>OY723393.1:38227783-38615283 GCA_963210295.1 Ophion ellenae
AATAGAATTATGTTTGAAATGAAAATCATTCGAAAAATTCATTTTTACGGGGATATTTGTTTTTTTTTTTTGCATTTATCGACGTATATATCGACCGATAATTGTTGCTGCGATAACCAAGACCGTTTTTTTATAGTATATTCAGTATTTATACATAAGTTTAGAATATATTCATCATTTTAGAACAAGAAAAATATATGTTCCATTCATGCAAATTCGTTATTTACGTATTAACGAAATGAAAAAGACAAAAGTCCGATGAGGCACCTCTAAATATTGAAGGACCCCCCCCCCTTTCGCGAGGATTATTGTTTATGTCCATGTATAGTTTAAGATTGTGTCAAGCTAAAAAAAAATTATCGATTTATTTTGAAACAGTCTAATATATATATTATGGTGATTCACTGTCGTATCATATCCCAAATTTGTTGGTTTGTTGATAATCTTCAATCTTTTTATCTGTCAATTTTAATAGTTCTGCAGAAGACTTCGACATCATCGTAGCCCTCAAATAAATTCAGAAAAAAACATCGTGCTTCCTTAAATATAAAGATATATAAACCGACACTGGTGGATAGGCATTCGGGATTCCGCTCCGGAGGTTCTTCGAGTTAAACATGACTGATACTCGGAGCGGTGATCACTTAGCCGTGCACCGTCTGGCGCATCAACCAGTCAGCAGAAGGCCAATACTTCTGAGATCTTGCTGTAGATACTTGAGTAAAACGTCTGTGCGACGAAGAATCAGAAGCATATGGGGCCGTCTACACGGGTTTTCCACACTTCGCCCCTATCCTCGGCAAATGCGGTATAGCCCTTATAGGGTCGCCTGACGTAACAAAAATGCCAGCATTCAGCCATTGAACGGTTTGCTGCTAATCGGCCAATAATTCGTCGACCAGCTTTGGGGTACTGTAGGCGGATGAACGGCTTGCCAGATCTATGCCAGCCATTCGTGGGCCAATACTATCGCACCGATAATATGGCGATCAGCATTGGGATATCGTAGGCGGATGAACGGCTTGCCAGATCTATGCCAGCCATTGCTGGGCCAATACCATCGCACCGATAAAATGGCGATCAGCATTGGGGTATCGTAGGCGGATGAACGGCTTGCCAGAACTATTCCAGCCATTGATGGTTTGTTTTTGGGCGTTTTGCAAATGCAGGTCGTTAAACTGTAACACGTAAAAACAAGGGATAAGGTTTCGAAAAGCATATCGCACTGATGAAGCTGAAATTTTGCACCGAACTTTTTTTCAATATTTTAAGAGAACCTTTAAAAGGATATTGGCGACTAGCAATAGTTTTCGATATATCGTATATTGAAAGTTATTTATTGTACTGCGCTTCTACTATATTAAATAAACCCAAACAAACCCATCCCACATGGCAAGTGATATGCACATACGGGCAAGCACTGTTTGCCAGGAAGCAGCGCGGACGGAGGAGTGGGGGGTATCTATCGGATATATTAGATATACTCGTATAGCGTGAAATAATAAACTTTACAATGCGATATATCGAAAACTATTGCTAGTCGTAAAAAATCCGTTAACGGTTTCTCTTAGGATAATGAGAGGAAGTTCGGTGCAAAATTTCAGCTCGATCAGAGGAGTATGCTTTTCGGAACTTCACCCAAAACGAGCGAGTTATTTTTACAGCCTAAATGGACCAAAACAATTGTCGGTAAACTTTAATGTCACAAATAAAATTATCGGCATAAAAGTAAGGAACGAACAAACGATGCATTCTCTAAGTGTTAGAATGGCTAAGTGGTAGGGCGCTCGACACTAGAACGAAAAGCGCAGGTTCGATCCCGATGAAAGGTAAGAACTTGAACAATGCAGAAAGCGTTTTTAATGCAATTATTCTATGTACATGGACATAAGTAAAGCATAAGAAAACAAAAAAGATACTACTAGAACTTTTATATTCATAATTTGTCAATTTTTTGTTTTTCATTTCCGGCAGACGATCCGGCAGCCGTTGCTGGGCCAATATAGGCCTATGATAGTTGGCCAAGTCTTAGCAGCCATTCGTGGTTTACCATTACCAACCATGCATGGTGCGGATCTGGCCCGTTTATATGGCCATTACCGCGCCATCGTTTGTTCTCTGGCAAACAGTCGTGGGCCATTACTGTGCCGATTGTGAAACCCTATTTGAGAGTGTAGCTTAAGGAGTTAGGCCACTCTAGAGGCCGAAAAAGTAGACTTTATGGGGATTTTTTTCAGAAAACTACAAAATAAATCGACATTACAAAAAGGGTGTTTATCATACATATCAGTGACTGTATAAAATAATTTTTTTGAAGCGATTAATTTCAAAGTGGCGGCTGTGCAGCGATTAGGGGGCGTCCATTAATTACGTGAGGCGTTTGGGGGGGGGGGGGGGGGGGGGGTCGAGCGAAATCTCACCCAATCTCACGTGGGGGCGAGGGGGGCTTCGGCAAATATCACGTAATTTTAGTAATTTTAGTAATTTTAGTAATCACGTAATTTTTATCACGTAGGGAGAGTCTCTCTACTACTTTACATGGTGGAGTAAATGGTACTACAACCGCAGTTACTTCTACTACAATTTATTTTCCGTGAACGTATGCATTTTGAAAAGTCTCACGTGAGATTAGGGGAGGGGGGAGGGGGTCGAGCAAAATCTCACGACATCTCACCAGGGGCAGAGGGGGGGGGGGGTCCAAAAATCGCCAAAATCACCTCACGTAAGTAATGGATGCCCCCTTATCTCAAAACTGCATTTTTTAAGTTGGTCGGAAACATAACTCAGACAATTTTCAACCGATTCACTTGAAATGTTGAATATATCTTGGAAAATACATTGTCTATGGAAGTACGTAGGATTATTTAAAAATTGCATAGTTCATTTGTTATTAACAATTATCTGACGACATTTCTCGCTTTCCAAAAGTTTTCCTAAAAAATCTAACTGCGGACGTAACGTTACGGTGGATTAGCCAAGTGCGGCTAGGGAATACTAGGAAAGGGTTCAATTGGAAACGGGTAATACGTAAAAATCGGCGGGGGTTAGTTTAGAACTTAGGAGATTAAAAAAATATATGTAAATATATATGCATATCTACATGAATCTACAATAATCGATGAGTTGCAATGTTGTATAGAGCAAAAAGGATATATATATACACATGTACGGTACGAAATAAAAATCGACGTGAGTTGAGAATCTCTGAACGCTGAGGTATCTGCGGGGGGCACGTTCGTAATGCTTTCGTGAAAAATACAGACGAAGAGAACGAGTTCCTATCGTTCACTCTCTCTCACTCTCTCCCTCCCTCCCTCTTTCTCTCGCTCACTCTCTCGCGCTTTTATCCCTTCAATTCTCGTCCTCTCCCTTGTCCTCCTGTATCCACCTCTCCGTGCTGTCCTCTCTTCCTCTTCACCCCTTTACGCTATTCCTGTTCGGCGAACGCCGATGTCCCTCAGTCCTCTTGGCCATCCCTGTATCGATTTCTGGCCGATGGAGTATCGAGATAGTGCTCACCAGTCCCTCTCTCTGTCTCGCGATATGTGTCTGTGCGTGTGCGTGTGTGTGTGTGCGTGTGCGTGCGTGTGTGCGTGTGTGTGTGTGTGTGTGTGTGTGTGTGTGTGTGTGTGTGTGTGTGTGTGTGTGTGTGTGTCTCTATCTTCTCTCCTCTCTCTTGTCAATCCTTCCTCTCCTCACCTCCGCCGTTATATCGCCTCTCTGCCTCTTCCTACCCTCCGCTTTTCATCCTTGCATCTGTCTGTCGCTTGCTTGCTCGTTCTTTCTCTCTCTCTCTCTCTTGTTCCCTCCCTCCTCCCCCCTCTCTCTTTCTCTCTCTCTCTGTCTCGCTTTCTCTGTCCTCTACTCATCTCCCCCACTTCATCTCTCTCTATGTACGCCATCATCCCCCTCGCCAGCCTCCCGCTCCTTTCGCCGTTGCCGTGCATCAAACGGCGGCACGTCCGGTCGTATAGAACCGCGAAGTATAAACCGATACCGATTTCTTTTTATCTCCTTCGTGTTCTGGCTTGTGTGTGTGTATGCTGCTTCTCTCTCTCTCTCTCTCTCTCTCTCTCTCCCTCTCTCTCTCTCTCTCTCTCTCTCTCTCTCTCTCTCTCTCTCTCTCGCTCTCTCTAACGCGACGCGTACGTTTCTGATTTTCATGTGAAAGTATCGAACGCAAAAGGCAAAAAGTATTTTTCCTCCTCCATACCGATGTCGTACACGATATGGCGCATATCTCGTTTGTTTGGTCGTCCCTTCGCATTCGATGCTTCGTCGGCCCGCACGCGCATCAGTATTCTCTCTTCGCCTATACAAAATCCATGAAGGGGCCATTTTTGTACACGAAACTTCGGATGTCACGGCCTCTCATACGAGAAATGTTTTCGTAACCGATGTACAAAAATAGTGAGTGAGTGGAGTCAATATGGCCGGTATAGGTGAACCGAGGTGGTGAATATGCTCGATACTTCGCGGACTTCGGTGTACCACGTATGACTTTCTTCCGAGTTTTACGGAGGACATTTTCGGAACGAAGATCGGTCCACTTTGGTCCGATGTTTGTTTACGAGCTCCTTGGGTACGATGGACAGATGTGGGGTACTTGAATACTCGAGGCATTTTAGCAGTCTTGAAAGTTTTGGCAGTTAGATATATATATATATATATATATATATATATATATATATATATATTAGACCTGTCCTTAAGAAGGGCAAAATCGAATTTTAATGGTCTTACCCCCCAAATTGGTTCGAAATAATTTTTAAAAAATGTCACAATTAAAAAAAAAATTCCCCCCATATTTACCCACCGCTAGGAAGCTTTACTTTTTATAAGAAAAGCATTGATTGTTCGTGATTTGCAATTTTTTTTTACCGTTACCTTAATTATCAGCTAAAAAATCGTAAATTCTTAGAAAATGTTGACAGTAATGTTACTTTTTTGTCGGATTTTTTGGAATTCGATACAAGCATTTTTGGGCTAGATCAACCACATCTTTATTTTCTGTATGTTGCGAAAAGCGCGGAAAAAAGTCAAAAAACGTGATTTGGAGAGTTAAATATCGAAAGAATTCAATCGAAGTAGTCTTAAAACATACGGAATTCTTTGTACAAAATAATTGATCACGTAAAAAAAATTCAAGGCCACCCCTGCAGCCAAATCGATTATGCCATGATTTAAAATTTTTTTGTTTTTCCTGCTTCACTTGCTGTTCGAGCACGTCGCACCCCCACAAAAACCAATTTCGAGAACCCGGCATCGCGTACACATTCTGATTGTTTGTCCTGAATGTTTATTCGTATTGTGTTTTGGAAACTAATTATAGTAATGAGAAAAAGTGCATAACGATTTTCGATCATACGTTATCGAGAGTTGGATGAAATTATCCAAAATAAACTATTTGAGATTAGCTCAATGTGAAATGGTACGTCTCCTTTGTTAATTTTGTTCTTCCTACAACGCACCATAGTCCTATTTCCTCCGACCCAGCACGCGCCATGTGCGCAGTGCGCCCGGACTATATCCGCGCGGAGTAACACCAACGCGCCCGAACAAAGGGTCTTTTCACCGCTGGACTCCGAGCTCCGAGTTCCGAGAGCGTCGACCGAGGCCCAGCAGTCGGTGTCTCCAACAGCCAACAATTGCACTCTCCCATATTTCGTCAATTTAGGGTAGGTGCACAGTGCGCTTACGAGAAAACATTCGTTTGATTGGTTATGTGGATTTCTAAATTTTCGGGAACAAGCTACCATCAACTTGTCAAGTTTTATTCTTCAACACACGAGTGTCAGGTTTTGATATAAAAACAAGTGCAGCACTAGCCGTGCGTGAAACTATGATTTTTTGGACAAAAGCCAGATTAAAAACGAAGCAAGATTATAACTGCGTAACGAAACTGATGGATTTACATCAACAATGGCATCTATTGGGAAAAAATATTAATGCCCCGAGCAATAAAAAGAGGGAAGAGAAATTTTGCGGTAAACTGGATGACCTTTTTGACATGGCCCATCAAGATGCACTTGCAGGCCTCGACGATATAAGAACGGAATTTCTGCAAAATCAAAGGAAGCCTGGTCGTATCGGTTTCATCTGGGATATCCAAAGCACATATGATTCGATGGAGGCAGCGGAATTGCGAAAAACAACCGATGCGTTACAGAGGTTGGTAAGAATGGAACAGGAAAGACCATTATTTGGTACTTTTTCTCCGAATATCTTGAAAAAACCATCTTTGTATGACCCTGAAGATTTCTGCATTTGCAAATTTCGACCTTTTGCAACCTCTATTTCCTGACTTATGCATTTTCGGAAAAATATCATAATACACTATTGTCCTTGGACCAATTACCTAGTTGTGCGTATTTTTTTATTTTTTTGAACTTCAATTTCACATACGCTTTTTTTTGCCATTTAGAGATATTGATTGCCATACATTTACACTGAGGGGCACTATCGAAAAATGTCGTAATACTTTTTGGCTTCGTTTTCACATTTCTAATGGCGCTTATTTTTAGATTTTTAATTAAATTTTTTAAAATTTATTTAAAAAAATTAAATTTATAGCCATATTTTGTAAACCGTGGCGTCATTTTTTTTCATTCAGGGTCATTTTTTTTCATTGATCCTCAACCAGCAAAGATATGTAATAACGATAAAAATTTATTCCAGATGAGATCGAGTTGGCATCGAGTGATGGTGGCGACTTTTCACAAACGTTGTCACAAAAATCCATTGGCACACGCTCGAATTATTCCATAGAAGACCATCCTGTAGATGATGCTGGACCATCAAATCCGAAAAAATCTCGAGGCATTATAGATGTGGTGAATGACAAACTCGTGCCGGTTCTTGATCGGTTCAAAGTCTCTGATACATCGGCCGTTCATTTAGTCGCTTTTGTAGCTCAGTCTCTTGGATTCGATTTAAATGCGTTGATTGTTAATCGGAGCTCGATAAAGAGAAAGCGTGAAAAATTGCGTGAAATGAGGTCCATGAGAATAAAAAGTATGTTCCAAAATACTGACTTGCGAACCGCTGTTTTACATTGGGACGGAAAACTTTTGCCTGATTATGAAAGCGGTAAGAAGCTTGAGAGACTACCCGTTTTGATAACAAACAGTGATTCTGAGAAGCGTTGTAACTGTGGAGAATATCACGAGAATAAATTCATTTGTTGAATGGGCATTAGAAACGAATCAACCTCGAGCGGATTACAAGGAGCTTTTGAATTTAACAAAATTATTTCTCGGAACCGCCCCGTCGTAAGGAGTCACAATATGTTCACCGGGTGCAATGCATCATGCACGCTTCATGTCCAAAGCTATTTATTCTTTGAAAATATTTTTATTCCGAGACAGTTTCGAAATGACGAAAACTGAATATCGGGCGATCCGAGATGTATCGGTTTTTATCGTAACGATTTATCTGGAAGCATCGTTCACTGCTCCACTCGCAGGAGCAGCTCCAAATCATGATCTTCAATTTTTTTTAAAACTATAATTATAAGAGTATCGACAGAGAGATGGCTAATGCAGCTATGCAAAAATTGGTGAATCACCTTTGGTTTTTGAGCCCTGAAACGGTCGCCTTATCATTTTTTGACGAGAATTTACTATTGGACGTGAAACGTTGCATGGTGTCCGAGTTGGGCCCGCTCGACGTAAACGAAGAAATTGATCAAAATTGCCCGAAGAAAATTGTAATCAACGTAAAAGACGTTGGTCATTTCTGTGACAAAGAGATGGATCGTTTTGTAACATCGAAAATCCAGAATTTTTTTTCCGATTTGAAATTGATCAATCGTTTCTACAAATTGACCCATCTCTTTCGTCTGAAAATGAGAGTTTCCGAGAAGGTTCGGAAATTGTCAAAAAATTAAAAGTTGTGAATGATGCGGCAGAAAGGGCTGTTGGTCTATTCACAGATTTTAATAATATTCTGACGCAGAATGAAAACCAGAAACAATTCATTTTGCAAGTCATTGAGGAACATGGGAGAAAATTCCATTATTCGAAGAAAGTAACGGTCATGCAAACTTTATGAACAAAGCAATCGGTTTGAGGAAGTATCATAATGTTCTTTGCTATATAATTTAGAAATACGTAACAGCATCAAGATCCTTAATATAATATGTGATGACTTAACCTATTTTAACTTCTATATTTATAAACTAGAAGTTCGTTCTATTCTTCTATAATGATAATAAAATGTGTGAAGACTTAACCGATTTTAACTTCTATATTTAGACCTCTGAAAGTTACTTTTCGACTTTTTTTTTTCTATTTTTAGCGATTTCCGAGAATTTATCATCTTCGGCGAAAAGTTTCCTATTTTTTTTAACCTCTGCCGTTTTATTCCTCCTATTTTTAGCTCTCAAAACGACGTTCTGCGACTTTTTTTTTTGCTTTTTTCCGCGTTCTGCCCAACATACAGAGAATAAAGATGTGATTGATCTAGCCCAAAAATGCTTGTATCGAATTCCAAGAAAACCGACAAAAAGGTGACATTACTGTCAACATTTTCTGAGAATTTACGATTTTTTAGCTGATAATTAGGGCAACGGTAAAAAAAAGATTAAAAATCACGAAGAATCAATGCTTTTCTTATGGCAAAAAGTAAGGCTTCCTGGCGGTGGGTAAATATGGAGGGAAAATATTTAAAAAATTCTGACATTTTGTAAAAATTATTTCGAACCAATTGGGGGGGGGGGGGGGGTTAAGACCATTAAAATTCGATTCTGCCCTTCTTAAGGACAGGTCTATAATATATATATATATATATAAACCGATTACAATATATATATATTGTAATCCCCCGAAAAAACTGCAAGAGAACTATCCGAGAAAAAATGCGGTGCGCTTCTGGGTCTGGATTCGAACCCGGGACCGTTCGATTGCTGGTCGACTGCTCTGACCACTGAGCTACGCCAGCCCGCGTACCATGCCAGCCTGCTACGAGTATCGAGACTATCCGAGAAAGGTGTGGACCTTTTCCGGATAGTCTATATTCGTAACACAACGTTACAATATATATATATATATATATATATATATATATATATATATATATATATATATATATATATATATATATATATATATATATATATATATATATAGAGGGTGCGTGTGTGTGCGTGTGTCGAGTATGCTATATATTAAACACATATACATATATATTTATATTAGCCTACATATAAAATTATTTTAAATGCCAGTGCGATTCCAAGTTATGCCGACCGTGCTCGTTCGTAGCACTTTGCGATTATATAAAATTATGCAGAATAATATGAAATAATTTTAAAAAATTAAACATAATTATACAGTATCAAAGTCAATAATTTCAAAATAAAAAGAGAGGTTTTTGTCATGCTAACAATTAAAATTAAATGTTAGAAAAACGTATACAATTATTCAGAATAATTCGAATGATATAAAAGGTTTTTTGGTGGCGAACATAGAGTACTAGTCTTTGACAACTGGCATCAGGAAGTATTGAAGTTTAGTCATGGAGAATTACACGATCAAGCAACACATATAAATTGTGAAAATTCACTACCAAAATGGTGAAAATTTTGCAGAGACGGTTCGAAAAGTGCGCACGTCGTATTATCTTGTGCCGCCTCTATGTAAATTGGCCACCAAGATCGTACGATTTGACGCCATAGGACTTCTTTCTTTGGGGTTTTCTTTAAGGAAACGTGTATGCCAATGATCCACTGACCATTCGGGAGCTCAACGAAGCAATTAAATGCACCATTAAAGAAATTTGTCCGCGATAAAGCCAAAATGTTATCGAAAATCTCGTCAAACGAGTGAACATTTGCAAACAGGGACTAGGTGACCATTTATCGGATATTGTGTTCCACACATAACCTCCACGTTTTTACTTTATGTTAAAATAAAAATATTCGTACTTTTCAAATGAATAATACCGTTTATTGATAAATAAAAAGCCCAGGTAATTTTGAGACACCCTATACAAAATCATTGCAAATCATTGGAGAAACCGACAGGGAGAGCAAGTTGAATAAAAAATCACAGAAAGGGAAAAAATAGAAAAATAATAGAATAAAAATGGAGAGAAATAATAGGAAATAAAGAGAGAAAAATTGAAAAAAAGAGCGAGAGAGAGAGCGTGCCGCAAAAAATGTAATTCCAACCGATGGCCTCCACGATGACAGTCCCGCAGGCGTTTCGAAATCATCACGAAATACACGTACGCCTGCGTCTCTTCGCCACATCGTCGTCGGCACCACGGTATCCTATATTTGTCGCTGATTTCGGCTGTTTCGCCGCGGCAATTCCACATGGCTGATGTCGCCACGCTATCGTTGCGTATGTATCCATCATACGTCGGTAATTCCGGGTCTAATCCATCACGGGCGACGGTATGCTGCAGGATGGCTCCGCGTGCATCGCTCTGCTTTTGCACACACACACACGCACACACACACACACACACACACACACACACACACACACACACACACACACACACACACACACACACACACGCGCACACGCACACACACACACACATAAATGCGTGTGTGTGTGTGTGTGTGTGTGTACATATTAGGGTGCTTACAAAAAATTGATTTATTTTTTCTCAAGGGAAAATTGAACCATGTTGAGAAAAATAAAGTTTTGCTAAATTTGAGGGTCCTTAACAATTTTTTAGTTAGTGCTCAAACGCCTTTTTCATGTTTTTTTTTCTTGATTATCGGAGTATTAATCTCTTTTATCTCGATGCAGAAAATGTTAGTGCGTGATCCAATGTAAGTCTTGATTTATTTTTTTCTGTAACAATACACAATTTTTATTTGAATATTGTTTTTACCATAAACAATTTGTATTTCCAGATTAAGAATCAATATATGTAATTCGGTTGTGAAAATTATATCAACGACTTGATGAACAAGAACACGGTGTTTACATCACTGAACGTCTAACAAGTATGCGTGTTTTTTTTGGAGGAATATGTTGTTTTGGAGTAAGAAAACAAAGTCATACGGATTCGAGAGTTACAAACCGCGGCGCTGTTGACGCTACTGCACCTTTGTTTCTCTGACTGTCGGTCAGCTCTTTTCGCGATTCATTTGACTGTTTCCAGTAGTTGCTGTATTGATGTACGTCACAGTACACGTAAAAATAAAAATGTAAAAAATGATCGCGGGTTTGGACGATAGTGAAAGTACCGAAATTTATCTGATTGGGTCGGACATCGAAGAATTTGTGGAGCGAAAATTACCCACGAATAGAGAAGCATTAAGTCTAATCTTTCACCATCATAATACTCTTAAATTTTCGGTTCGAGAGAGCACACTAAACGTTATCGATAAAATAACTAATATTTGGAGCGAAACCGGAATAGGAATTTCTCAACCTTGCATCAATTTCAAAAGGTCACAAAAATTACGATTAGAGTGGGCAGCATTGAAGAAAAATTATTTACGGAAAAATCAAACTCAATCGTTCAACGAAGATCTCTTTCAACATAAGTTGGATAAATTATTTGAATTATACTATTATGATGTCTATAGGCGCGGAAAAAATATTGACGAAAAAACGAAGAAAAATAAATTAAAAGTAGTTTGAGCACTACCTAAAAAAATGTTTAGGCCTTTCAAATTTTGTGTGAATTACTTTTTCATAACATAGTAACATTTTCCATTGAGTACCGCGAAAAAAAATTGATTTTTTTTAACCACCCTAATGTACATATGCGCGCGCGTCTGTGTGTAGTGGAGAATACACACGAGACGTACGTATATTGCGAGTATGCGCGTGCAATGAATTGCAGCCTACGAGTTCTACGTTGCGCGCGGTCTCAACGTAATTCCCGTACCACTTCCAAACGTTTCTGTGAAACCTACCCTTCTTCTCTCCCATCCACCTTCTTCCGCCCCCCGAGTGATCCTTTCCTCGGCCACATTTGGTAATTTCGTGCAACAGACACACAGACCAATTGGTTAAAAAAAAATCCCTTCGAAAATAAAACATCTCGATCTCAGTGGTGTTTTTTTACACTGGTATTTTTTTTCCTCGTAAACTCACTATACCGGAACGCGCAATTTAAAGCGCAATCGCCATAGTCTCAATCCTTGGCGTTAATTACGCAGCCTCTCTTCGACGACCTACATCGTGCCAAATTAATTACTTTTGGACAGCCACAACCACACAGGGGGCACGCGCCGTCCCCCTCCATCGTACGTTTCAATCGCGGAGCTTCAAACGCGTGATCACTCTTGTAGCGCGTGGATACCCGAATGGGCGAGAAATGTTCAAGTGGAAGCGGTTGGAATTGAAAAATAAAACGATTTTCGTAATGGATGGAGTGTAAACGCCGGGCCATCTCTCTATCTCCCTCTCTGTCTCTCACCGATTTATCTGTATACAATTATAAGGTGGCCATGGGCTTTTAAGGGGTTAGGCCACTTTAGAGGCCGAAAAAATAAGTTTTTTGGGGATTTTTTTTCCAGAAAAGCTACAAAATAAATCGAAATTACAAAAAAGGGTGTTTATCATACATATCAGTAACTGTATACAATAATTTTTTTGAAGCGATTGTTTCCAAACTGGCGGCTATGCAGCGTTTATCTCAAAACTGCATTTTTGAAGTTGGCCGGAAACATAACTCAAACAATTTTCAATCGATTCACTTGAAATGTTGAATATATCTTGAAAAATAAATTATCTATCGAAGTACGTAGGATTTTTTTTATATTGCATAGTTAATTTGTTATTAACAATTATCTTACAAAATTTTTCACTTTCCAAAAACTTGCCTAAAAAATCGTCAGATAATTGTTGATAACGAATGAACTATGAAATATAAAAAAAAATCCTACGTACTTCCATAGACAATGTATTTTTCAATATATATTCAACATTCCAAGTGAATCGGTTGAAAATTGTCTGAGTTATGTTTCCGGCCAACTTAAAAAATGCAGTTTTGAGATAAACGCTGCACAGCCGCCATTTTGAAATTAATCGCTTCAAAAAAATTATTATATACAGTCACTGATATGTATGATAAACACCCTTTTTGTAATCTCGATGTGTTTGTAGTTTTTCTAAAAAAAAAACCCAAAAAGCCTATTTTTTCGGTCTCTAGAGTGGCCTAAGGCCTTAAGGGTTTTGCCCAAGGTTTTTGCGACTAGTTTTAATTAAAAATATGATTTTCGTGGTTTTTCAAATCCTTTTCGAAAATATTATAGCGTATTCTTTTAAGAGTAGTATTTTACAGAAAAAATTTAACATTCCAAAACACAAATCAAAATTCCATTTTGAGTGCAACAGAGTGAAGATAATTGAATTCCGAATACAAAGCAGTCCTGAAAAACTTTTTTGTGCACCCCGTCATAGAATAAAAAATCGCAAAGATGCATGTTAAAGTGGATAAGTGGAATTCCATTTCACTGAAAAAAGTTTTTCAGAAGTGTATCGTATTCGGAATTTAGTTTTCTTTCTGTTGAATTCAAAATGGAATTTCGATTTTTTTTCCAGCAAGCTCAACATTTTCTGGTAAATATTACTCATCACAAAAATACGCTATAAGTATTTTTTTCGTAGGGGATTTACAAAACCTCTGACTATTAACTTTTTTCGGTCGGTAACTCTCCGCACCGGACCCTCGAAATCATATTGCGACCTCATAATTATCCCCCACATATATATGAAGATAAAAAAAAATTGCCAATATCACGAAATCAATATGATAATATATATTTATTTGTTTACATATATTTATATATACATATCCGAATAATTAGTAACATATGCTAATTGTAAATAATTTAAAATCAATTATGAAAATTATAATAGGATAAATTATAAATTATTTTAACCTTATATATATTTCATGAAGCTAATTCCAGATCTATATATATATTTATGCAGAGCTTATTTATACCAAGAACTTTGCAACATTTGCGTAACAAAAGGTCGCTAGGGCTTCCAAATCTATTTACATGCTCTTACGTGTACCTTATATATATATGCATGTGTGTGTAGGAAAGTGTGATACAGTATCAGTGCTGCCAAACACTTCTCTTCCACGCTCCGTGGAATTTGGATTAAAGTGATGAGATTCATTGCACGGGATTTCGCGTATTTGTATAGATATATGTATATAGTGCTGTTGGTGCAATGACACGATAGAACGGCGGGGACAAGCAGCATCGGAATCCCGCAAATTAAACGACGAATCCGCGCGGGAAGCTGCTCCGAAGCGCGCGCCCGTTGCCAGATAGCGTTTGAGAGAACGGGAGAACGATGTTTGCGCGAGCCCAGGCTTCCGATTCTGTGTACAGCGTGCCTGGATTCCACATCTCAATGACACAACGGAGTTCATGGTGTGTACGTTATGTAAATGTTCGGCAAGATGTATATATATGTGTGTATGTGTATATGTATATATATATATATATATATATATATATATATATATATATATATATATATATATATATATATATATATATATATATATATATACATATATGTATATATACACTGCCCTTGCATGTCCCTTTCTGTTTAGGATAGAAGGGGAAAAATTCACTATTCGCTCGGTCCGGTGAAAAATGAAATACAAGGCGCCCATTCGAAGCTTTCGTAGAAATGCAACTTTTTTTTACATCGAATGTAAAGCCATAAAAAAATAGGGGAATCGAGAATGAAAAATATCTGTGCTTTATTTGTTCCGATAATAATTCGTTTCGGGAATAAAGAGGAAATAGAGGGAACTCGTGTTGAATAGTGTTGACGAGGCGGAAGCGCAATTTATGAGATACTATCCATCGTGAACCATATATGAGAACGGCATTTTTTATGATGTTGAAAAATAGCCTGTTTTCTGTATGGTTACTCATATATACTCATAGTCACTCATAAAGACTCTGTAACTATTCATTCCCACGCACACAGAGTCTTAAAACTCAAAACCTTTTTATCTACTGTCCTTTTTTTTAACTAAGCAGTCAGCATCTTCCGTGCGACCGTCCGTTCTCGCACGGCAGCGATTCGGCTACGGCACTTATCATGGATGAGCCGTGGCCGCCTTATCAGTAAGATTCGCACGTAGCAATGAGCGAGGACCCTGCTGTCGCTAGGTCCTTTTCTTCAGTTCATCTCAGAGTCCCGAAGTTTGTAAACTTTCGCTCTCCTTCGCCAATCAGATTAATAAAATAGATACTTTAACATTACCCAGTTTTCAATCCAACATTTATTTCTTAAGGGGAGATATACATCTAGGAGCCGGAAAAAGGTAATTTTTGTGAATTTTTTCAAGGAAAACTATTTGAAATTTCGGATTGGGGTTTTAATTATCTAAAAGTATAT
This sequence comes from Ophion ellenae, assembly GCA_963210295.1. NCBI lineage: Eukaryota > Metazoa > Arthropoda > Insecta > Hymenoptera > Ichneumonidae > Ophion > Ophion ellenae. The sequence goes on from OY723393.1 coordinate 38,243,140, forward strand.
ACATTAAAAAATATGTTTTATTTTATTTATTTAAAAATATCAAAAATATACAAGGTTGTTGTATGATCCTTGGAGCGTCGTAAAAAAATCTGCGTATACGGTACCCACTGGCGTTTCTTTAAAAATCATCTAAAAAAACCAAAAAGATTATTAAATTAGATACTATAATCTAGTACTTGTCATAGCCGATTTTGAAAAGATCGATTTATGTCAAAATGGCGGACGTTTGAACATAAATACTGATTTTTGGGCCAAAAATTAGTTATTATTTTGCCTATAAAACAAAAACTAAGTAACGGAAAAAAAATTCTATGACAAGTACTAGATAATGGTGTATAGAATAACCACAAAAAACCTCAAGGCAATCGGTTCATTGGTTTTCGAGAAATTTTGGGTACCGATTTGAAAAACGTGGTTTTCAGAAAAACGCGTTTGAGAATTTGGGAATGAATAAATCATGAAATTTGTCAACTTACATGGAATCATCGATACCAGGCCCATAGTGTAGGCCTTCTACGGTCGACGGAATATTCATAACTTCTAAATCCTCGACATCGACCATCTAGATGTATATCTCCCCTTAACCCCTATTGGTCATCACTACTCATAGTCACTCATGGATATTCATAGTCACTCAAAGATATTCGTAGTCACTCATATATACTCATAGTCACTCATATATACTAATAGTCACTTATATATGCTCATAGCCACTCGTGTATGCCCACAATAACTCATAAATACTACTCAGAGTCACTTACATCCCGTGCGGAAAACTGATAGGGCATCCCTAATAAAAATAAGGGCCTTTCAGGGCTGCCATAGTGCTTTCCCTAGTAGGGATTTCCACAATGGGCCCAGACTTGGCCATTATCGGGATAAACTTGTAGGGATTTCCACAATAGGCCCCGACTTGGCCATTATGGGGATAAACCTGTAGGGATTTCCACAATAGGACCCGACTTGTCCATTATAGGGATACACCTGTAGGGATTTCCACAATAGGCCCAGACTTGGCCAGTATAGGGATAAACAAGTAGGAATTTCCACAATAGATCTGACTATTATAGCGATAAACCAGTATAAATAGCTTAGGCTACATGATTGATGGTATTTCAACTATTCAAATCGATTATATACATCGATCGAATAATATTATCGAACGCAAATTCGGAAAAAGCGTAACGGCGTAAGGTAACAAATAAAAACGCAAATTCGGAAAAAGCGTAAGGTAACAAATAAAAAATCAACTATGAACACAAATATGCAGACAAACATCAGACAGTATTTATTTATCAAATTGAAGAAACCTTTTACGTAGATACAAACAATTACTCATGGTTTTACTCATACATGGAGTAATGCTAGCGCATAAGTGTGAACAGTCCCAACCGGTTTTCTCGACATTTTTATAGCAACTAATTTCCGCTCAATACTCATCATAGGGAAAATTATTTCTTCTGAAGACTTCGCTGATATTTCCCATTCATAAACTTTATCTGACTGTGTAGGATAAGTAATTAAATTGGTCTTTGTTTTCCAGATCTTCCCCTCAATGGAAATAGATTCAAGTGATTCAGTAGACCCATATATTTCTTTTATTTCTACTACACATCCATTCCTTAGAATGGATAATTTTTGGTATTAATTTTGTCCTGGCAGTTTGCCATAAAGGCTCACATACAAATACGCAATCACATTTATACGCGCGCACACATACATACCGTGTACTCACGCTCACACCTATGCACATGAACAATTACATAAAAACAAATATAGATATACCCTGACGCATTTAACGTACACGTATATCCACTGATACGGACATTTTATGGCGCCGAAATGATTACGATGAGGCGCCGTTGAGGCATTTTCAGGGCGCTAAAATGGTTTTGATGAGGCGCCATTGAGGCAACTTATAAGGCCCCGGTCGTTGCGCCTTTAATGGCCCTTGTTGACAAAGTGTGACCGGCCGCTAACGGCCCTCATGTGGCTTCCAGATTAGGGCCCGAATAAAGCTAGGGGAATATTGTTGGGGCCCGATCACAGCCCCAACTCAATTTCCGCACGGGCATATACTCATATCTACTCATATACACTTAAAGCCACTCATTATGTACTCATAGTCACTCATATATATTCATGGCACAAGTGTACGTTATGTATAAATCTAAGTACGTTCCTCACGCATACTCAAACCACAGCCATATATGCGCGATAACAGCACCGCACCGCCAGTAATCGACTTTTCCTATCCCATTAGCTTTCAACAAGATCACGACATATTCCACGAAGAGCTGTCGAACGAAAAATCAACCAAGTTTACCCAAGTCTGTTGAATTATTCCTCAATACCGAATTATCGCGTTAAATCATCAGTTTCACTCCACCTCCTGTTTACCCGCATCACGTGCTATTGCCCTAGGAGCAGGCAAAAACGAGGAAAACGAAATTTTATACTCTCTGCCCGATGTGACAGTCACTCGTGTAAACTCATAGTTACTCATATATACTCATAATCACTCATACAGTCATAGTCACTCATATATACTTTAGAGTTACTCATATATACACATAAACACTCATAATCATTCATAGTCACTCATAAATACTCAGTCACATAGATGAAAAAAAAAAATATTAGTCACACAATGATCGAAGTTAATTCCGAGAGTGTTCAATTTCACATAGCAAAGCTTCAGAAAAAAAGCTTTTGCCACTTTCACATGACCCAAGCGGATAGACAGACCCATAAAAATTCCAAAAACCCTATCAGCTGAATTTCAGCCTGCAAAAGTGAACGCACAGAGAGACACCTGCGACTTGGTAATGTCCCGTGACGTGCGCAAAGTAAATCCGCCGAAAACCCGATTTGAAATTATGACGAACTCTACAAGTACGCGCTGTACGTACGTAGCTATGTCCATGGGGAACGACGCACAAAGCAGTCGCGGCACAAGCAACGCGGTATTCGGCAGAGTAACTCAACACCACCATGTACCGCCCTGTGTTTATGTCCTCCGTAACCGGAAACGCTTTTGCGCTCGCTCAGGAATACACAGATATGACAAACTTTAAAATGAGAACACTCGCTGGACTCTTGATACGTTATTGATGTGGATTCACAATATATCGTATATTCAGCTAGGATATATTTGTATGTTATACACTGAGAAAAAAAATCATTGATCCAATATCATTGGTGTTATTGAATGAAATTTCACTGATTCAATTGTAAAAATGTTGGTGTAAATAATCGGATTCATTAGTCCAAACAAAACGCTATCGACTTTAATAACATAACAAAATTGAAAGTTTTTTTTTCATTCAAAGGGCATATTGTTAGCCCAGAACAATATATTATTGAAACTATCTAAAAAATTATCGCGAACAAATTATATAGTTTTAAATGCATTTTCTGCAACGAAAAAAAAGCGTTTCAATTCCCTGCGTAGAAATTTCGATGAGGCCCAAATCAGGGCCCGTTCAGGTTGCCTGACTGCTCTAGAAGGGCACTCATAAGGCAGCCTGAAAGGGCCCTACTGGGAAATGTAACGTTGTGTCACATATGTGCCTGACCTGGTTGCCTGATGAGGCCCCTATCAGGTTGCCTAATCAGCAAGAAATATTTAATTTAAATAGAACCCTTTTAAATAGAATATGTTTTTACCATGTCTCACGGCCTACAATGATCTTATTCGTTTCAGCTATTCTTTTTGAATATTAAATACATTCAAATTGAATAAATGAAGATTCGATTCGAATAAATCTTCATTTGCTTACAATATACACTGTAAATCCAAGTATCCTATATGCATACAATATTTCAAAAATCCAAAATGAAATGAACCACTTAATTTAGGGTTCCTACTACAATGATTTTGTATCATAATTCGTCATGCTCTGGCCTGCTGAAATGATTTTGTTCGAAGAATATATTTCGCCTATATGGGTATTGAACCTTCCTACGTATAGCTACGCACGCTGCCCTTATGCTACCGAGTGCTTGTAACATCTTGGTCGCAGATATGGCATAAGAGACCATATGAATTCCTATAATTATTTGTTGTATCACATTAAGTATATCAATTAGTTCATATCATTGTGATAATTAAAGAGTTCTATCGAACAACATGCCATTGATTTTTCAAACTTAACCTTATATATATATATATATATATATATATATATATATATATATATATATATCCTCTCTCTCGGCCTTACAAACCTGTCAAGATCTTCTAACATGCATCGGAGTTGCATAACGTTTTTTGTTGTGACAGTCGAAAAAAACTTTTTTTTAATAGAATTCAGGAATACATCGAAAGTCCGAAGCTACGATGTTGTCAAATCGAAGTTTCCATGTGGAAAATAAGAGGTTATGTGCGTCTATCGACTGCTGAGGCAGTTATAGGGCAAGCCCATTTATGGCCTAATCAGGGAAAGCCTAGTATGGCCCTATCATGGAAAGCTTCAGTAGGGCTTTAGTAGGGAAAGCCTAGTATGGCCCTATCATGGAAAGTCTTAGTAGGGCCTATCGGCGCAAGCCTTGGGAGGGACCTATCGGGGAAAGCCTTCGTAGGATCTTATCAGAGACGGCCTTAGTAGGGTCATTTTAGTATTGCCTGACCTAGGACCTAGATACTTCCGGCCCGGTCGGGGCCGGATCAGGATGCCCATAATAGGTGTTACCCGTATCACACCCCGATCGGGGCCTGATCCTGATCAGGCTAACCCTAAGAAATTTCTACGCGGGTCATCACATGAATATTGTTGATTCGAGTACACAAGAAAAATTGAATTTCGCTCGTTTCATTCAGATAACATTTCTATTGAGTAAGTATGTTATCTTATTTTTTTCACCATATCCGATATTGATTTTCAAATACATTATTCGTTAAAATGTTAATATTTTATTTTGATTAAAAAATATTAAGCAAATGTCTGAATTGGTTGAAAAATTATGCGAAAATAAAATTTGTTTCTTGCGCATTTGGTTGAAGAAATTCAACCAAATCATGGCCGAGCGCCACCGAAATTATAGGTGTGAGGAAACCCGTAGTTCTTGGAGTAACCGCTAGAAGCCGCACGCGCGCTCGTTTCTCGTAAGCATAGCGCGAACCGAAAATCTACTTAAGGGGCCAGTCCACTTTGAAGCCACGAAAAAAGGCTATTTTCGCGATTTTCTTTAAAGATTTTATAAAAGATATGAATATAAAAGTTGTTGGGCTTGATAAATAATCTTGACATACATTTAAAAAAATGTTTAATCCATTTTTATTCATTTTTAAGTACAAAAACTATAGTTTAAGGTAACGCCTCAAAAATAGGTTGGCTAGGTAGCTCCATCACAACTCGGCAACGGCTTGTCTGAAACAAAAAATCAAAGTCCATTAGATTCGGTATGACACCAGCTACAAAATGATCCTCGGATATGGAGTTTTATCAAAAAATAAGAAAATTGCAGATAAAAAACGAAGAAAAGTAAACAACGCGTTTCGCAAAGAAAGAGTAAAAATCAAAATCTTACAACCATCGAGGGTCATCTTGTTGCGAATCATGTTTACAATATGTGTTTCAAATTTCAAGAGAATCGGTTTATTAGTTTTAGAGATACAATGGAGCTAGATTTTGAAAACGTTGTTTCGCGAACAACGCGTTTGAAGTTTATACTATAAAAAACTCTTACCTAAACTCAATCGGCAATTCCTGCACCGTACAAAATCCCTTCTGATTGCTCATCATCGACGATTTCTTTAAGTCTTGCTTTCGATTTTTTGAAATTTTCAAAGTGGCCTGGCCCCTTAAACGCCGGAGAAACTCTAAAGAGTATCGCTTCTTGGCCTGTGGCTAAGATCAAAGTGTAGTATCTGTTCTTATCAGTTGAATATCTGAAATTCTCTCCATGGATATTCCATTGGATATCTGATATTCTCTACACTATTATCGTGGATGATCATTCTAATGCTCACTTTTTATTTAAGATTTAAAACTAATTGAAAAACTTCCGCCTCATGGGGCATTCGTTTCGATGTAGTAAAGATTCATTCTATTGATTATATTTTTGTACGAAATAAAAAATGTTGTAGCAACCGCGTAATTATTTCATCCATACATCTACGGATTGTATGTAGAATGATTTCAATAGAATATAATTTTATTTGAAGGATAATGTAGATACTCAGAGAACAGAAAAGATTTTCAAATAAAATAATATGTTATTTGAATCAATCACAGTTTCCAATATTTTGTAGTATTGTAACAATCTCATATATCGGGGGCACGCCGCGATCAGACATTTATTTGAATCAACCAATATATTTATTTGATTCAATTGGTTTTTCTTTTCAATGTATACATAGTGGATTTGCTAAGGGTAAGAGGATGCCCTTGCGGAAATGTTCAGACGTTTCCCAGGCTTTTCCGGATCTCTGGGCAACCTGGAGGTCGATGCTAGTCGCATTCATCGCACGCCACAAATCTATCATCGAATTCTCCCTACCAAGCGTTTCGTCCCATGACGTTAAAGCTTCGTTGAAATGCGACGAAATATTATTTTGCCGAATTTCCCAAATTTCTTCAGCACATTTATGAAAATCACGCGACCATTTCTTCAAATCCTAACTCAGCGATCTAAAATCGAAACTTACAAAAAATTATTTTCCATAATAATAAAAGTACAATATTGAAGTATGCATCAATGAAATGTAACGAAAATTGTTTTTTAATTTTTTTTCCGTCATTTTCTTCATCATCCAAAATTTCGACCTGCAAATTTTTAATAAGGATTGAGTGATTTGAAGGAAAAACGTTTAAGTGATTTTTTAGTCTAAATTAATGTTCCAAAGAAAAAAGGTCAGGCTACTATAAACTTCTGTTGCGTTCCGACGATGCAAACTTCGATATCATGAAAAAGTAAGATATGGAAAAGAATTTTCGTTGCATACCAACGATGCAAACTTCAACCCCGTTTCCTTGCCTACCCATGGATCGCCAGATTGCGGAGGGTGGCTTTGATTTTGATCCGTGCAGGTGCCTTACACGTGGAAGATACACGCTCCGTCAACAGAGACATTGGACGACGACGACGACGATGGTGCACATATGTGTACCTGTCGCGCGCGCAAAAGCGTTCTCGCGAAATGAGTAACGGGATTTCCCCGTGACGCCAGCAGATCTTCTCTGGTGGCGTCAACATCTACCTGTGCGTAGGATCACACGCTGACGTTTATTATGCGTACATACCAGATAGTGGAAACCGCGTAGGAAACCTGGGAGCCCATGGAGACAGTACGACAGCAATATAGCAGGGGGTCCCGGTTATTTTGAGACATCGAAATAACACAAGAACAGCGAAATAACTTTTGAGTCGAAATCTTGAGAAAAAACTGAAAATTTGAGACATCGAAATAAGTCAAGAATCGAAAAATCTCTAGACTCGTATCGGTGGATTGAAACGAGGAGTAAAATTGCAAGATAACCTTTTTATTTAGTGGACGTTTTCAAGGTTGTTTCAAGGTCAACTTAAGGGGCTATACCAGTGTAAACGCTGAAAATTTGGGTGATTTTCGGGAATTTTCTTGGAAGAAACGTACTCAATTAAATTTTTCGGAAAATTAAAAATGTATCTGGCTATATTTGACCTATATTACATAATTTTTTCATAGAAACATATTGAGATCCAAGCGACTTATGCGCTGCCTTCGGAGGCGCCAAAAAAAAGTTCATCCACTGCTGACATGATTCCGGCCGATTAAGTAGCTGAAACCGAAAAAGGAAAAAATGTCGTTAAACTGGAAGTTAATTCCTGTACAATGACGTAGGATTTTCGAAAAATATCAAAATCTAACAAAATGGCGTAGTTATAAAAAAAATCTGTTTTCTTGCCTACAAAATGGTCGTTTTTTTCAATGCCAAATCGTCAATTTTTATCCAATCAAAAATATCCTACGTCATTGTAGAGTAAATGTATTCAAGAGTACTCAGTTCAAATTTCAAGTCAATCGGATAATTGCTCTTTGAGTTACAATGTCAGCAAATTTTTTAAATCTCATTTTGAGAAAAACGCGTTTAAAGATTTAACTATCGATTTTTTCAAGATAAAATAATTAGAGATACGGCCTTAAAATTTTTACAGGATATTCTTGAAAGTATAAACTGTCGACAAAAGCACAAAAAATCCATTTTTTGAAAGTGTCACACTGGTATAGCCCTTTAAAAAATATGGAAACCAGTATTTTTATAGCAACATCTTATGATACGTGAAAAAAAGGTACCTCACTTTTGTCCAAAACATTGTTTTATAAAAAAATGACAAAAGACGTCGAAAATGATGGTCTTACAATACCGAACACATATTAATAAGTCGAATAAGTAATTGATAAAGAAGAGAGTCTCTCTGCGGATACTGAGAGAAGTATTCGAATAACAGGGCCCATCGTGTTTCTCATCAAATTGTGATAAAACTAGTCTACATCTTCATGTACGAAATTACTTTGCGTTTCTTAAAAAAAAAATAACCGAAAATAATGGCCAACTAAAATAGTTTCGGACGAAGGTAACCTGTTTTTTTACGCAGAACAAGATGCTGCTATAAAAAAACACGGGATTCCTTCTTTCAAAAGTTGACTCCAAAATCAGCTGAAAAGCATCGACAGAATAAAAAAAAGTTTTGCCATTCTCCTCCTCATGTGAATCTACTCGAAAGTGTCTCGGAATCTGTCGATAAACTTCGTTGTTCTCGGATTTTTTGACGTCTTCAGCTAAATCGGACACCCTGTGCACGAGGAGAGGTGATTTTGAAGATCTTCCTGAAAATCAACGTTAGGTTAGAAAAAACATTAGGAGCGTCCTCAACGTGGCCAGGTGTCCTCTTTTCTCCTATATTCGTAGCTGCATATGCACATTCTCACCTACTCAAATATATCACATCGTCAGGTTATCCCTCTTCTCCCCCTCTCAGTCTCTCTCTCTCTCACTCTCTTGTCAGCAAGGCTCACACTCCGCACGTAGGGCGCCCGCGCAATGTCCGCGTGTGCTCTTTTGCCTGCCGCTGTTTCTGCCGCTCTCACTGTGGTAACGCAATAACGTTCGATTATTGGTAGTCACGGCTCTTCTCCGGCGTATTCCACTCGTCCGCCACTCGCTCGTATATCAAAGCTGATGCTGCCGCTGTTCCAGTCATATATCTCTTGCCGACGGCGGCGGCTGCCCCTGCACCCTGCGCGCCTTCGTTGCTTTGCCACCCAACCTCAACCCCATCCAACGCCTCCTCTCCTCTTAGCCCCGAGCCACCCACTCTTCCTGGAGTCGTCCAACGAACCAGGAGCATCACCAACCCCTCTGACGACATTTCTCTCATGTATATATATATATATATATATATATATATATATATATATATATATACATGTATACCTATGACACTCTTTTTCGTTCTCTCATACGTATGGTAGAATCCCTGAAACACATTGGTATCGCACATCCTGGCGCGGCGTCTCGGTACGCTCATGTGTCGAACGAACGAATGTACCCTCATCTATATGTACAGGTTTATATACATACTCATATGTACGTATATATATATATATATATATATCTTTCGTCCTATCTGTAAAAGCCTCCGGCGACAGGACAGAGGGAAACGACAGTCTTCACCGTACCAAAGAGAGATACGATACGTCCTCTGACTTCGCGCAGCTTTTTTTTTCTATGCCCGTTTTTTTCCACTCCCCCTTCATCTCGTCGTTCCGTGCTTAATACTACACGCTTCTGATGATTATAAACGCGTCTCCGCGGTGCCTCATCCACGAGCTTTTTTCCGCTCTTTTGCAGCTTGTACGCAGCTGTATGTGTAAATGTGTATGCGGGTAACGTAAAGAGACACGCATTGGAACAAAGTTCCCTTTTGTGGGCATCAGTCTAAAGCCGCGAGCCACCCATCTCTATTTCGTCGTTTCATAGTCGGTTTTAACGGTTTCAGAAAGCGCATTGCTGGACGCACTGTTGAACACCGTCTGGCGTAGTGCGCGCGTGTAAACTGATCAATCGGATGTCTAGTACTTTTTTCTTCGTATCCCCTTGTGGGCTTTTACAACCCCATCGCTTTTAGTATTTGGTTTCAACACTTGTCAGTTCGCTATTCCCAGTCGCATGGAGACTATCCCGGACTGTTGATCACCGCCGTTGTTTCGTGATGCACTGGAGAACTGTGGAAAACCTATGCAGGATACAGGTAGCTGTATTTTCATTGAGGTGCCGTTGTTGGTTATCGGCCTTGATAGTAATAGTAGTAGTAGGAATCCTTTCACGAGGCCACTAAAACTGGGATCCCTGTCGAATTGACTTGGACAACCAGTTAGTTGGTTGCATTAGCAAACAAGCTAAAGCAGCCAGTTACTTTCCCATTCGGGATTTCCAGTCTGAAATGCCTGAGAACACTGACCCAAACGAACCCAAGCTGCGAGTTCCTTAGCCATTGATGATGTCCAGTGTGAACGCCTGGTGGTCACTGATTCGTTGTCCCATCTCACATTGATTGCGTCTCCTTTTCTTCTCTGGTTCGAATCATTCCAGCTGTCTCTTGGCGTGGAGTTACCGTTTTCCAGCGAGCATCGGGGGTACAACGTGGTCAGAGAAACATAAGAGGATCGTCGGTCTGCAGTGTTATCCGATGAGGAAGCTCGATGAAGCGAATCGTTCGACTGGTTGGAAAGCTTCACATAAATTTATCGATATCAGCTTTCCTTGGAGCACACGACGACCAGGCTTCTCGGTTTACATACACCGGGTACAGACTGAAAGACCATCAGCCATTTTAGTGAGCAGATCAACTTCTCCCGCGTGTGAAAGCACTCTGCTATATTCGTGTGCAATATCAATATACTATATTATATAGACACCTTTCCCTCTCGTCCGTCGCGAACCCTTTCGCGCCTCTCTCTGCTTCCAACCCTATCGTCATTCTCATCCTCCTCTCTCTCTCTCTCTTCCTCCCGCCCTCTTTATCTCTCTCGATATTTCCTCGATGAGAGTGGTGAGTGTAGCAAAGCTGATGGGTCTCGGCCCCGTCCAACCATGATTCAACGTTTTCACCGAATGGCCGATGGTGCCAACAGAGACAGAGGCTCGCTCTCGGACCAGGGTCTGTATAATCGGCTTACGAGGCTTGTCGGCGGCAGCAGAAGCCTGTGGCAAAGCCCCATACTGACGCCCGTGCTCTCTCTAGCATCACGTGCATGCTAGTACCCATACAGACACGCATATAGCACATATAGGACCACCATCATACACGAGGACACTGGGTATGCCTACGAACGAGCAACCAGCCTGAGCGACAGAGACCGAATGTTGTAGCCAGCAGATCTCCCCCGAAAGCTCCCCGGATATTCAACCAGGCTGCGGGTTAACCCGCACGACCTCTCCGCAGCCACATCAGTAGTAGGTACGAGCGAGTAGCTAGTTCCAGAAATCGGTATACGAGCTGCATAGGAGACCGGCATACGCGCGCGCACGCACACGCACACACACACACACACACACACACACCCACACACACATACAGGGGAACCCGACCAAACGCAGTCTATCCTACTGACAACCTCGTCGTATCAAGCCAGCCGTAATACTGGACCATGCTTCACGTCGATCTCGCTCTCTCATGTCGAGGATGCTGCTGATGATGATGATGAGAATCTTGCCCCTAGCCCTCTTCGGTTTGCCGAGTGTTCGTATTCACATACGCAAATTGCGAAATACTCCGATAGACTACCACCCATGCGATCAGCTAATAATAATGTTGTTGACCTACTATCAATGCGAGAAATCGATGTATGGAATTATATCGGGGGCTGTGCGGGTGTGTCCTCAGTTGGAATTCCCACCGCGAGACATCCGCGGATTAGTTGGGAAAAAGTTATTTTCAATCGCCGGGTACCGCGCCGCTTGATCGCCAGTGAACTTCATCACGAAAAGTCATTTTGAGGGTGACGAACCTTGATTAGTATACTGTGTGGATGGCATGAACTGTGGAATGACATAGATGTACGGTTACGTTCGTAAGTCCCGTACTTTGCCACAGGGACCAGAATGTGCTTCCAATGTATTTCCATTGTTAGTGAAAGACTTCATATGTAAATATTTATTATACATAATATTTGATAAAAGGAGGGAAACGTGCGCCATAAAGCTGCACAAGGTGATTTAAAGACCCAAAGGATCATTTACCGTACCATTCGGAAGACAGCTGCCTTGTCGTCAACCGTACTTCACGTGGGTGATCGTAAAAAAGCACCGCATCGGTGAAATTGTGAACGGCAGAATTGACTTTTGTCTTTCGACGTGCGAGTTTTAACATACAAACCGTGCAGACTTCGTGCTACACAGTACTATGGACGGCTGTCACTAAAAGCAATTGAGAGGTCGCATGACCTGACGTCGGTCGTGCAATACATGAGTTACGGTTGAAGTAACCGACAACCTCGACGCCCATCGTTGCGCGGATAACATCTGAAAAGTGGAAGATCGAAATGCCAAAGTTTCCTTTCGGCACAATTACATAACATTGGCTAACGTGTATCAATTTGATTGAATTAGATGAGTCAGAAGATTATTGCCAAACCAGAACGAACGTTTTGAGCTGCCTTATTTTGCGGTTTATCCCAAATATACAATGAGTTGTAGTTGATGAGATTACGCAAACTGACAATGACCAGATAAGCGATGTGCCCAGTGTCTTAGGGAGTCTCGAGCCTAACAAAGCAAGACAGGTATCCTCACAACTTAGACAACCAATCATCGGTGTCAAGCCATTGTTCATCTCTGGCGGAATTCCGGCAGTTCGAGACTCAGTTACCGTTTCCAAGTAATTTGCTCATTTCGCATTCATTGGTCTTGAGCAGCGTAAACTTTTGGCATCGCCCATGCGAACCGATCCGGACAACATCAATCCTTCAATCATATTCTATATGCACGCATCAGTCATTGGCCTTTTTCGACTCGACACAAAAATCTGGCTATACGTATTGCTTTCAGAGGCAGGTTGGTCCAGTGGTGGGTATCGATCGGTGATGACCGTAGGATGGACAATATTGGGCGAAATTCGATAACTGCGCAACGACTGTACACGTGTGCGCGGTCAACGACGTACGTATATATGCATCGTGACTGAGTATTGAATTTCACCCTTCTCTCCTCTCGCTACCCCTTTATCGCGCTTTAACCTCTCCTCGTGGCTCTCCTCGTCGCACTCTTTTCATCCCTCGGCTTCACGCTACCTCGCGGAACGATATACCGATATGCCGAGTTGAGTCGTAGCTCTTGAGCACTGTCTGTACACTATCGGCGAACTCGTACGGTGCGAATAGTCAATACTTTTTATTTTATTTTTCACATCGTGAAGAGCACCCTCCGTTGACTTGGTGTTCCACGCCCTGTTCACGCGTTATCTCGGGACCCGTATCAATCTGGAATGGAATCGACGTCGATCGTTGCGGTGCCCTAATTCAATAGAGAACGTGATGAACTTGGCTATTGTAAGGGCATACTATCCGCATATACGTACATTGTTCAAAAACTATGTCAACGTTGCGATAGGACGACAAGTAATCAAATAATATGACGAAAAGTGTGCAAACCAGACGTTATTGGCCTGAATGAATTTCCATGATTATTTAATGACAGCTGTCATGCAGCTGAGTGACATCCAGTATGGAAGAGACTCTATTTTGAGAATGGCGCATCAAGCGTTCATGATGCCAGTAATTATTGCGATAGAGCAGCCGGAAATGATACAAATTCAAATTTGCGACCACTAACGTATAAGTCATAATGCAAAATTTCACTCAATTGTATAACGACTGTATGTGCAGCTTGTGCTTGTTCCATTAGCACTTGGCAATAAGCCTTGCAGTAGGGCGCCTATAGAGTCCTCCTGTAAGTCTTCAACCGTTTCCAAAAAGTCTCCCAGTAGGAAGAGTCTTCCAGAACTTCGTAGTCTTCCTGCAATGCAAGTAGTCGGCAAGTGTCGGCAAAGTTACTCGCAAGTGTTTGCAAGGCCACCCAAGCAGTTGGTAAGTCTGGCAAGGCTACCGAAGCAGTTGGCAAGTTTGGCAAGGCTACCCAAACAGTTGGTAAGTGTTGACTAGACTGCTCGAGTAGTTGGCAAGTATCGGTGGGGCTATTCAAGCAATTGGCAAGGCTATCCAAAAAGTTAGTACACGTTGACTATTCCTCGAAGCAGTTAATAAGTCCAAAATGGCCACCCAACCACTTAGCAAGTATTCCCTAGGCTACTTAATCATCTGGCAAGTGACTAAAATGTTAACCAAGTAGTTGGCAACCTTCTTAATCAGTTGGCGAGTATCGGCAAGGCTTTCCAAGGAGTTGGCACATGTATCGAGGCTACTCAACACCCTCATCAAGCCTTGAAGCCTTGAATTACAAACTTGAAGCAGATAATTTTTCCTTACAAGATGGAAACATGGCCACTCAAAGTTACATTTATGTTATACGAACATTGCCATTCTCGATTGCTTACTTATAATATTGCCATATCCTACATCGTCATCAACAGCTTCACAGCAAAGCACCACAACAGTGATGAATTCTTCTCATGCAGTTACGATGACGCTGAACGATTCTTCACGCATGCACAAGCTCCAAATAAACACGCGTCCTGAATCGCAAGGACACGCGGATACGCAAATCGAAATCCCGATAGGTAAAGCGCCAGCCTGTAGTCACTCCCATACAGCTTTGCCTTCGTGAATTTAAGCTCGGCTCGGAAAGTGCCACCGGTCGTCTCGTTTCTGCGTATCACAGGATCAAAGCAGAAACGCCGGGGACATTCGGTTATCCCCGCGCACCCCGCCACTCATATACGCGTTGGCTCGCATAGCCTGCACGAAGCCCTGACGCAGAGCCCTCTGATTCCATGCTCTCGTGCATACACACCCTCGCTGTACGTGTTTACTATACTCAGGCGCAATAAAGCCCCGCGCACACGTACACACAGTATACGACAGCTGAGCGCGTTCCATCCGCGTATGCATAAATCAAAAGGAGAAATTCCTGTGTCCGAATGGACGCAGTGGTTTTCGAGGATTATCGTATGAGCAGTCTACGTCACCAAGACTCCAATGCTCGATAGTAATTGAGTCGAGTGTTGCTCCTTTTTTGCTGGTGGCCCGAAACAACAAAGCTCAGGCTTCTTTGTGTTCACCTCTCAATTGAATGCCATCGTGTGCTGCGTTATGTACACGGGCGTTACACACTTTTATTTTATTTCCGGACTGTTGGGCGACTTTGCAAAATCTAAGCGACTTTGTGGCCTCCACGTTGTCCATTGGCCTAAAGCGTGGAAGGAAAGCGGAGGTGGGTGAGTATGTGAAAACACAACACATATGTACAAACATGGATTATATATGTGTATGGGGAAAGGACATTTTGGACCTGTTATATCTACCTAATGTTGTTTATCAGCACATGAGGCTGTCTGGAGGATGGTCCTTCGAATTCGAAAGGATCCTTCATTTTGGGACTCCGGCAGTCCTTAGAATGGCCTTTGCACTTGCTTACATTTAGCTCAACGTGATGACGTTGGGGTTTACACATTTCCGAACAGTTGGTGCTGGCAACGCTACCCGATCAGCTGGCAACTAATGGCAAGGCTGTTCGAACAGTTGGCAAGTGTTGGGACATTTTAAATCTGTTATATGGATGTAATGTTGTCTATCAGCACATGTGGCTGTCTTGAGGTTGGTTCTTTAGCTTTGGTTCTCCGCATCGTTCATTTTCGGATTCTGACAGTCCTTGCAATTACCTTAGCACTAGTTTACAATTATCTCGAAGTGAAGACATTGGGATTTACATAATGTTGAGTGAGGGGACAATAAACTATGAGGGCGGTTCTCGAAGCCGAATGTCTTCACTTTTTCCCATATATCATCACCATCGCATAGGGTATGTGCATGCTTATAAAAACGTGGGAGGGTGACCAGTATAAAAATGAGAACGATGACACGCGGATTTTTTTCTGCGAGCGCTAGCAGAAGTAGCATAGCAGGTGCCTGCGGGCCGGCACCCTCACGAGGGAAGAATGGTCCTCCCGGCTGTTCGCGTTGGCCCAGTGTACAAGTGAAATGGGAAAGAGATAAATGGAAGATAAGGGAAGGACAACGAGGCAGGGAGACAGCCGCGGGGTTCGTAGGGGAATTTTTTTATTTAATTAGCGAGATGTACGAGCTCAAAGACCCGGAGCCGGCTTCCCCAGAGCTCTTCTCGCTGGCTTGCATTGGGGAAAACCTTCCAGCTAACGTTCTTCGTCTGTCTGCTCCTTTTCACCTCTCTCACGTTCTCTCTCCGGTCTCGTGCCAACCCTTTCATTCTTTCTCCTCTCTGTTCACCCTTCCGGTCTTTCGCGAATGGCGACTAGCGCAGCTTTCTTTATCTCCACCCCCCCCCCCCCGCCTGTCCATTCTCCGTCTCTATCGTGTATAGAATTCCCCCGCTTGCCGACAGTTTTTCTCATCTTCCTGCGTCCGACACCTCAAAGGCTGTCGCCCAGCAGGACCGGCGATATCGCGCGTCGACCTGGATGACGCGAAGCTTTCACCGTCTTTTCAATTTTAATGGAAATTAGGTTTGCTTCCTTTTATTTCCTTAGGATTAAGGCGAACCTTCGGTCCATGCCGATCTCGTTCACGGGACATACTTGAAAATGCCTTTCACACCGTAACAAGTGTTTGCGTCTTGACTGCGTCCTAGAAATTATGTTTTTCTCATTCTTTATGTTTACCTGCAGGGTGAATCTTTATATTTACACGCTTAAATTAAAATTGTTTCAATTTAGCAAACCGCTCGCAGTCCATGTAGATTTCAGGACTCTGAGCGTACAAGTCGCCAATGTGGGGCCACGCCAACTTGTCAATCGTTAATTTGACGAACGTTGGATAACGCGAGAGAACCACACATTCTGGGTATGGATCATACTACGGGCATTGACGTGTATACGCGGGGCGCAATGTGGGACATGGGCATCTATGCATATTCATATTTGTGCGTACATGGCGATAAATCAGCTGCGGTATTGCGTATTGTACGTGGCATCTCTCGCTCTCTCTCTCTCTCTCTCTCTCTCTCTCTCTCTCTCTCTCTCTCTATATATATATATATATATATATATATATATATATATATATATATATAGATATATATATATATATATATATATATATATATATATATATATATATATATATAGATATATATATATATATATATATATATATATATATATATATATATATATATATATATATATATATATATATATATGTGCGTGCGTGCGTGCGTGCGTGCGTGCGTGTGTGTGTGTGTGTGTGTGTGTGTGTGTGTGTAATTGTCATCCCTGCGTGTGTACACTATATTTTTCGAGACACGGTGTGTACACTGGGCCTTTTAGGGAACAGTCGGGTATTCAAAGTTTTCTAGGCTTTCAAAAAATCTGAAAAAATTCTGGTTTACTTCTTGAAGTGTCTCCTACATGGCTCAGAAGTTGCCAAAGGCGAAAGTTTAAAACCGTTGTTAATAAAAATTGAAAAATAGTAGACAATGCGGAAAAAACGGAGTTTTGTTTAAAAAATCGTAACTCTACAATAAACAAATATTTAACAAATCGGTTGTAAGCTGTTGTAGCTTAGACTATGAGCTTTCAAAAGAATATAGTGTCTTTGGCGTGGGCTCCAAAAAGTTGAATCATTTAAGCACCTGAGAGTGAGGAATATTTTACGGATTTAGGCATGTCATAATAAACGAAACGGTAATTATTTTGTCCAAAATGAGTTTTTATTGTTGCAAATACATAAATTATGAAATATCAATAATAATTAGTGACAAAAAAGGGATTTACAGTGCGCAAATGTGGCAAGCTGCGTTCGATGATCATCGCAAACCGGCATTTCGCACGATGCACAAGAATACATTGTTTTTTTTTCTTCATGAACTTTGTGTCCATCGGCCAATCATGGACCAATTAAAAAAACCAGATAAACAATCAAGTAAAGATAGCATTACTTTATTTTCTATAAAAATATGGAAAAATAACGGACTTATAAGCCAAAAATACAAAAAAAGTTTTGTTTTTGAGATAAAAGTCTGTAAAAAATAGCCAAAACAACATCAAATTACATAAAACATTTATTTTAGCCATGGAAAAACTAAAAAACTAAAAATCTACGAAAAACAGCAAAAAAAACTGCATTGACTTACCTTCGAAAATACACTGACCCTTCTAGGGAACGGACATGACGCACTGGCTGACGTTTGCAAGTAAACTGCAAGACCCGGGCGTCCCTTGAATCTTTAGTCCTTGCTACCACCTAGATTTTTTCGGGGGGGGGGGGGGGGTAGCCGAAGCCCGCCCTCTATACATGAGAAGTAAATTTGAGTTACAAATTTCGACTGATCCTTCTAAGACCCAGTGTACACACGCAGGGATATATAAAATCAGAATATAAAAATATACACAGAAGAATATAAAAATTCAGGAAAACATTTTTCACCCGTTATATCTATGGAAAGTGTTATATCAGCACAACCGCTTTATTTGATGATACCGAAGTGTGATGATATTGAAAGTTTGCATCGCTGAAATGCAACGAAAATAATGCGTTTGCCACATTTAGGCAACAAAAATCACTGCAGCAATTTTGAGGATCCTTATCAACAATTTATAACCGAAAATTGCAAAAAAAAGGATTTCCGACCATAATAAAATTTACAGAAAAACAAATTAAGAATATTTTTCGTCGTATTCCAACGATGCAAACTTCAACACCATTTCACTTGAGGATGGTCCTCAAAATTTGAAGAAGTCATTGATTTTAGGGTCAGGGCGGTCTCCGAAGTCCAACGTCTTCCAAATTAAATTCCATATACATCTATATAACCAATGAAGAAATAGAAAACATATATACATGTATGTGATGCGTACCAGAGCAGTACATAATTTGTTAGAGCCCCCATTAAAATTGCGCAATCACCTGCATCCCGAAAATACACGAATAGCGCGTGTTATAGACGCAAGCTCCCGTTCGCTCGAGGAATTCGAGAAACGCGCGAGAAGTCATCTCCGTAATCGACGGGATGCTTTCCCTCGTGGAAGAACTGCAATCACGCCCCTCCCTGCATCTCTGCATCCTACAGGCTTTAGGGTGACGAGATGCAATGACGCTGAGACCAGGCGGAGAGCTAGGAGCTTTTCCTTACGTACAGCATGAGGCGTACCACGGAGCGCGATGAGAAACCGCACCGCGTTCAACGTCACCTCTATTTTCCGTGATAACGATGCTTAACAACGACTCGCATACCGGCATTCCTCCAACCACCATTTACCCATGTAAAGGTATTCATATATATTTGCGTACATAGGTTTCCGTTGTAGGTATTACGAGAGACACGCGACAGCAGCTTCGACTATCCAATTCATCCGCCTTGTAGTAATGTAATAATACCCGTAATATATATGCGGGGGCGTCAATTGTTTCGAATGTTCACCATCGAATATGAGGTAGTAATTCGAAAGTAAAGACGAACATATGTTCCTAATACTTGAAAATAAATATCATTTAAGGGGCTAAATCTACGCTGAGAAAAAAGAATCGTTGAATGTGCAAAATGCATTTTGTTGTCTCGAAATTTTGTTGTTTTAACAGTTGCTCAGACATGCTAAATAAGCAGATAGTTCAAATGTATCTTTGGTTACTGCCCAACTATACTGTTTTGTTATGCCAATCAAAAATCAAGTTGAACGTATTTAAAGATACCATTTTGTTAAACCAACTGAATTTCGGATGGATGAACGAATTTTTTTCCCTGTACCTAGAGGCCCGAAAAAATGGCCAAATTCTGATTTTTTTGTGGGCATCGATTGGTGCAAAAGAAACGCATTTTTTAAAACAAAAAGGTACATATTGAGAAAAGTATTCTGTCTAAATTTCAATGCAGACCCTGCAGTGTTGAAAGTTGCAATTTCAAAACCCATTATCTCCCAATCTAAATAGTCGACTGTTCTGAAATTTCACTGAAACACGTAAAATCATATGAACAATGCCTGGTTAAAATTTGAACAAAATCTATAGAAATCAAGAGCGCGCGCTCGTTCTACCTTAAAGTTTGAAGTATCGATAGGTGACACTATCGAATCAAATTATTTTAGCAAAATTCAATTTTTTACCCACTTCAGCAGATGTAGCTCGTTAACGAGTCTGCATCAGCTTGAGGCTCGAAAACCAAGTCGATTTTAATTTTTTTTTCTGATAAGAGTATAAGAATAACAAGGTCGAAATTTTATACCCAATTGAAACATGGTCTTGCCATGCTTGAGTTTTTTTTCTATTGAAAAATATTGATAAGAAATGAAGTCGTTAATATTCAAATGTTTGCGCCATTTTCCAATAGCTCGAAAGCGATCGATTGCTTGAAACACGAAAGACAATGAGCTGGTACATCTATAGGTATCCATATGTATACACAGATTCGTGTTGGATGAAGGGACGTGAAAAAGGGTGCAATGACGTTTCACAGTCTAGACCGATGCGCCTGAACGCGCACTTGTGCGTACTCTAATACCCTCGAAAACAAAGAGAAAGTACAATGAAAAAGCTTATTAAAGGTTCCGTGGGCTGCCGACTCGCCCCGACAAATATTTGGCCGGTCTTCTCCGACCTTCCGGTACAAGTTATGAGGTAAAGTAGGGTCTGTTGCGCTTCACCACGATGGCTCTCGCTCTCCCTCCTCGCTCTTTCCTTCCCTTTTCTAGACCTAGGGTCTCCATCTTCAGCGTTGTCTTTCCGTCTTCGTCGGAATCGTGAAAGTCATTCGGCTTTGATTTTTATCTAGTTATTCAATATTTACGAAGTTATTCGAGAAGTTGTTCACTCTTGCTGTAGAGAAGATGGTGGAAAAATGGACTATGAGGAAACTACGAAGATCGAGTCTAGAGCAGTCCAGTTTTACTCCGTACATTCAGCTGCTATCGTTCTCTACTCGATATGTACCTTACTGCAGGCGTTTTCGCTGTCTCTCGATCTCTCTTTTCCTCTTTCATCGATCCGCGCCTTCAATCTATTTCCCTTTATTTAGTTTGACGTGCGTCTCTTTATGACTTTGCACGAATAGAGCCCCTTGCTTCTTTTACTCCCTAGTAAGATTAGAACTTCTCTTACTTCGCTTCTCCATGGTCCTCCAATCCCATTTGTTTGCTCTGTCGACAACCGAGCAGCATTCGAACTCGTCTTCGTGCCTTTCCAAATCCATGTACCTCCATGTCCATCCTCATCATCGTCAACTTGCAAGACGGATCATTACGATGTTGGGCCATTTTTTCGTGATCCGTCAATTCCCCCGAGAGGCTGCTATTCATCGGTGCACAATTGACCAAAGGACTGTCTACTCACAGCTGATGAAAGGACATTGCCGTTTGTCTGCTCACTGTTGACAAAACGACATTCCAGTAGGAAGTAGAGGATAAATGGTACTTGATGGCACGAGGTGACATTCGTTCTTTCAAATCTTTAAGTTGGAGCTTTCCACCTTTCCCTTCGTCGTTCATCAGGCTGCAAACTCTCAACGAATCCCTAACAACTTAGGTACATTCGCTTTGGCGCATTTGACTCACTGCAGCTTTCCAGGCCCTTGCTTTCCCGTTGCTTCTACTCGCCTATTCACGAAGGTCCGGCATAGACGAATAGCTAATAATACGTTTTTGTCCTGAAGGGCCTGAGAACTTGTGTGATACCAATCAGCAACCGGGTGTCAGAAAAATGGAAGGGTTATCCCGCTTGGCTGCATTTAATGCGCATCATTCTACCCTACATGTAGACTGCGTGAGGCCTCAATCCACGAAGGACTACCCCATAAAGAAAGATTGATAAACTCCATTGAGCATTCGGTCTTCACGAGGGCGGGAGCTAGGGAGGTTGGGCGACAGGAAGAACAATCGCGAATACATCAGCGAAATTTCGATTTGAAATTGAGAACGAAGGATATCGGGTGTACCATTGTTCTTCATCACCGACGACGACAACGACCAACAGAGAACAAAGCATTGTTGCTAGTCTACCCAGTCGCGCAACCAGCCACTCGGTGTATCGCCGGAACGCATCGAGACGAAGCTCCCCTCGACATCCCCCATCCCTCATCGGCATTCATTGTTTCGAGTGTCGTCGCATTGTTTAATAAATGCGTGGCATTGTTTCTCATTGCGTGTCTAGAGAGGTGGACCATTGATGTAGCTTATCAGTGATCCTGGTATTAGCCGTTGTTCGCGACCGAGGCTTTCCCCTTTTCGCTCTTTCTTTCCTGTATCACTCATCCAAGTCTTTCTTCGCCCCCTCCGCGTCGCTGTCTCGTCCTCTGCAATCGGAGGATTTTCCTCTCTTTCATGAACCCTCATTCATTCGCTGATTAGTCGTTAATCCTCAAATTATATGTCATACGAATACATGGGTAAACTTTATTGGGAACGTACCTCTGTGGGTTCTCAGCAAGCTTCAGCGAACTTTAAAGCAGTTCGGTTTTTTTTACTTCATTGTGGATTATACCATTGTCGCATGCAAAGGGTTCCCTCCAAGAATGTGTCACGTAATAAAATCTGCAACGACCCGCTCCTACAAAATGTGACAATATTTTCCGCGCAAAAATCACGATTCTGCGTCGCATTGGGGAATAGTGGAGTGTGGACAGCACGAAAGTGGACGTGTAGTCCTGAAGGAAATTGTGCCAGTCCCGACAACCCGTATGAGTGTAAACGTCCCGGGGCGAAATAGGACTGGGAAATGGAAGCGCCGATTCTGTCATACTATTTTCTTTCTTCCACATCAAAACGGATATTCCATCGACGCGCGAAGGGAGTAGAAGTACGAAAAAGGGGGGTAAAAAGAACGCAGCATGGTACCTACGAAGGCAACCATCTTTACGAAACTCTCGAGTGCAAGAGATCCCGTGGTAGCGGGTTTTCCACTTCGTACGTCCCGGGGTCCGAGTGAGGAGATGGTTAGGTCTCGATTGGATTGGGTTGAGAGCCAAATGCCAAGAGGATGAAGAGTGAGGAGGATAGAGGGGGAGCAGAAGTGGAGGTTGGGCGACGCCGCGATGGTAGAGAGAGAGAGAGAGAGAGAGAAGCGTGTTAGCCCAGAGGGCGACTACGTAGGGTGGTTGAGGAATGGCCGGGGTGGTTGCTGATGCTGCTATTGAAGTTGCTTCTGGGGGGCTGCTTGTAGGACACAGCGGGTGGTCTCGAGTGTCTTGTCAATATGTATAGTGTCATCGATGTCTCGCTCCACTGGACGTCCATCCTGCTCTCTCCGTACGTCCCTCGTTCACCCATATGCGTACACGACCACGTAGAACGGTGCAATCACTCGTTTTTGCTTGATGCCGAGCATACCGTAACTTAGGACGCGGGCCTGGCAGGCGATTTGTGTTACCCATACTTTTTCTCGCTCATATCTACGGACGCACACTTCAGTGGACCTTAGACCGATATCAAGTTGGTGCGACGGGAGCTTCAAGAACTATGTGGAGGGTCCGCCAAAATGAGGCAATACCTATGTGCCTTAGCAGTAGCGGACGGTACGATTCGATAAACAGCCAGATAGATACACATTGGAGGGTTTGTTGCGCCTTGGTTTTGGTAAGCCAACGAGCTTGTGCTTAAGGTGGAAATCCTAGAGCTGTTAAACCGGTCTACGGCTAAACATGGGAACTTATTGGGGTAATTTGTCGAAGTATTTGGGTAGCTTTTGGTGTTTTTCTTGGGCACCAAAGCTAGAGCCTTCCTTTGATTCCTTTGTTGGGCTCGTTTAGCCAGGTTGAACACCCCGGTTAGCGTATCAGTTGGTCTGGACATTGCTCAAGTTTTGCCTAGGCTCTTTTAAACGTTGCTGAAGTTCTGCCATGTCTCTTTTGGACATTGCTGAGGTTGTGCCATGGCTCTTGGCAATATTTGACAAAGATCTGCCATATCTCTTTCGAACATTGCTGAAGTTCTGCTTTATCTCTTTTGGAAATTGCTAAAGTTCTGACATGTCTCTTTCGCACATGGCGGAAGTTCTGCCTCTCCGATTTTTGACAATGCGGGTATTCTATCAGATCTATTTGGACATCGCCGAGTCACTGCCACGTTCCTTTTCAATTCATTCCTCTGTCGTATGAGATCCCCCAAATGATTTTCTGCAACCAAGAATGCCTCGAATGTAAAGTATGCTTGAAGAACTTCGCCCAGCCGGGATTTACGAACAGGATGAGCGTTTCAACACGGATCGTCCTGTGTGCAATCTACCCATCGTCGCATTAATGTGCCACGAAGGTAGATGAAAACGACACTTATTTACGTATTATTAACGTGACTGGATCCCGTGGGATTGTGCTGCGAATATGGAGGAAGCCGAGATTGTCTCATGCCCGATATATACCGAGCCGGCAACCACTCCGGTGCCTGGTTAATTATTTTAGAGATTTTCACTAGCACTTCTCACCACTGCTCATCTAACTTTCCGTGGGCCTCGAGTACTCCGAGTTCGTTTCCTGTGGGAATGGATGCGCGCACATGGAAATCTCTCTTCACAAGCTTTTCAACGGGTAATCAAGAACGCTAGCTATACGAAACGTAACAAGGACATTAAAATGAGGCAACGAGAATTCGACCAATGTGGAATTTGCCGGGATACCCTTTGACGAGCCTCAAATTTCTAATTGAATGAAATCAAGGGAACTTATAATCTTAATAACGTTCACTGGTAAAAAAAATACGGCATTCCATCATTGCCCTGTCTAGATCACAGTCGAATATCGCCTACCCCAATGTCAGCCCAAGCTATCGGATGTAGCCTGGGTGACTTTCATTAAGAGTTCGCTGGGAGCGTTCACGGTAAATATAAACAGCCCCTAACGCGAGACCCTATAAATACAGAGGGTAAAGTCACACACTCACACACCTACACACGCAGGTCATTGTCAGTGACGAGAGGATTATTCGGCTATGGTTTAAGTGGACGGATGACGAGGGTTTGCGCTTCGGGTCCTTCTACATACAAGACCCGCCGTCGAGGTGATTTAGCTCAACTCATTTCATCTGAAATGGGGTGATTTCGTGATCTTCTCCAATACATACGGAGGACCCTGCCCAATGTGGATGGAACGTCGTCTACCTGGCAGCAATAACTGGTACACTCTTTTGCCTCGATAACACTCCGTCTTATTTCGTCCACCCTATAATGGCCTAGCGATTAGTTTAACCACCTTCATCTCCAATATGGTGGCTCAGTGTACCTGTGTTTTTCTTCTACGACGAGACTTACATCTCGTGAGGAAAAGGAGTGTCGTAGCTGTTGCGGCGCGCGTGCATGGGCCAAATGAAAAATGGTACCTCTCTCAAAAGCTTCGCCACACGGTTCGTTCACTCTCTCTCTCCCTCTTTCTCTCTTTCTTTGCGGAGCTTTCTTCCACCCACGCCGTGAGGGAAACTTCAATGTCGTAGCTTTTCCTCGCTCTCCGACTTTCTCCCGGGCCCAATATAAGACGGTGAAATGAATTTTAACGGCTTCCCGGTGCTTGGATACGCCTCGCCGGGCACGAAATTAAGCTCCACGGCTCTAATAGAATCTCTTCTATACGTCTTCATTTATGGAAAGCAAGGGAAAAGAATGCAACGGGAATTTAACACCCTCAACCATCTCGATGCGGAAACGAGCTTGTTGTTGGTTTATTTTTATTTTTTTCGGTCGTTGTTGTTTGATTTTAATCGGATCAGTTCAGTTTGAACTCGAGGTTCCGTGTCGCACAGAATTGGGACGAAAACCGATCCGAACATTCACAGTGTGCCATTGTCTCTGGAAAATGGACTCCAGCCGGGACATCCCCATTGAACGGATGAGGTATTCCAATGGTTGACGTACTTTCGATGTTTCAATGGATGATACATTCACCAAGGATTGGTAGTGCAGTATTTCAATAGTTTACAATACAGGCTCGATGTACACGAAGCCGTTTCAGGCTTATCCACCCACAGTTGACGACCCTAAATTCCGCTTTAAATTATTCCTCCCGATATGGCTCGTTCGGCTTTGCAGCCATCAAAGAATCCCTGCGATCCATTATTTATACCACGGTTATCCTTATCACGAGCCCATTTACACAAGCACCCCCCCCCCCTCTTTCCTCGCGCTCTCTTCTTCAATCTCGCACAAGAGGATATTTATACTTTAAGGGTGCTAGCCTTTCGTCAAACTGTCCTTTCTAAGTTTTTTATCCGGGAAAACTTTGGCCATGGGAGACACAATTGAAGGCGCGTCGGGAAATCAAGCTGAGCGATGTATACGTCCCCACGGGGGGTCGTTTTTATCCTCTGCCCCTTCTTCATCCTCCTGAACTTAACGCGTTCACTTGTGAGCCCCGGATTTCTTACTCCTGTGAGTGAACTGTTTACTTCCGCACTCTCGTCCTCACCCTAATTACTCGCAGCTCTATGTCCGCCCTGCCAAAAAACTCCCAAAATTCGCGATGTTTCTTACTTTTTGAGAAAAACGTTTTTTATTTTTCTCTCTTGTGTATTTACTTTTCTCGCGGACTTTTTTACTCGTGTTATCGTTTTGAAGCACACTGTTGAGCAATAAAGAAATTACCAACTGAACACTAACGTTAATACCTTAGATTTTGATCGAAAACTAAAAAAAATCGGTTTGAGAGGATCAGTCAGAAAAGTTCAGATAATAAAAAATAATAATTATACTAATGTAAGTGACTCAAAATTGCTGTTAAAAACTTCTAACCAGGAACATCACTCAAGTGTCCGCCTTCGATTTTGTTAAAACTCACATAGGTGATAAAGCATTGGAAACTTAGTATTAGACACGTATTTTTTTATCGCCGGAAAAAACGGTTTTAAGGGGGGAAACCACCCCTCAAAGGTAGGCGTGTCGATGGGTGATTTTGCAGCAGCTTTACCCACAAGCAGTTCACCGGCCTGAATGAAACAAAAACGAAAATTCTTCTGATGTAAAACCATGAAAAATCAACTATAGAAGTTTTGAGAGGAAATCAATTAAGAGGTAACACGCCTTTTTGAGGGGTGGTTTCCTCCTTGAGCCCGTTTTTCCGCCGATTAAAAAACATACGTGTCTAATAGTTTTCAATGCTTTATCACATATATGAGATTCATTAAAATCGAAGGTGGGCACTTAAGGTAGTTCTGTAGGTATACGTATGAGCCAAAAGTTACGGTCGAAGCGTATAGTAACATTCAATGCCTATACGATGCTGCTGGTTGTAAATTTTTGACAGATCTTGTACCCACTATATGTCCCACACATTCGCACCTCATGCATAGATAGGTCTCATACTCGTAGAGAGAGCGGCGCTGTAATCGTGGCAACAGCGTGATTTTCCTGCAGTCATAGCGTTAGGCTTCCTATGATCCTTCTTTCGCAAAATATTTTACATAAATAAAGAAAAGCGTGAAAATGTCAACCCAAATGCCATACAAAGGAAAGTTTACAAGAAAAAAGGCGCTTGCTAAAAGATTGAAAGCTTTGGCGTCCATGTGTCAAGCAAATGCGGCTAAACGCGATGAAAATAACCATAACCTCAATGATCAGCAAATTAAACAAATTAAATTTATTTGCAGAATAAATTTATTTCACATCCGTCTCAGAATTACTAGAACTCGGGAAAAAACACGCTTCGTGTTCCCAGACCACGCGCCGATCAGCTGGCTGCAGCGTACATTGTTGCCATTCCGTGACATGGTTAGGCCCGTGTTCGGTGTGGAAGAAAATTACCACTTTTCATAAGTCGATATCTCCGGAACTAAATGGTGAAAGTTTGTCATTTTTTAAAATCAATCCCACAACAGTACTGCGTACACGTGTGTTTTTATTGTGAAATCCTAAGATCCGTTTAGAACCTGTATCGAGAAATGCGAGCAAACTTTGGGCATCAGTCCATGAAGGTCATATCTACACCATACTTAGATTTCAATTCCTAAGATTTGACCAAAACTGCAGAACTACCTTAAGTTATATTCCTTGTGAGAGGAAAGAACATACATAACAGGGAAAAACAAATAAAAGTCTATGCAATAGAAAAACTCGAAATAAGAATTTAAAAATCATTCTTTCGCGAAAAGTAAAAAATATCGTAGAACATACACGAGGGTGATTCGGATAGACATTAATACGTGGCATCTACATTTTCCTTTTGGACGTCCCATTTCCTGTCACTCTGTTGAGATATACATTTTTTTTCTTCGTTTGGTTCTTTGCTCACCTCGTTTAGTCGGTTCCTTCTTTTAGCGCCACGTCTTTTACCTTCTTTTTTCCCTTTGTTTTACATTTTTTATATTTACTTTGGCTCTATACGCCACACGTTGGCGGAACGATCTGTTAACAAGCCTCCCTGGGGAAAGACGCTTGACGGCTTTAAGCTAGTAGAAGCGGTACTGCCGCAATGCCCACGAGAAATCGCTGGATTCTCCTCCAGCGTATATACTGGGAAGGTTGCGTTCGTTATATCGACGTGACGTTTGCTATCAGCACATCCGGTTGTTTTGAGGACGGTCCTTAAATTTTTTTCGAATAAATCCTTGATTTTGGGCACAGGACGGTCTCTGAAATGACCCTTATATAGAAATGCTCACATTCGTGCAAATATGATTCTGAAGACATTGGGGTTTACAAAATGTTGAGTACAAGTACAATTGGCTACTATGAGAACGTTTATCCAACTGGAAGGTCTTCAAAATCACATTTCCTCCCATATATGTTCGTTTGCACATGGCATTTACTCAACCGAAGGATATTCAGGTACAGGCTATGCCACTGCTGCCTAATACCACTGTTGTACAATACGTATAGATACGAGGCATGTTGGAAAATGAGCGCTTCGAGACGAACCAACCGAGAAAGAGACAGAGAGAGAGAGAGGGAGAGAGAGGGCACGTTATCCATTGCACCCCATTCGGGTTACCACAATTGCGGGGCGTTGAGCAAACTTCGAGGGTAGTTAGCTCAGCTAATGCGAAGATTGTCTCTCTCCCCCTTCCGAGCAGCAGTCATGCAGCACGAGCTGCATGACTCTTATACGCGCGTGCGCCATATACACTTGCCAATGCGGCTCGGGCCGCCAAATATTCCGGAGGTGACAGTTGCCCCTCGCAAATGAGGCGGCAACCCTAATACTGAGTTTGCATTATAGTGGTTCGCCATTTAGAACCGTGGTGGCACGGTGGTGGAATGTATATGTTTTTTTTCCTGAGTTCCAACATCTACACGAAGAAAACAGGGGCCTCGATGTTTAGAATTAATACTATGCTTCTGAAAAAAAATATCAAAAAGCATTGAATGGAAGATAATAATTGTAATTATGGTATAGTAATAATGAAGACATTTAAATGTTAACCTACGATATGGCACGTAAATTGATACAAATAATACATTTTATTCGGCACATTGTGATTGCCCCACAAGTGCCCCACAAGTTGGTTGAAAAAAAATGCGCTATTCCATTTTGAAAAAGTGGAGGTGACCTTCACTGTGCGGTCATAACGGGACCCACTGAATAGACACACACACACACAATTGGGAGTCTTATTCTTGAATGTTCTTAATTTAGAAAAATGACTTTTCTGTTATTCATGTCAATTCTCAGTGTATGAATCCTACCCGAAACTCCACCAGCCTCTGCAAATACGATCAGGCTCGCGATCTCATAAACAAAATTTAAACAAATTCTCCGCAAACTTTGCCTCACCTCGTTCGGCTTCAACTTTCGTCGCGCACGTCGCCGGTCACTCGTGGACCAATAAAGGTACGTGCAGAACGAATCAAGCGCGAAGGAGATGATGATGGCCTGACGCTCGCTCATGAATTTAAAGTCCTAGCGGATTCGCTGGAGTAGACAGCGCCGCAGACGGTGACGTGAAAGATCGCGTAATTGCGAATTCGCTGACCCGTGACCCGACGAGTTCTCCCGCTCGGAGCTACTCGAATTCCTCGCGCTTTGCTAATCGAAAAAAAAGGATGTCGGCTGACAGCGCGCGTCGCTGTGGATCGGGCAGGCAGTAGTGAAACTTTTGAAAGACGGAATATCATCATCGAGAATATTCGGAAAGAGTACCATAAGGGAGGGGGTGAGAGGGCGAGATTTAGATTAGGTTTATTAATGCGCTCTAAGACAAAGACGTCCCTGGCACACAAACCTCATTTGCAAAAAGAAAAATATTAAAATGAAAGAAACTCAATACATAACAACAACGACAAAAATCTGAATTTTTATGAAATAACGAAAATCAAATGAAAAATAAGAATAAAAGAGACGGAAAAATAAAGTATAAAACACCTAGAGACCCAAACTTTGTATACAACCATCTTATGGAAACACACATTTTTCTATTAAGGGGTCTTCTCACTTTAGACGCTAAAAAAGGCTCTTTTCATGATTTTTTTGATAGGTCTATATTATAGATATTGACATAAAAGTTGTTACACTTAATAAATACAATTTCGAAATACATTTTTTTTAAATATTTATTTAAGTCACTATTTATAGACGGAAATGGAAGTTAAAAAAATGTCCTAAAAAATTTGTACTGTTGATGAAATCTCGGAGATAGAGATTTTTTTTAAAATCCTTATTCTGCGCTATAGCTATACTTGTCAAGAATATGGGGTTAAAATTTCATAAGAACCGGTTCAGTAGTTTCGAAGATTTGATCAACTATAATAGCTATAGCATATCATACGATTTTTGATATATGCAGAAATAATAAAATGGCGGACATTTTTCGAAAAAACCAAAAAAAAAATGTTTTTTCACCGTTAATGGCTATAGTGCATGTCATACGATTTTCGATACATGCACAAATAACAAAATGGCGGACATTTAAAAAAAAACAAGAAAACATGCTTCTTCACCGTTTTTGGCAAAAAATATAACTATAGCTATAGTTGTAAAGAATATCTGGTTAAAATTTCATAAGGATCGGTTCAGTAGTTTCTAAGATATTATCAACAAGCCGTCAAAAAACGTTGTTTCGAGAAAAACGTGTTTAAAATTCGTTTGGGTTCCATAAATGCATTCCAAAAAAAAATGTTTATGTATTTCAAAAGTGTATTTATTAAGTGTAACAATTTTTATATCAACATCTATAATATAAACCTATCATAAAAATCATGAAAACAGCCTTTTTTCGCGTCTAAAGTGACAAGACCCCTTAATATACACATCCCACTTTTGACGAAATATTTGTCCAAGTTAAACACATAATGTTATCGCTTTGAATGGAAAAGTCTAACTCGGGTGAAATGTTATCATGGTAAAATGAAAGCTTCCTCTTAGAGTCATTGGTAAACGATGGACGCATTTCGTTGCGGTACGTATGGCATTGTGAAAAAAAGTCCAGTGGGCCGAGATTAAAATCAAATTTGATTCGATACAATGAAGTGTCCATTTGATATGTGATAATCATTTGATATGTGATCAGATGATGTTTTTTTATTGCTCCACCGTAACAGGTATATCATCATGCCGGACAGGCTTCGTAACTTTTCCGGCCTTTTTTACGCACATGACATGATTAGAACGCATAGGACGCTATTATTCGAATGGTGGTACATAAAAACCTTCGGCTATTTCCGATATCACTAATTTATCTGCTAAAATATTTTCTTTTAATTAAGTTTGTTTCTTCTGTTGAAGTTAAAAAAATCGCAAGAAATCACGTTCAATCTGACAGGGGTGACAATTTAAGCTCCCACGCCGTCAAAGCGACTGAAATTAGAATTTCAATCATTCGGACGACTAAAAAGCACTATCATGAAGATCGCGAAGTGTCGAGACAATGGAAAGCCACTCGGTTGCGTCGTCGAGCTCGGCTGATCTTAATCGCCTTCTTCTATTTTATCTGGCATCATGGGCCCACCGGGTACTATCAGGTCGGGATTCCTGCAAAACAAAACATTCGAACATGGAGCACCATGGAGTATTGGAGCATGGAACATTAAGAGAAGTTTCTGCCTTGTTGGGCCAAAAAATGTTCGATTTTTCACCAATTCTATATGCGAAAAGTATTAAATACAGAATGTTGATATTTGGTATGTTAACTAAGCGGTCTTTATTGAACATGAAAATATTTTTTAAAGTTCGACAAAACATGGTGGTGGGAGTGGGAGGAGCCGCGTATGTCGGTAAGCGGGCGATTACATTCTTCGCTTGCGGAAGTCCTAAGTCCCGAACAGGTGATCGGAAGCAGAAAAATCAAATATATTTTTACTTTGTACAATATTGAGTATAAGTTGAACTAGAATCAAGAAGAAAAATTGAAAAATAAAAAAATAGTGAGCGATCCGAAGGAAGTTTGTTTTTTTTTCCAAACACTTTCGCAGTTTTTTGTTCATTAAATAAAAACTTTAAGATATTTTTGGATAATTCTACTTCAACTTATACACAATATTGTATAAAGTAAAAATATGTTTGATTTTTTGCTTCAGATCACCTGTCCGGGACTTAGTACAGGTTCCGCATAGGTTCCGCCAGCGAAGAATGTCGTCGCCCACGCACCGACATACGTGGCTCCTCCCACTTCCACCACCATGTTTTGACCAACTTTAAAAAATATTTTGATGTTCAATAAAGACCGCTTAGTCAACATACCAAATATCAACATTCGAAAATAGTCGATTATTTTAATATGTATATATATATATATATATATATATATATATATATATATATATATATATATATATATATATATATATATATATATATATATATATATATATATTAATCGACTATTTTTTTTCAAACTCCTCTATTCAGTAGTTGCAGTCAGGTGGAATAAAACGCCTGTTTGAATATGAGCCCTTAATATTAATATTTAAAGGTTCCTCATAGCAATTTTTTAATTTCCCATGTTAATAACATGGTGAAAGCTTTGCTTGCTACTTTTGAATTTTATATTTCGCCAACAGGTAATCGTACAACACTGCCCGAGACATATTTTTGTCGGAAGCTGAACGTTCTGCCGGAAGCTGAAAGGTCTCGTATCGTTTTACGATAAATCTACTCATTCAAAAGTTATTCAAGGTCATAGATGAACTCAGTGAATTTCGAGATTTTTTCACTTTTCCAGCGAAACTATCAAACTTATCACAAAAAGCCATAGAATGTTTTTTGTAGATACTTTTATTTTCTACAATATCATGTCACTGGGGTCTAATAAAAAAAAGTTGTAAGGAAAGTTTGGAATTTTTTTAACTTCAAGGGTAATAAATGACGTTGCAGAACGAAGCAACATTTTTTCTAAATATGATTTTCCGACATTTTGGGACGTTTTGAAAAATACTTAAATGAGAAACCTTTGAAATGGCATACACTTCGTTTTTTTCCTAGCTCCTGAGCCGAATATTGACTATTATTATTCTTGAAAAGGTGTTTCTTTTGGTCGAGATATGACGGCCGCGTAGTCCACATCAGGGGCTACAAATATCATAACATCTTCATTTTTTCATAACTTTTATATTTGAAATTTAAAAATGTGTTGTTTTAGAAAAAAATTATAAATGAAACGAAAAAAATACTCATGAGTTGTGCAATTTTCATCAACAGTAAACATTAAAAAGTAAGTTTATAAAAATTGGCGTCGTTTTTTTGTACATTTACGCTTAATATACGAAGTACACCGAAAAAGCAACTTTCCTCCTAAAAATTGATTTGTAAGACCGTCAACTATTGAAATATTAAATTCTGTCAATCATTCAATGGCATGCTTTCATAGAAAATGACATGATCTACAAAAAAGTCCTACTTATGTCATTTGGTGGTAAGTCTGATAGATTCGCCGGAAGAGTGAAAAAATATTGAATTTCACTATAAATTCGAACTTTGACGTTGAATCATTTTTGAAAGAGTAGATTTATCATAGAACGACAGTTTTATGATAAATGCGAATAAAACGATAGAAACCTTCTTTATAGAGCGTGCAAGTCCCCCAAAAAAGTCTCTTGGATATTGTTGTACGTTTACCCGTTGGCAAGTTGGAAAATTCAAAAGTTACAAGAAAAGTTTTCTCTATGATAAAAGCATATGAAAAAAAAAATCCCGGTGCGGAACCTCTAAATGTTAATATCAACGGCTCATATTTTAATAAGCGTCTTATTTCACCTTACTGCAACCACTGAATAGGGGAAGTTGAAAGAAAAATAGTCGATTTTTTTTAATCATCCCAATATATATATATATATATATATATATATATATATATATATATATATATGCATGTATGTATGTATGTATGTATGTATGTATGTATATATATATATTAGGGTGGCTGTTATTTTGGCTTCGGTAAACAAATTTTAACGTCTATCCACAAAACTAATCAAGATATGAAAAAAAAAATCTGTGTAAAATTTGGACGCGCTGGGATAAGGAGAACACGTGCCACCGAGCAGTTTAAATTTCAAAAATACATGCATTTTTTTAAAAGCCGCACTGAAATATTGATTAGTCTCATAATATTAATTAAAAAATCTGGAATTGGGTACATTCATTATACATATTAAGAGTTACAAAATATTTTATTTACTGATTTTTTTCCATCAATTATATACAGTCGTGAGTAGATTGAAAACTTAATAAATATATATATATATAAATATATATATATATATATATATATATATATATATATATATATATATATATATATATAAGACGTCACATTTTTTAGTGACGTCTATAGACGTCACAAAAAAATGTTCCAGACAAAACTTGTACGGTGTGAAGGGGGCCATCAAATGCGACCAATTTTTTTTATTTCGCTGGAGGCACTGACGCACAGTGAAGGTCACCTCCACTTTTTAAAGTGGAACGGTACATTTTCTTTCGACCATTTTGTAGATCACCTCAAGCCGCATAAAAAACAGTAGGGGTCAAAGTCGTTCAAGGTCATTCAAGGTCAGCATCAATGATACAAATCTAAGTATCTCGGATCATTACCAAATATTTGGTAGTGATCCGAGATATTTAGATTCGTATTTCATTTTATAGGTGTTCGAAATGACTTTGACCGACTTTGAATTGACTTTGACCGATAAAAAAAATGGTCGCGTTTGATGACCCCCTTCGCATTGTACAACTTTTGTCTGGAACATTTTTTTGTGACGTCGATAATTTCCGAGTTATTTCGGTTGGCAGAGATAAGAGGGACACCCTGTATATATATAGGTGCGGGTGCATAGCAAGGGTATTTAAAGAAGCATTGTAAATAAATATAAAAATTATTATAAAAATACCGATCGAGTTAAAATATGTGCCAAAATAAAATACTCACACGAAGCCCCACGCGACGGGGGTCGCGGTCTTTTGTTTGAGTTGGGAACAAGGTTTTAATCCGGTCGGTGTATCCCGATAAAGAGCGACGACCAAATCGACAATGTTATTATCGGCGTCTTCCATCAACGATACGTCCTTTGCAATGACCGTGAAACTGTTATCAGGTGAATTCCTCCATTCCCGGCGGAAAA
Source organism: Ophion ellenae (assembly GCA_963210295.1). Taxonomy (NCBI): domain Eukaryota; kingdom Metazoa; phylum Arthropoda; class Insecta; order Hymenoptera; family Ichneumonidae; genus Ophion; species Ophion ellenae. The sequence continues at coordinate 38,278,724 of OY723393.1, forward strand.
GGATCTCTAGTTGGCCCCCTTCCACGAGATCCCCGTTTTGCTTTGAAATAAAGATGGATAATAATATAAATAAAATGTTCAATATCTCCCGAAATGTACCGATCATAAATAATAACAGCGGTAACATATGAAGCACGGTACATAAATTCACAGCCAATGTTAGAATCACATCGATTATAATAATAATATACGAAGTGAAGTAAAGAAATTCATATTTAAAGTTGAGGGGAAATATACCTTAGTACACTTTTGTGCTGTTTTTTATGGGCTTAAAAGGTCCCTTGACTATTCAAAAATGTTGACTTAGAAGAGCACTTGTATGGTCCAGGCATCGCCGATTAAAGGTAAACACGAAATTTCGATGATTTTACAGGACTTAAAACTTTAAACGCGTTTTTCTCGAAACTATGTTTTTAGACACGGGCGTATGCATAGCGCCTCGAGTTTTCAGTCGATTGACTTAAAATTTCAACCATAGCTTCTTGACAACATTTTCTAGTCCAGTACGTACGATTTTTTCGAGAATTTGAAATTCCAAAATTTTATGATCGATATTCGACCGATTTTTTTTTCATATTAATGCCATCTTTTTTTAATCAATATTTTGAAAAACCCCGACGTACTGGACTAGTTTTTAATATCTACTTTTGAAATATTTTTCGTTTTCTGTTCTAGCTTGAAAATTATGACCTTTGCGAATACGCCCGTAGAGAACTATGAAAAAAAGGAGTTTTCTTTCATCGACTACTGCGCCGCCATTTTGTTTCAAAATAGTAAATTAAAAAAAATCTTTTACTTTAAGACTTGTACTAACATGCATAAAAAACCGATTTAATTTTTTTTCTTTTTCTTAAGGGGTTACCCCCACTTGCGATTTTGAAAAAATCAATTTTTTTTTATTGCATTTTTTCGAAGTATAAGTATCTGAGAATATTTCCTGAAAATTTCAATTCGATCCGAACAAAATTGACTGAGATATGAGCGTTGAAAGAGAAAAATCCGCGTTGAAAGAGCGTTGAAAAAGAAACTTTAAACGCGTTTTTCTCAAAATGGCATTTCTGAAGTCGGTGACCAAGATTATTCGAACACTAATGAACCGATCTTCTTGAAATTTTGCAGGCTTATTTAATACATAAAAATGTATTCTTTAATCGTTCGATTTTTTTTTCGAAAAAAATGGCCGTTTTATAGCCAAAAAACGGCCGTTTTTTTTCGTTAAAATCGAACCATTAACTTTGTCTGTCCGCCATTTTGTGAAAAATGAATCTTTTTTAAAATCCTTCGATCAAAGACTAGTTTATACTTATATTTGACTAAATCCATCCGCATTTTTTTTTCAGATGATCCACTTCGCCGCAATGTTGGTCACCGCAAACCATGTATATAAAAACATTATTTCATTGACGGCCATTTGCCACTAAACAATGTAATATTTTTCAATAAAAAAATTACTGAAAGTTCTTCAAGATGTGTTCTTTAAGATGGTATATTGATCGATTAAAAAATTTTTGTAGTTTTCTTTAAAAAAATTCATGAAAAATGCCTTTTTTGCGCTACAAGTGGGGGTAACGCCTTAAATAAATTGTTAAAAATGACCCTTGATTTTGCCCTCCCAAACGTATATTACCCCTTAAACTAACAATAATAATAGTCAAAAGACCAGGGTACAGACATTCACATACGAACTTCGCTACGTGAAAGTAAAAAGAGCAAAATAGCTACATGTCTGTGGAAAAGATTTTTTTTAAACGCTTATCCCTTTTTGTTGCTTGAATGAACGCCGTGTGGAAAGATTTTTATTGGAAATAATGGATGAAACGAGATGGTATTGAAGTTTGAATTCTTCGACTGCGACAAAAATATATTTTCTTCGTATTGACGATTTTCTTTTTACCACATTCGGACTACGAAATTTACTGAAAATTCTTCGAGGATCCTTATTAAAAATCTATAACCAAATACGACAAAAAAAGATTTTGGGTAACAATAGAAATAAAGAAATGAAAATCAAGAAGAATGTTCGTTGCATTTCAACGATTTCCAACTTCAGGACCATTGAAACGAGGCAAACGAGATCGAAAAAGAAAAGAGATGCAGCAAGACGTATTCTCCTTCGGGTAATCATTGTAGTACAGCCCCGCTGTCGCTGAAAAACCCTGTAATCGGAAAAAACTAGAAGGCCAGTTTTTTGACAGCTGATTCCGTAGGTGCCGAGGGTGCTAAATTCAAGATTGCCTAAAAATTGGGGTGTAGGGTTTTTTTAGGGGATAAAGGGGTGGGGGTGGATCGATGCCAAACTACAACCCCTACGAGGTCGGCGCCGTGAGACAGAATGTCCAGAAAAATCCGGGCTTTAGTTTTGCCCACAGCATCGAAGTCGTGGAAGTTTATTTTAGGGGTGAAAAAGTGGGGTGAAATTTTGAAAAATGAGTTTTAATTCAATAACTCTTTATGAAAAGTTCGTACACTTTTTGTTCAAATGGGAACGTTGTAGCCCTTGAAAAGACGCGCCGATCGAGTATTTGATCAACACTCTCCGGGAATATCTTCGCCCCCAAAAAAATTGTTGAAATACAAAAAAAAATTGTTTACTGAATAACTCCAAAACACTCGATTTTCGGGTATGGTTTCAATGTACGAAATGTAGAGAATAATGTTCTCTATATTTTCGTTTCTACAGACCACTCTTGAATTTTGCTTTTTCAACCCCTCTCGAGGGTTGAAAATGAAAAATGAAATTCTCGGGAAACTATTGACCGCACGAATTCACCGCCGTGGAACAATTTGTAGCTTGAACTCTCAGCTATATTTTTGTGCACAGCGCCAAACGCATATCTCTTTATTTTCGGTCAATAGTTTTCCCAGAATTTCATTTTTAATTTTCAACCCCCGAGAGGGGTTGGAAAATGCAAAATTCAAGGGTAGTCCATAGAAACCAAAAGATAGAGAAAATTATTCTCTACATTTTGTAGATTTGAACCATCCCCGAAAAATCGATTGTTTTTGAGTTATTCAATAAACCATTTTTAAATGTATTTCGACATTTTTTTTGGGGTTGAAGATATCATCGAAGAGGGATGATCAAATACTCAATCGACGGGTCTGTTCGAGGGCTATAACTTTCTCATTTAAACCAAAATTGTATGAATTTTCCTCGGAGAGTTATCGAATAAAAAATGATTTTTCAAAATTTAACCCCACGTTTTCACCCCCAAAATGAACTTCCACAACTTCGGCGCTGTGGACAAAAATAAAGCCCGGATTTTTCTGAACATTTTGTCTCCCGGTGCCGGCCTCGTAGGGGTTGTAGTTTGGCATTAATCCACCCCCCCCCCCATCCCGCCCCCCTTCGACCCCTAAAAACAACGCGGCACGTACAAAATCACCTGTCGAAAAACTAGCCTTCTAATTTTTTCCGATTCCAATATACAGCACGACTGTACTATGCGTGTATTTTTCAAGTTTATGTTAAGAAATATTGAGTAATCGACTGTAAGAAAAAACAATTAATACTCACATTACGTTTTATACGTGCGGGTCCAATTGTATCGCAGTACTTTTCGGACGGAGCACATTCGTGTACCACAGCAATGTAGGTTCCATCTGGAATATCCCACAGGCGACAGTAAACAGTAATTTCTGTCGGGACCAACGTATCCTGCGCAAAATTGATCACTCCGACAGTATTATTGCCATTGTGGAGAAACTCCACCGAAGCCAAGATCTGCGACATAATAATTAAATTACGAAGATCAAAATATTGTTAAAGGAATGAATGGTTTTTTTTAAATTTATGTTCAGGGTGACTCATTTGAAGTGGTGGAAGTTGATGTGTGAAACTTGCGCATTGTAATAAAAAAAATGCATGTAAAAGTTGTTTCGTTCTGATGTATGAAAAGTAAGGACTGACACGACACTCACTGTCCACATGAAAATTGGAAATCCTAATTTTTCATTCTATACTTTTGTAACTTGGCTTGAGAAATTTTTGAGAAACTACTTTCAAGTATTTTTCAATCAAGCATTCCCTCGAATTTGGATTATTGCCTATGTAGAGTTCGCCATTGCAAAGAAATTCATTTACTTAAATTTTTTTCTTAATATAAGTAAAAACTACATGCGCTTTGAGTATTGACGTTTCTGAACCTTTACGTTATAGGAGATGATTTAGGGTATCATGCAAGTATATAGGATGTTCCGTTTATGTTGAAAATTCGAAGGCGAAGAAGGGAAAAAAAGCTGAAATACGTGTCCAACGGATCATTTTTCATTTGAAAATCGTCTTCAAGGTCATTTCAAGGTCAACTTCGTTTTTTTGCACGGCTTTCTTTTCGTTTCTTTTCGTTTTTCGACGTACAGAAACAATTAACTTTCGTCCGAAATATTTTTTTATCGATCATTACTTTTGGGGATATTTTAGGAAGTATTACTTGAATCGAAAGTTCAAAACACATAATCCGGAATTCTCCTTGCATTTTACGATGTGGTGCGAGTCGAAAAATTCATTCTACGATGGTCCAAGATTTTTTTTTCCCAACCGATTCAATATGAATGCAACGATTTTGGCACGAACCTTTTCTGGCTCCGCAGCTCTGACGGCTACGATAAGCAGCGCTAGTGCAATCGTCCTCATGATTGCGAAGTTCGGCCTGAAAACATATTCTATTAAATAAAATATATATATTGGCTTTGCTAAATAATTATGTTCAGGAGAAGAACAAAATGATAGTATTCATTGATGATTGCATCGTTGTTGGTATGCAACGAAAATGTATATTTTTTCGCATTCCCAAATTTCTTTGACACATTTTCGCTACGAAAGTCTTTGAAACGATTCTAAAAATCCTTATAAGAAAATTTATAACCAAAAGCTTCCAAAAAAGATTTTAGATAATAACAAAAATAGAAATGAAAAAATCATAAAGAATTTTCATTGCATTCGTCCGATGCAAACTTCAACACCATAAGAAATTATGTATTCTTTTAAAATTCTTATTCCACATTTAAAAGAATTTATCAATATTGCAAAAGCACTCGAATTTTATTAATGATCATTTTTTGTCTCCTTCGTTTGGTAAAGAAAAAAATCGAGATTTTAATTAGAAAGTTTGAAAAATGTTTCAACATTGCAAAATCAAATTACAAAAAAACAGCAGTGTGTGTGTGTGTGCGCGATTTTTTCTGTAGCCACAAAAGTTTTTACCTTTTTGAGACTCTTGGCTAAATGTTTTCACACTAATGGAATATCGTGTGAAGTATGTACCAAATGAATTTAGTAAATTCGGCGAAACGGTTGGGATTGTAGAGAATTCAGAAGTTCGAAAGAAAAAAATTCTTTGCGCCGACACTTTCGCAATAATTAAAATATAGATAGCGCAGGTAGGCTAGCGTTATATTTGGAGAAAATCGGTTGAAAGTTTTAGATTTTGATGAGTATGATTTTTTCAGATGAAGCTTACTCACGCAGTAATTTTATTGAAAGTTTGATATACACTGCCGGACAAGAGTTTGGGTACACTAGTCGAAATTTCTTTCCGCACGAAAAGTTAGATAGCGGACTCAAAAATGAAGATAATTGAATTCCTCAAGTGGCGTTTTGAAGAGAACAATTTTACCTTTATTTTGTTTTTTTTAGAAAATTGTCTACGATTTTTTTTTCCCGGTACGCACTTTTGAACCTGGCCATTTTTCGCCTATTTTTTAGCCGTCGAAAATTAACTGCAAAGTTTGCGGAAAATGTTTTCTTTGGTTTTTTCCATAAACTTAAAAAGGATATCATAACCTACATTTTTTTTTTAAAGTCTCGTACATTTATTTCGCCCTAAAATTGCATTTTTAGCTAAAAAAGACATATTTTAGAAAAAAGGCGTCATCGAAGAACTATAGGGTTTCAGAGGAAACGTCAAGAGAGTAAAAAGTTGCACGGGTTTACTTAGAGTGGCTAGAATTTTTGCAGAATTTTTTTTCGGGATTTTTTTTACCATTTTTGGTTAGAACTTCCATCAGTGGAGAGGCTCCACTTGAGAATTGTGGAGTCTACAGTTTAATTTTTAATGAACTACAATTTTTTGTTTTTTTTTTTCTGTGGAACTCTGAGAATCGTCATCAGTTGGTTGTTGTACCTCGAGAACTATCGGATTCAAGACAAAATGTTGAAGAGAACAAAAGTTGTCATTTTCAATTTTAGATTAGCTTTCCCTACTTTTTCAAATTTTTTTTACCGTGATTTTTTTTCCAAATCAACGAGGTGTTTTTTTTACCCTTTATCACAAATCCAACACCACACAACTTTAAACTTTCGGCCTTGCGTTTTAATGCAAAAAAAATAGTCAATCATGTCTCTTACCTCATCCATGCGAGTTTTTCATCGGAAAAATCTATTCATTTTTCTCGCGATATATTCGATATATTCATTTTTTTCACGATATTTTGATACCACATGCCTTGATTACGTAACACCATAATCATGCCTCGTTTTTCAATACGGATTTCTTTATATTAAGTCATTTTCCGCTCTTAATATATTGTCCTCGATTTGCTCCAAGCTCCACTTGGGAATTATGAGGTCCCAAGATCTCTTCACTCATCAAAGTTTCAATGAAAAATGACGAAAAAAAAATTCTGAAAAAACTATAGCCTCTCCAGTCTGAACCCATGCAACTTTTTACCCTCTCGACATTTCGTCTGAAACCCTATAGTTCTGTGATGACGCCTTTTTTCCTGAAACCTGTCTTTTTTAGCTAAAAATGCAATACCGTGGAGGAAAAAAATCGGACTAGACTTTCTAAAAGAACAAAAATGTAGGTGTTGATATCCTTTATAAATTAACCATGGAAAAAACCGAGGATAATTTGTTCCACAAACTTTGCAGTTTATTTTCGGCGGCCAAAAAATCCGAAACATTACGACGTTCAAAAGTGCGTACCGGAGGGAAAATAAATCGTAGAGAATTTCCTGAAAAGGCAAAATAAAGGTCAATTGGTCCTTTTTAAAACGCCATTTGAGAAATTCAATTGTGTTTATTTTTGAGGCCGCGATCTAAATTTTGGTCCGGTAAGAAACCAGACCAGTGTACTCAAAGTTTTGGCCGGCAGTGTACCTCACTTATTGTATCCTACTTACGTTCTAATTTCATTGCTATTCATTGTACGTCTCTGAAAATCTACTTTTCTTAGGCACTAGAAACATACGACGCAAACAAAAATATTGAGAATGTCTTTAGCGCCGAAGATACGATTTTTTCGAACTTTCCCCCCCCGATAGGGTGGACTCCGGAAGTTTTAAATCGTTGTAAATTTTTTTGTGGCTTTCCGAAGGCGCTAAGAAATTATAACTCAACGAAATAAATTGAGGATGTCTGTACCGCTCGAAATATTATTTTTTTTTCCACTTTCAACCCCTCAATAAGGGTGGATGCTGGCCTACCAATTTTTTAAGACGTTTTGTAGGGAGTCTACGGATATTCTAGAGATTGAAACGCGGAAAAAATTGAAAGTAAGAAGAAAAAAATTCAAGATAAGAAGAAAAAAACTCAAAATAAGAAGAAAAAAATCGTTGGATTCCAACGATGCAAACTTCAGGCCCATCTAAAGTATTGTATGCTCCAAGATACTGTAGAGTTGAATTTTGATAAAATTTTCGAGACGACGTAGATTTTCAGAGAGTTTGAATTTCCAAAAAAAAAACATCTAGTCGTCCTAAAACTATCTTCAAAAATGACCGGACAAAAATTTGGATTGACATATTTATGATACATGATTTTTATCGGGCCTAGCGATAGTCAACAATGTCTCACATCGAATACCTGAGATGCTTTTCCATTGTGAAAATACAATGAGAAAAAAAACCGTGTGAATTAAAAAGTTGAACATCGCCCCTTTGTCCTTTTATTTCGCGCACGAAGCTTTCTCCATGGTAAAGCTAAATAATAAATCTTTGATATATAGATAGATTAAAATGATGGATGTTTCGAATATACATTACCTAAATTAAAGGATGAGAAAGGTAACTGATGCTCATTTATGTGAAGCCCGAACTATACTTGTCAGCGACGTCGCGAGCAATCAACTTATATAGAGACCTCACACGAAATTCATTAAACCGCATGCAATGTGTATACAAGTGTTTTTCGACTTTTTCCCTGTTTATTCGAAATGTTCGCGCTCTAATGTTACATAATTGCGTGAAATGTCTCGTATTAAAAATGGGAGGATAAAAACCCGCTGTTTCTAATGTCAAATGGGTGCAAAACACTTGGACACATGCTGTTTTTCATCATCATGACGATATTGATTATTACACGCTTCTGTACTATAGATACCCCTGCCACAATTTGGACGACGAATTTTTTTTTTTCTTATTGCATACGGAAAAGTTATATGAAAGCGTACTTTACAATCATATGGTATGAAACTCTTAAGGGGCCATTCCACTGTGATGACTCAAAAAGTAAAGTATTTGTACATTTTTTTTCGAAATCTCTTGCACATATCGAAACAAATGTTTTAACATTAAATATGATTTTAATTCGATAACTCGATTCCATCGATATCTGTGTATAATTTTATCGATATATTACATATATCGATTTATATGATATTTCTCGTTTAAAAAAATATATACACACACGCATACGTAAACATTGTGTAGAAAAAGTATTTGCAAACCAATTTTTTGTGTAATTTCTGGGGATTTTTTTTAACTCAAATAATTGACATAAACATTGGTATGAATATCGATGTTAAGTATTAATATGAATATTATATGCGTAGTTAAGTATTAATATGAATATTGTATGTGAAGCTTACTTTAATGAATATCAATAATTCACATAAACATTGGTATTAATATCGTTGTTAAGTATTAATATGAATATTATATGCAAAGCTCATTTTAAGTAAGGCCTTAGGCCACAGTAACAGGTATAGAATCATGTGCGAATTTAACCATTTTTTCGTATGAAAAAGTGATTCACTCATAAAATTAATCACACATCTATTTAGTATGAATATCAAGATGTTAGAAAAAATATATATTTTTTTCGATGTACAAAATGGCTAATTGCATTTCGCAGAGAAGTACGTACAGAATTTCTGATTAATCGAAAACTTCTCATTTTATGAGCAGTTCATGAGCAGTTATAACGAAATTTTTCACTGAAAATTCATTTCTTAAGTTCAAATACCTAAAACTTTAGAATAAAACAATATTTTTTTTAAATTTCGTACGTACTTCTCTAGGTATTCTAATGTAGATTGACGAGAATTTTTTTTTTTCCTAGGTAAAAAATTGTGGAAGCTAAATGTCACGCCGCGGAGCGCCTAAAAAAACGATAACAAAAGAAAATATTAGTAGTCGGCGTTTTTGTACATCGAAAAAAATATATATATATATTTTCCGAAAGCTTGATATTCATACTAAATAGATGTGTAATTAATTTGATTAGTGAATCACTTTTTCATACGAAAAAAAATTGTTAAATTCACACATGATTTTGTACCCATTACTGCGGCCTAAGGCCTTAATATCAATTAGAATAAGCGATTGAATGAAATAATCCTCAAAAGTATGAGTTTCCTTTCCGAAATTATTCAAGAAACGTGATGCGAGCATGTGCTTATTTGTAGGTACCAGTAGTACACATATACGAGCGCGTATGTATACAGTAGTTTGCAAATTGACAACATCCAAAGAATCACACCGATGTTCAGTCTCGATTTAACGGCAGAAGATGGAGATCCAGCTCCTTTATTCATCATGAAGATCGTGGATCGTCGAGGTTGATGAAAAGTCATAGTCCAGTAAAAGGGACGAAAACCCAGCACTTTTTAGCGTAGAATATGAATTTTTGACTGACGTCATATAGCTGCATACTGAAAGCAACTCCAATAAAATGTTTCTCCTCAACTCGCTCCAACCCTAAGACACAAGGGGTGAAAACTTAAAAATTGCAGTATCTCGATAATTAATAGCCCGGTCAAAAAAGGTTTTAAACAAAAGTTATTTGGAATAATGAAATTCGTATAAAGTTATGTGACGTCGAACCCCGTATCTTTGAAAATGGCGGCACAAAAACGATTCGAAAATTCGGGGTTGATGCGTGTGGTCAGTGGTGCTCTCGTGTTTTTGTGCCGCTATTTTCGAACATAGAGGATTGGACGTCAGATAACTTTATACGTATTTTATTATTCTAAACAACTTTTGTTTGAAACTTTTTTTGATCGGGCTATTAATTATCGAGATACGGCGATTTTCAAGTTTTCAACCCCTATGTCTTAGGGTTGGGGCGAGTTGAGGAGCAAAATTTTATTGGAGTTACTTTCAGTATGCAACTATCTACAAAAAATCATATTCTACGCTGAAAAGTGGTGGGTTTTCGTCTCTTTTACTGGACTAGTCACTCGGTCCCGACGTCGAGCTTACGAAGTATACGCTGTCCTGTGTCATCTTCGATAAAGGACCCGGGATGCCTGTAAAAAAATCTTCGATCATGGAACAGTCCGAAGCTTTGCAAGATTATGCATGAAAATATTTTGGGATTTTCATCCAGCAAACATTGCAACTTAGTTTCTTCAATTTTTTTCGTTTGACCTAATTGTCTCTCGTCATAAGGGCTGCAATCGTCATTTTTTAATCGTCGAAATCAATCTCTACACTGTAAAAAATAAGCGTGTTGTCGGTGTGTTAGAACAACACACAACACGCCTACAACGTGTGTAGAACTTGGTTAATGTGTTGAAACAATGCGTTTTACTTATTTTGCCGTGTTGAAACAACACGCTCTATATGATTCTTGGCATCAACACGATTTTAACTTATTGCCGGAGAACACACTTACTGTAACACACATAAAGCGCGTTGAATAGACCCATTTTTTTCGGATCAACACACTTGGTGCAGGTACACGCGACGTGAACGACACATTCCATCACAAAAAGCGTCAGAAAACAACTCACTTGCACGCGTGTACCACAAACAACACGCGGCAAGTGAGTTGATATCATAATATGGCGATTGTTTATAAGCTCGCTATATAGACATCATGGACGGACGTGTCAAAGAGATTTTCAAGTGCGAAATGTGTTATTTCCAAACCGAAACACATAAGTTTTTGCTCCACCACATCGTTAAAAATCACAAATATGACCCTCGGCTGAAAATTACGTGCGCTGAGGACGGGTGCGGTACAGTTGTCAAAAAATGGAAAACTTATAAACGACACGTGGCTCGGAAACATCCCGACAACGAGATTGGAACAGAAACGAGGACGAGGACAAAACGAGGATACGTTTGAAGAAGATGGTGAGTAAATATTAAATTATTACAAGCTTTTATTTACCTTGTAATGCATATAAACTGATAATAGTATTATAGTTGTGTATAAAAAGTAATGTGTAATCAAAGTTTGGGTATTCTCTATGTGACATTTACAAAATGTTGATATTTATAGAGCCAAATATATCATCACGCGAACGTCTGGAATGGTCCAGTGCTCAGTTTTTGCTTCACGTCCGGGAAAACTGCAAGGTTAGCCAGACATGCATCGACAGGATCATCGAAGACGTACGCAGCTTATGGCAGAGTTTTTCAACTATTATAATGGTAACTTTTTAGATTCATTCGCTGTTAATGAAAATGTGAGTCATATACCGCTTAACAAGTCTTCGCACAGTAATTCCTTGTTTAAATTGATTATACATAATAATTCCTTGCATAGACTGGTTACGCTACAATCATTCTTTGTGTGAACTGGTTACGCTCGGCTAACTTCTTGCGCAGGCTGGTTACGCTAGAATAATTTCTAGCGTAGACTGGTTACGCTAGAATAATTTCTAGCGCAGACTGGTTACGCTAGAATAATTTCTAGCGTAGATTGGTTACGCTAGAGTAATTTCTAGCGTAACCAATCTACGCTAGAATTATAATTTTTTGCGACAAGTAGTGATACTGTACATGATAATGAATCCTAAATGCATTTTCGTCTGCAACCAGCTTCCTTCTTCGTGTATTGAATATGGAATTCCCCATATCTCATAATTTTTATTTCTCTTTTATTTATAGGAAGAACTCAACGAAAAAGTCGACGCAGAAACGAATCTTCTCCACAGGGATGAAGTGGAGCGAGTTTTTCAGAACCGTTTCCTGCGGACAGTATGTTTTCAAGCGTTGATACAAGGTTTAAGCTCGATAAATACCTTGTCAACTCTATGAACATGATTGTTCCAAAAAAGTATTATTCGGCTATTGAAACTAGGAAAGATAGTTTATCCCAAAGTACGCCCTCGTTGGGCTTTCACAGGGTTTCTTAAAATTACGGTATAACTTATAACTAGTGACGAACAATGTTTTCCGCACAAAACCGGATCTGTCTCGTTGCGTTTCTTCCGCAGCCGTCTAATAATTCCCTACTGGCCATTCGTTATTTTTTCGAAGTGTTTTATGTACGTGCACAGATCATTCCAGGGCTGCCCTGACTGTAGTAGGAATTCTAACTCTGTTTTTGGCTATTGAAAGTATTTTAGTTTTAAATTCATCACGTCTGCTTGTATATTAACAATGTAAAATGAAAATAGATGTAATTGGATGTATGTATTTTTTATTCGGCCATCGGAGATATTCTAGTTTTAAATTTAACATAAAAAATATATTTTTTTATGCTAAATTTACTTTTATGCGTAATTTATAATACGAAACATATATTCGTATGTTTGTAATGTAAATTAAAAATATATAATTTCGTTTAAAAAATTGGTTTTTCTATTACTCAATAATGTATATCGTATAATTCCATCCACACATACCTGTGTTGTGTGTGTGTGTGTGTGTGTGCGTGCATGCGTGCGTGCGTGCGTGCGTGCGTGCGTGCGTGCGTGCGTGCGTGTGTGTGTGTGTGTGGGTGTGGGTGTGGGTGTGTGTGTGTGTGTGTGTGTGTGTGTGTGTGTGTGTGTGTGTGTGTGTGCGTGTGTGTGTGTGTGTGTGTGTGTGTGTGTAGAAGTGTGTAGAAGTGTAGAAGTAGCCTGGTTGGGTGAGGTTGAGGCCAAGTATTAATGATAAAACTTTCATATATATATATATATGTGCGTGTGTGTTTGTGTGTGCATATAGATATATATATATATATATATATATATATATATATATATATATATATATATAGATATATATATATACATATATGAAAGTTTTATCATTAATACTTGGCCTCAACCTCACCCAACCAGGCTACTTCTACCCCTCATGTACATGCGCTAACCATTGTGCTAGTTACTACGTGCCTTATTGTAAAAAAAAATCGATAGTATTGTTACATCGAACGAGGTGAGTCATGGAGATATTTCACATTTCATGAATGTATATATATATATATATATATATATATATATATATATATATATATATATATATATATATATATATATTCATAATATATATAAATGTGAAATAGCTTCATTACTCCTCTCGTCCGATGTAACCATACTGTTCCTCTTCTTTACGAGGAAACCACAAGTAGCCGATCGCACAATGGTTAGCGTACGTACATAAGGTGTAGAAGTAGCTACGTTAGGTAGGTTAGGTAGGTTCGATACCCAGGTAGTGACTATAAAATTTGTTCGCAGGAATTTGTTTCAAGAGAGCTGGAAACCATCCAATATGGTAGTGCACCATCGGAATTTACCACCAGTAATGGGAAACGTATTTTTTTTTGCATTTTACGACGTATAGACGTACGTGACGTCATTATATTATTGCCAAACGACCACAAATACACCAAAAAAGTGTGTTGTACAAATCAAAACGCGCTTGATGTGTGTTGATTTGGGCAACAACACATCTTTTAACACGTCGAATTTGACGACAAGCGTTTACTCGCGAAAAGTGTGTCGAACCAACACGCGTTAGGCGTGTCGTTATATCACTAACACACGAGTTACCGTGTCGAAAAGAGCGACAAGATTACACACGGGAAACGTGTTGAAACAACGCACTTGGTTTTTACAGTGTACCAATAGTTTGGATCATGCGGACTCACTATATAAGACTGTGTAAGCAATCGGTGAGTTTCAGCTGAACTCCTTTTCAATCGAAGTAGAGCAGAGGTGAATATCAGATGAACATCAAAAGTCCATTTTGACTCGCCCGTTCGAGGCATCTATCTCAACTGAATATGGCGTCTTTTGGCTGAAAGTAGATTGAGATTGAAGGTGGCATCGTTGAAAAGCAATGAATATGTTTGTTTTACTCGCTTGAATTTCTTTTTTCTTTTTTGCTATGAAAATTCCTCCCAGATTTTTGCGATGCTTCTTTAAAGACTTACAATTAAAATCTACGAAAGAAAATTATATAGAAATCGAAATAAGGAAATGAAAATATAAAAAATAATTATCTTTGCATTCCAACGATGCAAACTTTAACACCATAGCTTAAGGCGGCAACGGAAATTGGGTTAGATTACCGAAGTGTGGGTAGGGAGTGAGAAGAAAGGCATAGTTGGAACTCAGGAATTAATAAATGTTTTAAATAATATTATTTGAGTGTCATATTATCTATAATATTAGATGTAACTTATATATACTTAAGCATACACATGTGTGGGTGTGTGTATGTTTAAATATCTATAATATAAATATATAAACATGGGTGTATTTCAAATATATGATTACCCTCTTGTAGTATTATCCTGCGTCACACACACCCACCTATGTACCCACATGTGTGGATGTGAGTGTGTGCAAAATATCCACAATATAAATATATACACATAGATATAATTAAAGTATATTATTACCCTCTTGTATCAATACCCTGTGTCACACACACCCACGCATGTACACACATTTGTGGGTGTGTGTGAAATTTCCGTAATATAAACATGTGTTTATATATATGAAAAATTGTAAGAAAGAGGGCAATAATATATTTAAATTTTATCCATGCTTATATATTTATATTGTGGATACTTCACACACACCCACACATGTGTGTGTTCAACTCAACGCGAGAGGAGCGAGCGAGTCGAGTAACGGAGAGATACAGAGGAGAAAGGGATAACGAGGGTTGGTTCGTTGCTCGCATTAGGGGTAGAAGGGAGAGAGAGAGAAAGAAAGAGAGTAAAGAGCGTTGAAATATTTCTCATCTTTTTTTGTACTTTTTCATTTTCCTCTCTTTTTTCAAACAGAAGCGAGAAGGGCAAGACGGCGAAGGGTAGAGGCCGGCGAGGGGGGGGGTGGGGGTTAGGGCGTGAGCAAACAGACTTTGCAATCGTTTATTTTTCTGGCAATTATATTCTTCCGTGAAAAGAACCCCAAGCTCTTTTCACTTCCCGTATTTATTTCCGGCGTGAATGTGCCCGCGCCGTCGTGGAAACGTCGCCAAATTCAGTGGCTCTCAAAGTCCTGCTAGCTGTCGCGTACAAGACTCATCCCCCACCGCACACACACACACGCTTTTTCTTTTCTTGCTACGCGAGACGCGTATAAGTCTCGAGCTTTTCACTTTGCTACAGGAAAGAGGTCTCCGTATAAGGAGAGTGGCCGGGGGAGAGCTTTTTGCAGGGTCTGTACATTTGAAGGTACAATTCGCAAGTTGAAGTTTGTCGTGTGTGGGTGCGCGGGTCTCACGTAGGTGTACATTCGTCGCGGAACGTACCCTTCCTCCCTTTGTCGACCATACCTCTCTCTCTCTCTCTCTCTCTCTCTCTCTCTCTCTCTCTCTCTCTCTCTCTCTCTCCCCTTCTTCCTAGCCGCCTTTTCCGCACCCGCACCGTGTCCCACGAGGAGTGAACCTCGAGAGTGTTTTCCGGCTCGACTTTGCCGTAAGAGTTTCCTCCGCGGAAGCCAAAAGAGGAGTCCTCCTCGTCGTCTTTCCGTCGCGAAGACGACGACACCCGCAGCCAGAAAGGCAAGTCGAAAGAGTTCGGGGAGCCACGCGGGCGGGGGATACACATTAGTATGTGTCTCGCATACCGGGTGTCCCATTTTAAACGACCCATTCGAATATCTTTGAAACTGCTGCCAATACGAACGCCAACTTTTCTTTTGTGAGGGAGGATTTAGGCAGCCGAAAATAAACGAATTTTCAAGATTTTGTTGTGTCGAAACTATTTATTCTACTTAATTCAAATTTTACTTATGTAATTCTCTTAAGGAGTGAGATGCAGTCAGAGGCGCGAAAAAACGACCATTTTCAATAATTTTTTTATAGTAATTAAGTTTATTTTCCAAAAGTGGTTACACAGACTTTTTAGGTTATATTTCAACTTGATTTGTACCAATTTTCAAAGAAAAATATTGATTATTTATAAAAATATCGCCATCTTTGTCGGACCCCCTTCGGCATGTAGTGCTTTGCGGTGACCATCATGAAATTTTACTGCATCATCTGAAATCTAAAAACCCAAAAAAATCATCCGTTTAATAATAAATCTAGTCCTTAATCGAAGCTTTTTTTAAAAAAATTAACAAAACAGCGGCTTCCGACAGATAACTCTCGATTTTCGACGAAAAAATCGCTCGTTTATTGTTGAAAAAAAATATAAATTTTCAACAAAAATAAAAATCCTTCGATTCAGGACTAGTTTTTAATGCTATCGATAAGCACACCAAATTTCATCGAAATCCATCGCGTGATTTCTTAATTATAGTGGTCACCGACTTGAAAAACATAGTTTCGAGAAATACGCGTTTGAAGTTTTTCGATGTGGATACGGTATTATATGTTCGTAAAATTTTGAGCTCGATGGATGAAGCTAAACGTTTTTATGTATTTTGATCCGCTGAATCCGAATATCACAATTTTTTACCGAAAAGTACGGGCATTCGATTGTTTATAGCCAATTGTTCAAACAAATTTACAAAAAATTAAAGTTTTTCGGGATGAATTATTTTTTAAGATACATTTTGCGCAATTTTAAAACGAAAGAATTCTTTATAAAATTTTGCTGAAGTTCAATCTTCTGCCGATGCGGAAGCTTCCAAAATATCAATTTGTTGTTGTCTTCGGAGCATTCTGCCTTCCCGGGTATTATCGTTGGCGCGTTTGTCAGCCACGTCTATACGTTGACAATAGACGTGGCCCCTTTACTAATTGTGGGATATCCCGGAAAATATTCATCGGATTGACTTGACATTTTCAGGGAATATTTTCGAAATATCATACTTCAAGGAAATGTAAAAAAAGTCGATTTTTTTTTAAGTTCTGACTGCATATCACTCCTTAAGGATCCGAAAAAAAATTGTTTTTTAAATATTTTTATTTTTAAATATGGCGGCTGTCCGCCTGAGTTGTTTCACAGTGTACAACCTAACGTCTGGTGCATCGATCCGACACATCAGAGCCAAGAAGTTTAGATCTCGCAGAACCCCATGGTCTATGTGAACCTAAAAAATTTAAAGAAAAGTAAAAATTCGTACAATTTACGGTGTTCAAAAAAATGTTAAATTTTGTTATGAAATTTTGACCATACTATTTGTTAATGAAGAGTAGTTTTTTGTTATTCCAAGGAAATATAGATTTACATAGACAGTAATTATGTTATCAAAATGCGTGAAAAACTTTAAAATGATCGATTGGATAGTTTTTGAGTTATCTTGTACGAGGTTTATGAAAACGTGATTCCCATGGCTTTAAACGCGTTTAAAGCTTCGAGACTCGAAAGTTTTACGACTACCGATTAATCTCCTATTCCGGGGCCACACAGTAGTCCCTCAGCTTCCGCGTGGAGTTGACCTTCGGCCATAAACTCTTCTCTACGTTACAAGGGGATCTCCCCCATTAATAGGAATCATATATTTTTTGAATCACCGATCGATACAGTGTATTAAAAAATCATATGATATTGGTAAGAAAAAAAAATTTTGCCTCGTGAGTCGCGGTGTCCATATAGGAATAAAGTGATCGTGTCAGATAATGTGCCACCCGAAAAGGATCAACTTTTGTCTAAACCATATTTCCGTATTGGCAACGGTTTTGGAGATATTTTAATAGGACACCCTCTATATAATAATAAAAATAATAATAATAATAAGAATATATTATATATTATATATTATATACACAGACACACGCGCGCACACACACACACACTCACACATATATATATATACATATATATGTTCTCTGTCCCGCATCACATTCAGAAAAAAGGAGGATGCCGAGGAAGAATCGCACCGACACATACGCGCCTCCACCACTCGCTCCAATACGGAGTGACGCAACCTCCGCGCTTTTATTCCCTACTGTGTGCTACTCCGAACCCCCTCGTTCCGCCTGTTACGATTGAGTTTGTGGTCGTTATGAGAGAGAGACAGAGAGAGAGAGAGAGGGAGAGAGAGAGAGAGAGAGAGAGAGAGAGAGAAAGAGTGATGGAGGGGGGGGGTGGAGGTAGAGAAAGAGAGCAAAGAGAGGGAACTTCGGTGTCCGAATCGGCGATGATCCTTAATTGCCCGATGATATCAAGAATTCAATTATCTGATGGCGAACAAAAGTAGCAACGCTGCGTACATTTGCCGATACGATTAGAATTTTTGTCCTTTTCCAGTCACGATGTGAACTTGTTCGTTCGAATTGAATAAAATTTTGATTGACTATATATTAATTTGTTATTTTGAATTGAATTGAATTTTGTTTGCATATATATATGAATGTATTCTTTGGATTGCATTTTTTTAATCTATGGAAATTGATTTTTTCGAATTGAATTGAATTTTGTTCGAATTCATATGAATTAATTCTTGTGAATAGAATACGAATTTGTTTGAATCTACATTCATTTATTTTTGCAATTGAATGAAATTTGGTTTGAATCTCGACCTACTAGACTTTCGGTTTCTATCCGATCAAGCATTCGATTCACGTAAATCGAATGTTTCCATCCATTTTAGGTGACTCTAGCAATTAAAAAAAAACAGTGTATTTGATTCTAACATTATTATTATGTTGATTAACTGGAACACATCTCTCTCCACTTCAATGAAATTGTGTATTTAACTTAAACAAGTTTTGTATTACGTTCAAAAAGGATACTGCTCCCGATACGAAAATATGTGTTCGGCCCTAATAATATTTCATTCAAGTACGGCAATTTTTTTTCATCTGGTCAAGGAATATTTATTCCTTTCGTCTTTTCACAGAACCTTGTCACCCATAAAATTGCAGATCAAAATTCGACAAAACATTAAAATTACGGGGTGCACATTTTTAGAAACAGATAACGACGTTTAGCTATTGCGGTTATTAGCAATCGCGCCGTGAAATGATTTGTTCGAATTTAATGAGACATTCGGTAAATGCGACTAAAAAATGTGCAAAAAAATGTATTTCTCGGTCCGGGTTCTGTAGAAATTTGGGACAAAACGGTCGTACATTTGTCCTCGATCTGCCGCCTCCAACCTTGTGCATATAGAGCTTTCAACGATTTTTTTCAGAGATACGTGTTTTTTTTTTGTTTTCACGTGCCGTCTAATTTGCTAATGGAACCGTCGAGAACCAAAAGTGCGATAAAGAGCTTCCCTTCGTCTCGGCTCACTCCCCATGAGCCCTTTACCCCAGCCCTTTGTCCCACCCTGAAAGTATGGGCACTGCGTATGCACAAAAGAGAGAAAAGTATAAAGGGATACATTTTCGGTCCATATATGGAATCAGTTTTTTATTTAGGTGCTACTTTCCAATATATAGGTCGATACTGAAAATATATTTTTCTTTTTACGCGACCTTAAAGTCCCGATGGTTTTGCACGCAGTTGAAATACACGTGTATACGAAAAATCAGTGAAATCGCGAATGCCGCAAAGATAACGATGTTTTATATACGTGAACGTACATACATGCATATTATCTGGGATATTATCTGAGTGATATTATCTATTATCTAGATGGTGTAGATGATGTGAACTGTTATCGACATTACCTAGACAATAGTATCTTTTTCACATTGCCGGATAGGATGATCGAGATCATCTAGATCACAGATAACATTATCTAGATAAAAAGATAATAGTATCTAGATAATCGGTAATATTATTTAGAAACTATATGATATCATCTAGATAATAGTTAATAGTATCTAGATAAGTCGATAATGCTATCTAGATAATTCTTTATATTGATTCATGGAGACCATGAAAAAGCATTATTTTGATACGAAATCGGGAAAATAACTGAAAATGGCTTACGGCCACCCTTTAAAATTCACGCCTTACTTTTTCCGAGATTTTTTTACCATATACCAATATTTTTGCTTACAATCCAGAACGAAAAAAAATATCGATTTTTTTTCATCGCCTTTGTTTCAATATATATATATATATATATATATATATATATATATATATATATATATATATATATATATATACACATATATATATAATGAATGAGAGAGAGAGAGAGAGAGAGAGAGAGAGGGTACAAAAAGGAGAACGAGGCGCCCCACCAATGACAAAGCATTTGAAGGACCATCGTGCATTGTTTTTGCGTCGCATTGTCGTTGGCGTGCGCATATAGTTACGTGCAAGGCTTGTCAAAGGCTCGTAAAT
Organism: Ophion ellenae; assembly: GCA_963210295.1. Lineage (NCBI taxonomy): Eukaryota > Metazoa > Arthropoda > Insecta > Hymenoptera > Ichneumonidae > Ophion > Ophion ellenae. The sequence goes on from OY723393.1 coordinate 38,299,254, forward strand.
GTATGAAGTAGTGCGCAAAAATACACAGCCGTCGTTTCGCGCCTTTTTTTACGTGTTCTCTTTCTTTCTCTCTCCCTCTCTCGTTCTCTCTTTTCTCGCCTCTCTACCCTTCGCGTCGCTATGCACATCGTCATAGTGCTCACGGTCCTCCAACTGCGAGCGTTCACCCCGTTTTTCCATACTCGCATTTCTCGCCTTCCAATTTCGAGACTTCCGGTCTTTCGCTTCGTTGGTGGCCCAATTCCGGATGCCGCTGTCTATCTGCTCGAATAAACTTCAAATTCTCCGACGAATAGTCCGGCGTTAGTAGCCATCAGTGGCGATCTCCCAAGCAGCGCTCCTCGTCCGATCCACTACTCGGATGGGTGGCCAGTTCTGCGGAAAAAATGCAAAAATCGCAAATCAAGCCGATAAACTTTTCCGTTCAATCTCAACAAGGCATCCCATCCCGTCTGTCATATTCCAATCGCGATTTGACACCCCCCCCCCCCCCCTCCCCCTTCGACGAGTAAGTAAACGACAGGAAAATCGCGAGCAGACGTAAATTGCGGAGGAGCGAAATTCCAGGGCGAACGCGGTGACGTCTTCGGGCGAGTGACGCGGGACCGAGAAGGATGGGAAGGGGGAGGCGGGAGAACAGCGAGGATAATGGTCAGCGATCGGAAATTCGTGATTCGAATGAGAGATCGAGCATTGGAGTATGAGGCACGAAGGCGCACGATTTTGTGCACGCTTCGAGAAAACGTAAGGGGTTGCAACTAACCCCAACTGACTGCCAGCCTCCCCCATCGCTCATTCACGATTCCTTCTTCATCCCCGGCTCTCAATAGTCGTGCCGACTTCTCTATACGTCGTCACCTTTCTACCGCTTTTTTTCCAGCACTTTTTTCGCTTCGGAGCTTTCTGCGCTCTCTCTCTCTCTCTCTCTCTCTCTCTCTCTTTCTCTCTCTCTCTCCCTCTCTGACTCTCTTTGCCCCTCCCCTCATATTCTTCGAGACCGTTCGTCCTTCGGCACGCTTGGAAAAATTAAGCTCTATTCACCGTGCACTGCACCGTTTCTTTTTCTGCCCCCCCCCCCTCTCCCCCTCTCCCTCTCTCTTCAGTTTTTCTCCGGTTATGTTTTATTTTATTGTTATTTAACCTATTAGTTTTGTACTTTATTATATTATTACACTATCTACTGTACATTTTTTTATTACCTCAAGGTATGACCAAGGCATAATAATCTAATCTAATCTTATCTAATCTAATCTAATCTAATCTAATCTAATCTCTTTCTTTCTCTCTCTCTCTCTCTCTCTCTCTCTCTCTCTCTCTCTCTCTCTCTCTCTCTTTTCTTATACGTGCAGCCTCCGAGCTCCACTTTTCGCGCGCGGGACTGGGGAAATCAAATTGACGAAATAGGGAGACCGTGAGCCAGAGAGAAAAAGAAAGTGCTCGAAAAGTGAGGTGGGACGTGTATATAGCCGGCGGAGAACGGGAACACGTTCCCAAAACTTTCGCGGAGCCAATGCCGGCACTGAGTTTTCAACTCTGACTGGAACAATTTCAGCAGACTGAGACAATTCCATTTGTGCCCACGTCGACAAATTTTGACAGCTCCTTTTTTATTCGGCAAAATTCCATTTCCAGTATAATACGTGGGTTATTTTGGCTGGGAACGATAAAGGCGGATGCATTTTGCTATTCGGGTACTTCAAATGTATTTAATTAGTTAGTATAATTATTACAAAGTTTATGTTTAAAAGTCGTCGATTTTCAGGATTTCTTCAAAACGAGAGGATTAGGATGACAAGGTCGGAATTGTGCAGAGAATGAATACATAGTCTTGCCAATATTGAGTTTTTGTTGAATTGGGAAATATTGATAAATAAAGGAGTTATTATTGATTGAATAAAATGCCGCCGTTGCTGCGGGGCCAATCGTTGCAGGTGCTTCTGGCAGCTAGGCTCATCCCGAACGTAAAATAAAGGAATGTACTTCTAGTGTAATGTGTGTTGCTCTTTCCCGTGTTATTTATGCTCGTGTGTTGGTATCAACGTGTGTTGTTTAGTCCAATGTGTGTAAATATGCGTCGTGTATGTTGATTCTACTCGCTCTATGTGTGTTCGAATAAGCGTGTTATTGATAGAGACAGCTACGAAGTTGTGTAATAACTTGAGGCACCACACCACGGTTCGCGCGCGGTACAAGGGTGTATTTTTCGTAATAATTTGAAGCAAACGATTAATGGAATTTTTTGAAATAATACTCATAGTCAATATATACATATAGAAGACTGTATACAAATTGTTGTACTTGAATCTAAAGTATAATTTGCGGTGTACGCCCTTCCGTACACTCCGACGAAAGAGAACACTCCGACGAAATTGGTGCTCGGCGGTTGACAGCGATTAAGCCATACGGTTCATCTGAAAAATAAAATAAAAATAAATTTAGAAACTAGACATATAGGTTTACTGCATCATGGAGGAGAATTTCGATGTCTAAAAAAAAGATGGCGGACCAGCGAATTTTTTTTCCGATTTTCATGGAAAATTTTTATGGTTCATAAAAAAAAAAGAGAAGGGCATTTATAAAAAAAAATCCCTACGTGGTGCCATAGAGACTGGATTTTCGGACAGTTTAAGATTTAGCGCATGCAAATCGGATGAATAGTTTTTTTAATGTGTTGTCAACCAGGTTGAAAAACGTAGTTTCGAGAAAAACGCGTTCAAAGCCGCACATCTGCCGCCCGGCGCGGTCCTGCGCTTCGAACGGTTTCATATAAAATGCTGTATCTCAGCCAATTTTATACATTTTTTAAAAAAATTTGGTGAGAGCATTCTTAACAAATGTATGTTTCAGAAAATGAAAAAAAATGATAACATTTTTTTTCCGTGTTGTGGTGCTTTATTGCGTGAAAATTGCACACTCACTGTCCTAATTATAACGCATTACGTGTTACCAAATGCCTAAGTATATAGAATCAAGATGGTAATGCGTGTGTAGCCTTATGTTGTGTTACTTCTACATACTTTGAACACACGTTAAGGCCTTAGGCCACAGTAACGGGTATAAAATCATGTGCGAATTTAACAATTTTTTTTTTCGTACGAAAAAGTGATTCCCTCATAAAATTAATTACACATCTATTTATTATGAATATCAAGCTGTGAGAAAATATATATATTTTTTTCCGATGTACAAAATATTTTCTTTTGTTATCTTTTTTTTAGGCGCTTCGCGGTGTGACATTTAGCATCCACAATATTTACCTACAACAAAAAACAAAAATTCTCGTCAACCTACATTGAAATACCTAGAGAAGTACGTACGGAATTTAAAAAATATTGTTTTATTCAAAAGTTGTAGGTATTTGAACTTGAGGGGAGGGTAGGGGTTTCACCGTGAAGAAAAACTCTTTTTCTGCGATCTTATTTTCATTTATATGGATAGAATACATTTATTGAAACCTTTTGTACATTGTTTAGTCACATTTCAAGAACATCCCGTGAAATTTGTACGCGAAAATATCCACAAACAAGCCGGTGCCGCGTTTATCTTGAAACCACTTTTTCAAAGTCCGTGTTCACTGCCATTCGAAAACTACATGACCGATTTATTTCAAACTTAGTGCACACTTTCTACATATAAAATACCTCCCCCCAACGGTTACTTTGAGATTTTTTTTACATTGAGGGGGTTTTCCACCCCCAAAATAGCGGAATTTTCTGTGAAAAATAGCACTTGTCACTTTACATGACCACCAAAAATTTAGAAATGAGAAAAAAAATTATCAAAGACCGTTGGGGGGAGGATTTGATGATACTTTGACTAAATTTTAATGGTACTTGCTTTCAGATAATTTCTAGCTGAGATACAGTGAACACCGCAAATCGTGTTTTTCCAAAGGCGTTCTTGTCACCGGCTTGTTTGTGGATATTTTCGCGTACAAATTTCACGGAATGTTCTTGAAATGACACTTAACAATGTTCAAAAGGTTTCAATAAATTTACTCTATCCACATAGATAAAAAAAATCGCGAAAAAGTGTTTTTTTTTTCACGCTGAAACCCGTTCCCTCCCCTTATGGCGTTACCCCCACTTGTAGCGCAAAAAAAGGCCTTTTTCATGAATTTTTTTAAAGAAAACTACAAAACTTTTTTAATCGATCAATATACCATCTTAAAGAACACATCTTGAAGAACTTTCAGTAATTTTTTTATTGAAAAATATTACATTGTTTAGTGGCAAATGGCCGTCAATGAAATCATGTTTTTATATACACGGTTTGCGGTGACCAACATTGCGGCGAAGTGGATCATCTGAAAAAAAAATGCGCATGGATTTAGTCAAATATAAGTATAAACTAGTCTTTAATCGAAGGATTTTAAAAAATATTCATTTTTCACAAAATGGCGGACAGTCAAAGTTAATGGTTCGATTTTAACGAAAAAAAACGGCCGTTTTTTGGCTATAAAACGGCCATTTTTTTCGAAAAAAAATCGAATGATTAAAGACTACATTTTTATGCCATTTTAAGAAAAACGCGTTTAAAGTTTCTCTTTCAACGCGGATTCTTCTCTTTCAACGCTCATATCTCAGTCAATTTTGTTCGGATCGACTTCAAATTTTTAGGACATATTCTCAGATACTTATACTTCAAAAAAATGCAATAAAAAAAACAATTTTTTCAAAATCGCAAGTGGGGTAACCCCTTAAGAAATGAATTTTCAGTAAAAAATTTCGTTATAACTGCTCATAAAGTGCTCATAAAATGAAAAGTTTTCGATTAGTCAGATATTTCGTACATACTTCTCTGCGAAATGCAATTAGGAACATAACTTTTAAACTTGAAGTAAATCGGGTGAAAATTGTTGAAGTTATTTGTCACGCCAATTGGAAAAAAGCTGGTTCCAGCAGTTTCGAGTAGTCGGCCATTTTTTACATCGAAAAAATATATATATATATTTTAACAGCTTGATATTTATACTAAATAGATGTGTAATTAATTTAATAAGTGAATCACTTTTTCATACGAAAAAAAAATGTTAATTTCGCACATGATTTTATACCCGTTACTGCATCCACATTATGTTAGCAGACCCGTCGTTATTACTCGAGCAAGCTCGTGCTCGAAATTATACGCCCAGGCCGCATATAGACGAATCGATTTGTGCATTATCAGAAAATTGGGACGAAGAGGGTGCACGGGCCGAGATGATTTCGTGATACGTTTTGGCAGGCGGACGCAATCACGTCCCCCTGAAGCACTCCCGTGTTCCAAGCTCCAGGATCCGCTCGTTCCTGTCCACGCTTCGTTGAACTTATTGCTAAACCGTCCGACTGATTCGAAATATTTGTTTCGGGAAACGACTCGAAGTTTCCACGTGTGTACGTCACACAGACACACACGCACACACACACACATACACGTAGAAATCAAAATCCAAAACGCACTCGTCTGCATATTGGAAAGTACAGAAGGGCCAAATGTCAAATGGGGAAGGGAAAGGTAGACATGGCGCGACCAGTAATCAGAGGTGGAGGTTGAAACCCCCGACGTACGTATCCTCCCGCTCTGCGATGAATTACGCAATTTCTAATTTCCGGTTGGTCGGAAATGGTTTTGCATGTATGTGCTCGGGAGAACGCGGCCTCGAACGATGGCGGTGACGGCCAAATTTTTTCTTCGCCTCTTAAATCATTCCAGACGTCTATCCAATGGGCAATTTTCCGCCGATTACCACCGAGTTTTTTTCCGAAAGCTCATAATTACGCCGGCTAACAACGGAAGACGTTTTTCACCCACTTTTGATTATTTTTTTATACCAATTTTGAGTTTCGAGGAAAAGTAATGGTGATATCGTGATCAAAGGGTAAACAAATTATTTAAATAAAAAATGGAATTTTTGAACCACTAGAGAAAAAGAGAAAAAAATAAATAAAGAAATTAAAAATATAGTTTAGTGAAAGAGACATTAAAAAAAAAAATATTAATAGTGAATAGTCCATTAGTGACAATTTCTACGATGGTCAGGGAGACAGCCCCCAACGTAAGTGACGTCTACAGAAGGAGAAGCAAAATTTCTCACACACAAGACTAAAAAGCAGGAAATAAAATTATTTAGATAAAAAATCATTTTTGAACCACGTTTTTAAAACGGACTGAAAAGTATAAAATCATTCCTCCCAGCCCCGTACAGATTTATAACTCAATACAGATTCCTTACCCCATACAGATTGTCCTGAAAAATTGTGATTGTGAATTTTTAATAGCTGTGAAAATACTTGTAAGATTTAAAACGAAAAACGTGGGGCGCATGCAATAGATAGAGTGTAGGGAGTAGCTGTCGTTGAGAAAACTCACACGACAATTCATATGATTTGCAGTGCAAGAAAATGGTTAGTGACATCGGTGAACTATTCATGCATCAATTATCTATTGCATGTGCCCCACGTTTGTCGTTTTAAATCTTACAAGTATTTTCATAGCTATTAAAAATTCACAATCACAAATTTTCAGGACATGGGGTTTAGGAATCTGTATCTTGGGTTCTAAATCTACATAGGGGTGGGAGAATTTATTTTATACTTTTTAGTCCGTTTTGAAAACGTGGTTGAAAAATTTACCTTTTATCTAAATAATTTTATTTCTTGCTTTTTAGTCTTGTGTGCGAGAAATGTTGATTCTCCCTCTGTAGGCGTCACTTGCGTTGGGGGGCTGTCTCCTTGGCCATCGTAGAAATTGTCACTAATGCACTATTCACTATTAATATTATTATTTTTTCTCTTTCACTAAACTATATTTTTATTTCTTTATTTGTTTTTTCACATTTTTCTGTGACAGACTTGCCTGTCTGTATATTTGTCTGTCGTCCAGATCTAGGCTATGTTTAAAGTTTCAAGTCTCTAGCTGATCGGGAAGTTAGTTTAAAATCGATTGCAAAATTTGTACCGAACAGACAAACAGACAACAACGAAAGCGAGTGAATAAAAACGTGGTAATATACATAGATATATAATTTTTTTTAATATTAAAAATCCAAATTTTGTTTCTATCTCTACCAAAAATAAGTGGCTACACTGAATCGTCGATGATTTCTTTTCTGTTTGGATTTAGAACTCCGCTTTATCCGCCTTCTCTTCGTAATCGCTTTCTATTTAAAATTCCGTTTGGTTCGTGGAATTCCGATGGATTTTCCATTTTTGGCAGATTGTCAAAGACGGAACATCGATTTTCGCCATTTTTTCATACATACCATTTGCCTCTTCTTTGGCAATTTTTCAAGTCGACTTTCCGGGACACCTAATTGAGATATCGGGATGAATCAAGCGGCATTTCCTACGTCTATCGAGATCCTTCTCAAAATCCGTTAAAGTTTATGTCACTCAAATAGAACCGATTTTTCGGGATTTTGGCGATTCCGTAAAAGTGGTCAAAAGGGTCGACATTTTTTTCTCGTTTTTCAACCATTTCAAGGGTGTATCTAATGAGAAATTTTCCGGCGAATATTAGTCGAATGCTTAAACTACGCCGGCTAAACGCAAAAAAACTATTTTTCCATGCTTTTGACGATTTTCGATGAAACGATGATTAAAAAATAAGTCAAAACATAATGCCTTATCAGCCATTATATTTCACTTTATTTTTTAATCGTTTCGTATTGTTTACACTCGCAGAGAACGAGGAGGATCAGCATTAAAGCAAGCCTAACATTTTAGAACTGGGTCGCCGGCTCAATCACCGTAGTGTGTGTATGTAGTGGATTCCACTTTAGAAATTAGACAGATTACATCCCCCTCCCGCCCTCCCTCTGCCATCCCTCTCTCCCCCTCCTTCTCTCTTTAAAGGGAACGGCCCCCCTCCTGTCCCTTAAAACTTCTGTGCTGTCGATGGTTAGGCACGTATAGACATCGATGTGAGATCACCCACGATCACTGGTGTTGGATCATCATCCCCTTGCACGCCAAGGAGTTATCACCAGGTTCGTTAGATACAGTGATCCATAGCGCATTGCTTCTATCTACTTCTCGCCTAGATTTATGTCTACACAACCACCCACACACACATATACACACGCGCGTACAGACACACACACACACACACACACCCACTACACGCGCGCACGCTTGCACACACACACACCTACACGCGCGCGCGCGCACACACCCACACACACACTCACACACACACACACACACACACACACACACACACACACACACACACACACACACACACACACACACACACACACACACACACACACACACACACACACACACACACACACACACACACACACACACACACACACACACACACACATCCACACGCATACACGCACGCACACACCTACACCCACATACGCACATATACCCACACGCACACACCTACACCCACATATCCACACGCACAGCCACCCACAATCACAAGCACACTAACCTACACATACACCCACACTTACAGCCGCGCACACACACGCACACACACACACTGCAATCGCATGTGAGCTATAGCTTGAAGAACTTTTATGGAGTTCCGTCGGGCGACCGGAGAGGTTCCCGTGACGAGACTTTCACGAGCCAACTTTGGCTCCGTCGTCCCTTCCGCTTTCTTGGTCAGGCACACACTCTATATATTCCTTTCTCTCTTCGCATACCCGTGCGGATTCGCTTGTATTCCCTCTCGTGACTGCTTTCGAACGGAACATAACTCTCTCCCTCTCTCTCTCTCTCTCTCTCTCTCTCTCTCTCTCTCTCTCTCTCTCTCTCTCTCCCCTCTCTCCCGTTCGATGCCATCATCATCCTCCCCCGTCGTATTCAGCTGCACCGAGAGGGATGAAACATCTCGTTGGCAGAAGTAGGATGGATGGGTCTCGTGGTTGAACGAGAGGGCCGATCGATCCTCTCGACCTTCCCATCTCCGCTGCACTGTATGCCATCCAATATAGATGTCTCCCGCGATCTCAATAAATAGAGAGAGAAAGGGCGAAAAAAGGACACTTTGAACGCGTTATATCCATGCAATGATGGCTATCAGCACATCTGGCCGTTTTGAGGACGATGCTTGAATTAGTTTGTCAAACTAATCGTTCATTTTGGGCACCAGGACGCTCATTGAAATGATCTGTGTATAAATATGCTTACTTTTATCTAAAGGTGATTTTGAAGTCATTGGGATTCACACAATGTTGAGAATGGGGACAATTGGCTACTGGGAGGGCCTCAGAGTCGAGTGTCTTCAAAATCACTTTCCCCTAATATATGTATATATATATGAATATATACAGGGTGTCCTGTTATGCATGGATAATCCTGCAACAGTCGATAGGTCAGATCATGTGCTACTATATGCTCGAATTTCAGTTCAGTAAGAGACCCACAGTTTTCGAGATTTTGGACTTTATGTTATTCAAAACAAATGATCTGCTTTTGCTTTTGCGCATGCCATTTCTACAAATGACATGAACTTTCTCGAAAGTGACATGAAATTTCTACAAATAGCTAAGCAACTTTCTAAAGTACTTGGCACGATATAGATAGTACATTTTTTTACACTGCAGGCTATTCAAGTCAGATGATCGAATTGGTTTGTATGAAAATAAAATTTTCATATAAACATCTCATGCGGAAAATTCCGCATAAGATCTTTTTTCATAAAGTTTCCTTAACATTTGAGGAAAAACGAGCGCACTCTTGATTTCTATAGATTTTGTTCGAATCTTCACCAGACATTGTTCATATCATTATGCATGTTTGAGTAAAATTTCAGAACAGTCGACTATTTAGATTTGGAGATAATGGGTTTCAAAATTGCAGGGTCTGCATTGACCGAAAGTCCGGTCACATAATTCGTCGTACCATTCTATTGTGTTTATATACTTTGAAAAAAAATTGTGTTCAGAAAGAAAACTAGTTAGGGAAGGAGTGAAAAAAGTTTGATTGGCCTTTACTATTCAGTTTTGCTAAAAAAAAGTTCAGTAAAGACAGAATAATTCTCCGTAAAAAATATTTCTCCCCTATAATAAGAAGACACATGGCAACATCGCAGAACAGCATTATTCCATATTTCGAGGAAAAAAAAACAAATTATCGTATTCCTAATGTTAAAAACTTTTGTCGTAAAAAACATATTTGCGTTATTAATATTAATATTTTATATTGTTTATGTTATTTTCATAAACAAATAAAAGGGTTGGTTAATTCATAACTAATTAAAAACTATGTACGATTAAAAATTACTTCCAAATAAAAATTTGCGTTGCAGTATTATTTTAAATATGCCGCGCAAACTTACGTCATTGGAAACGTGGAACCATGCGGTGTTGCCATATGTCTTCTTATTGTAGGGGACAAATATTTTTTTTCGGTTAAAAATTGAACAAAATCCAGAGAAATCAGGAGCGCGCACTCGTTCTACCTCAAGGTTAAAAAGAAGACTTTTCTAGAGAAAACCAATGACCGAGGGTGTTAAAAACAACCGGGGTCAAAAAGTTTCCATTTGTAGAAATGGCATGCGAAAGACCAAAAGCAGATCATTTTTATCTCGAAACCCGTGGGATGTTTACTAAACTGAAATACCAGCATATAGTAGGACATGATCTGACCTGTCGAGTGGGGTAGAATATCCATAAGTCGAATTTCCATAACCGAATATCCATAAGTCGAATATCCATAAGTGAGTATAGAGTAGAAATGAGTGCCAGAAATGGCGGGAGGTAGAGGCACAGTGAGTATAGAGGGACCCAAACAGACTCACTTATCTCTTCCTCCCGCCACTTCTGGCGCTCATTTCTACTGTATACTCACTTATGGATATTCGGCTTATGGATATTCGACTTATGGATATGCGACTTATGGATATGCGACTTATGGATATCCGACTTATGGATATTCAACTTATGGATATTCGACTTATGGATATTCGTACTTATGGATATTCGTACTTATGGATATTCGATTTATCGATATTCGACTCATGGATATTCGACTTATGAATATTCATACTTATGGATATTCGTACTTATGGATATTCGACTTATGGATATTCGACTTACGGATATTCGTACTTATGAATATTCGTACTTATGGATATTCGACTTATGGATATTCGACTTATGGATATTGGACTTATGGATATTCGACTTATGGATATTCGTACTTATGGATATTCGTACTTATGGATATTCGATTTATGTATATTCGACTTATGGATATTCGTACTTATGAATATTCGTACTTATGGATATTCGATTTATGTATATTCGACTTATGGATATTCGTACTTATGAATATTCGTACTTATGGACATTCGTACTTATGGATATTCGACTTATGGATATTCGACTTATGGATATTCGTACTTATGGATATTCACTTATGGATATTCGACGACAGTGGACCTACTGACAGTTGCAGGATTGTCCATTCGTAACAGGCCACCCTGTATATCCTGATTTAGTTTCCTCTGGGTCGCATCCCCGACGTTCGTACAGACGACCATTCCCTCCCGCGGCTCGAAACGGCGCTCAGAAAAACTTTGCCAATCACGAAAATATTATCATACATACGGGACGAGTTTCACGAGTCGGTGAAACCGATCCGACAGCCAGACGATCCTCTCTCTCTCTCTCTCTCTCTCTCGCTCTCTCTCTCCCTCTCTCTCTCTCTCTCTCTCTTTCTCTCTTGCTCTTTCTGTCTCTCAATACACGGGGAAATATGTTTCCATTGATTTTTCGCTCAAGCAAGACTCTTGCCGATGTCGAGAGTACCATCTCGTTGAACCTTCGCGTATCATTCGATTCCTGGCACGGCGCTGCTTCTTCTGCTTGCAGCACTTTGCATATAATTACGTATATGATTGGACGTTCATATGTTTCCGGTCGTAATAGACGAGCAGCGCTGTCCTGTACGCAGCTCCGGTATTTTTATTGCTCAACGATCTCTAGACTGTCGTTTTTTTGTTCTCGTCTTATTCGTGTTGTAAAATTACAGTATCTACATCAGACTAGCAGGGTTGGAATACGATCTCGAATGATTTTTTTTTAATTCTGCTTTTAGTGTGATAATGGAACTTTCGTAAGGTCGGATACTTTCCTGAAATTTTAAATATCACGAAGACGGCCGGCTGCAGAATAAGAATCGATTTTATTTATTTATTCGATCTCTGGACTGTCATTTTTTTTGTTCTTGTCTTATTGGTGTTGTAAAACTGCAGTGTCCGTACATCAGACTGGCAGGACTGGGATACGATCTCGAACGATTTTTTTTAATGCTACTCTTAATGTAATGATGGATCTTTCGTACAGATACTTTTCCAAGATTTTCAAAATTACGAAAATGGCAGGCTGTCAGGATTTTATTCAAAAGTGATCCGCAAAATTCTTTAAGACGGCAGAAAAAAATAATTAAAACGTAATTTTTTGTTACTTCGATTTTCACAAAGTCGATTAAAATATACTGCAGTACACGAAAATGCATGGACAGATATGGAGAAACAAGAATTCTTCGCCGAGGAAGCAAATCAATTTTTTTTTAATGTCAAATTTCTCGCGCCGCCGCAAGTTAACGCGCCTGTTATATTTTTTTAATGTAATAAGACTAGGGATATCACATAGTATCAACAAATCACGCGAAAAGTTGATCCAATTTGTGAAAAAAATTATGTATTTGTTTTTTCATACAAAAAAAGATTGTTTTTTTTTCTCAAAAACTACGTATCCTACAAATGTTATTCATAAACTAACAGTTGTCAGGATAGTTGAGACCTATTCTGGAAAAAAATCAGATCGGAATTCCGACTTACGACCCTATGTTCACCTTTTGCCGAAATGGAACCACTGTGTGGCGGTGCATTTCAACGATGCAAACGTCAACATCATACAAATGTACTCTTACATTAGTATAATAATCAAACTTTCGTACGGTCCGATACTTTTTAAAATTTTAAACATCACGAAAATGGCAAACTTTCGAAAAAAAAGTTCGATTTTCGATTACAAAAAAAAACAACTATAATAATTTATTATAAACAAATGGATAAACATATGAGAAAAATAATCCGGAATCAGACCCCTCGATTTTGAGCCATGACTCACACCACTTCACAGAACATAGTATTCGAGAGAAAGGCAAAAGAGAGGAGGGTGAATCGCAGCGAGGCGGTTCACCGTAGCGCACTGGGCGACCCTTCACAAAAATCCTGCTGCCTCGGTCAATTTTACGAATTCTCAAAAAATCTTAGCTGAAAAATAACATTACTACCCTAGGCTATAAAACAACTGCATAAAAATGCACATCCCAACATTTTTAATGTCACTCCAACCGCTCAACTCGCCATCTATCGCATGAAAACTAAACAGCCACGGCTGAAAGTTTTTGCCTACCCCTTTTTTCTTCGAGTCCCATAAATTGTGCGTAAAGTTCGAGGAACAACGATTTACATGGCCAATTGCTTTGAAATCGAGTTAACGTCTCACGTTACGTGAGCTAGTGAATAAATATAGACACAAAGCAAGAGCTTCATTAACTGATAAACTTATTTTCTACTCCGTCTCCCTCTCACCCCCTCTCTCTCTCTCTTTCCCTCTTTCTCTTTCTCTACCTCTATCATTCTCTTCGCCTTCTCTGCCTCGCCTTCTTCATACTCCGAGCCACCGGGTACGAGCGTTTGTCCTTCCTAATCCCCATTTCCCATAGTGAGAGGGAAACAGTGTAAAGTCCTGCCTAATTCGGCCTCAGCAACGAGTGGAAAAGCCTCGAGGTCTCCGGGTCTGTGGACGATAACGACCCCCGTTTAACTACCGTGGAAACGAGCTGCCACTCACTAACATTTATATGTCTCCATGAATATATATATATATTCGGGAGACATATAAATATATATATATACGCACACACACATACATATATATGTACGACAGAGGCAAGGCTGCATCGCGGAGGACTATCACATGGACGCACTTGAACCAACAAGGGTAGCGAAATTCGATATACGACCGTACACATTCGTCGGCGAACCTATACGTATATATGGGGTATTTCAGCCCAACTCAGGCAACTATTTCCCTCATCATCGTTGATTATAGATTTCCATAGTAGAAAACCTCACTTCTGGTGTCAAATAAACACCTGATTTTCTTTCATTTTTTTCTCTCTTCTCTTGTGGCTGTAAAAAATCGAAAAGTCAACTTGGACAGTTTGTGAAATTCTAAAAAAATGTTGATACCTTCGAGAGCTGTTTTGCGCATTTTTCATCACAGCAAAAAGAGCACTTTTTCGGGCTTACAAGTGAAAAAAGAACTTCTAAAATATGGTTTCAGATTAAATGCAATTCGGGTTGTATATTCTACTGCGCACCCCCCTCTTCTACCCCCCCCCCCTCATTTTTATTTACATTTACCTGAACAGAAAAGGCTTCGATTAATTTTTTCAACTGATACCAATCCTTCCCCGAGAATTATAAATGTTACATGCATTGTTCTTAATTCGAAAACACTTTTTTCCGCCAGTTCTGAAGTTTTTTATTGGCAAGATCGAAAAATACTCTTCTCACTTCAAAACTGTCAGAAAATCATCTCCAAAATCGAAACTTCACAAAAAAATACCAAATATCCGCACGCGTTGGGCTTTGGTGAAAAATACACAAAACACGTGTAAAATGTATCTAAATTTCGCAAAATTTTGACAACGGCCCCAGTGGACCTCTTGATTTTTTGCAACCGCTGAAGAGTAAGAGATGGGGGAAAAAATTGGAAAAAAATTAGGTATCTTTTTGACACAAATAGTAAGGTTTTCCACTATGGAAATCTATAATCAACGATGGTAAGAGAAATATTGTGGTTGTCTGAATAGAGCTGGAATACCCCATATATATATATATATATATATATATATACATATAGGAACGAGATCGCGGAGTTACCGAAGCCGGCATCAAATCGGATTTTAAACCGCGAAACTGGTGAACTCTCTCGCGCGTACGGACGGACCGTCGTGACTAAATAATTCATAGGATGAATTATTTCTATAGCACTCACGGCTAGAGAGGAGCACAGAGTAACGAGTATCGATCTACACGAATCACCTTTACCCGAGAAAATCCTGTGCTTGTAGCGACTTTAAATATATATATATATATTGTGTGTAATGTATGTGGAATGGTGATTTTGGAGACATTCGATTTTGAGGACCGTCCTGGTGCCCAAAATCAACGATGTGTTTGAAAAGAAAGTAGATGACAGGGCTCAAAACAGCCGGATGGGCTGGTAGCCAACATTGCATAGATGCAATGGGTTCGAAATGTTATTTTTCCGTATGTAGATGAGGCGTAAAGGGCGAGTACCTTTATTCGCAATCTCCCTAAATTTGTCGACTCTGCACATTTCTCGCGGAATATTTCGGAGCTGCCAAACTGCGAGAGCTGTTTTGAAAAATGGCCGGACGTCGCAAGGAGCGGGTTTTGCTGATGAGATGGAAAATGAGTTTTGTGCGAAACGTGGTTTTCTTATTTTATTTTTATTACTTTTTTCGTCCTTCCAATGCATCGCAAGACTTTTTTTTCATTTACTTGATTTCTCTCTCTCTCTCTCTCTCTCTCTCTCTACTCACTCACTCACTCACACACACACACACACACACCCTCTCTCTCATTACAGTAGCACAACGCCCTACTCGATCTCTTTTATTTCTCGGACAGATAAGCAGCCTCCCTATCTCACTTCCCTTCTCTCTCGCCGCCAAAACAAGAGTTGGAACAGCCCCGGTGGTTATTATTGCTTACGAGGATGTGAACGGAGTCTGGCCCCTTTTCGGGTCAGGGCGCGTCTCGTGTACGTGCCAGCACTTTTAAACAGTCTCGAGGGCACAAGTAGATAAGCACTTGTATATACCGCCCTCGAACTCCGGCAGTAGTAACGGTCAACGTTCGGTCGGACACGGCTATACACGTAGGCGCGATCAGTGCCGCTCAGCTCTCGGAGCTCTCACATTACCTTTTTCTTTCTTTATCTTCCTGTCGCAGACTGGATCAGAGATAATGGTGTTTTTCCCCTATTTTCGTCCTCGATATCGTGATCTCGGTGGCTGTAATTATTTTTCACCTTCTCGACCATTATATCAGGACGTTGAATAAGTTCTCGCTGTTTTCCAACAGATGGCGTTCCGAGAACTGCGTGCCTGTAGTTTAAGATGGTAACGCATCTATAAGGAAGTACTATAAGCAGGCTTGAAATGCAGTGTATGTCATTTCGCTGAACTGTAAATAACTCCTCTTTTCATAGTGCTAAACATGGAGAATTTCGTGCCAAAAAAGAGTATTTGCGGAGAATTTTACTGCACTGCTTTATTCAAAGAAAAATCTGCAGCTGAAGCACAGGGAATTGTTGTTGAGACTTACGGCGACCATGCTCTGCTGGGAACAACATGCAGAGATTAGTTTAAACGCTTAAGGGGTTACCCCCACTTGCGATTTTGAAAAATTCGATTTTTTTTTAATTGCATTTTTTTGAAGTATAAGTATCTGAGACTATGTCCTGAAAATTTCAAGTCGATCCGAACAAAATTGACTGAGATACGAGTGTCGAAAGAGAAGAATCCGCGTTGAAAGAGCGTTGAAAGAGAAACTTTAAACGCCTTTTTCTCAAAATGGCATTTCTGAAGTCGGTGACCAAGATTACTCGAACACTAATAAACCGATCTTCTTGAAATTTTGCAGGCTTATTTAATACATCAAAATGTAGTCTTTAATCGTTCGATTTTTTTTTTCGAAAAAAATGGCCGTTTTATAGACAAAAAACGGTCGTTTTTTTCGATACAATCGAACCATTAACTTTGACTGTCCGCCATTTTGTGAAAAATGAATATTTTTTAAAATCCTTCGATTAAAGACTAGTTTATACTTATATTTGACTAAATCCATCCGCATTTTTTTCTTCAGATGTGTATATAAAAACATTATTTCATTGACGGCCATTTGCCACTAAACAATATAATATTTTTCAATCAAAAAATTACTGAAAGTTCTTCAAGATGTGTTCTTTAAGATGGTATATTGATCGATTAAAAAAGTTTTGTAGTTTTCTTTAAAAAAATTCATGAAAAAGGCCTTTTTTGCGCTACAAGTGGGGGTAACGCTTTAAAAAGTAATGATTTGGATGGCGCCGGGTTGAAATTCCGAACTTTGAATGCTCCGACGGTTTAAAATTCCAAATTTTAATGTTCCAAAATTCAAGATGGGGCTGGGTTGAAATTCCGAACTTTGAATGGTCAGAACGCTCAAAACTCCGAAAGGATAGTACCCCGAAGAATCAAAACTCCGAAAATCTGAACACCGTCAAAATAATTCGGCTCTGAAAGTTTTAAAAGTTTCAAAATTTTCAATAAATCGACGAATTATTTCAAGATTTTTTTCATTAAGATTTTTTTTAATTTACGTCAATTTTGAAAAATGTCTGGACAATGTTATCCGTTGTACATCATTTACAGTCAACAGTCTTTCGTGTAAAAATCTTTCGGAGTTTTGATCTTTCGGGGTAATTATTTTCGGAGTTTTGAACGTTCTGATCATTCAACGTTCGGAATTTCAACCCGGCCCCGAGCCGATTTTCGGAGTTTTGGTCTTTCAGGTAAAATTCTTCGGGAGTTTTGATCTTTCGGGGTAGTATTCTTTCGTCGTTTTGAGCGTTCTGATCATTCAAAGTTCGGAATTTTAACCCGGCCCCATTTTGATGTGTTGAATTGGAAGAATTACTTCGCGAACGCTCATGTCTGGGGCTAACTGAACTTGCAGAATCATTAGGAGTTGATCACACAACAGTTTCGAAACGTTTGAAAGCAATAGAAATGATCTTTTAACTAGAGCATTAATTTTTACGGAAAAAACCGCGGGAACTAATCGATAGTTTTATTATTCATGATGAACTCAGTAATTTGTGCTTTTCCATTCGTAGTTTAGTTAATAGTTGCTCTCATCAATAATACAATATTTAACCAGTGGGGTAAAATATATCACCCAGATGTGGGGCACAATGCCCCCACTCCCAATGAGGAAACGAAGAAGTGATGACGCTCCGAAGATGCGCAATGTGTCACAGGCCGCGGTCAACGACGTGCGATTTGTAAAAATAAAACGTTTCTGTAATATTATTGATTTTATACTGATACTGATATACTGATTTTGTTCGGGTTCGTACTGTTATGTGTAAAAATCTGTCATCTATGTTAGAAAAATGTAAGATTTTCAACCGCCTCATTGTACCCTACGTTTCGCAGTAGTTGACACACTGCACCCACCTATATGATAAATTGTACCCCACCCATAGGGGTACAATGAGCCAAGCGCAAATTTTTTTCGATCCCATTATTTTGGTGTTTTTTATCTTTTTGCAAAAAATATCGGATCTTCATTGTATGCCCAAAAGTCTATAAAATCGGTTATGACCTTTTTTCCTAACCAGACCACCTTGATTAGAGTAAAAATTCGTTAGACAAAAAGTGACACTGTACCCCACCTTCCCCTACTTCTTAACCGGTTGAGTAACATGCGACCTGGCGTTGTGCTGCAAAATCAACTTGTCATGGCGATTCTCCCGTTCCGGCCTATTCCCGTGCAGAGCTCGCTTCAAACGCATCAGTTGCAGTCGATAACGATACTCAGTGATCCTTTTCGACGCTTTCAGCAGCTCGTAATACAGGACAGCTCTCTTTTGGCTGGTTTTCCGCCCTCCTTGTTGTCCACAGAGAAATCGTGACTTTGGAAGCGGCGAAAAAGCAGTCTTTGCACATTACACTCGATGGAGCATCTTTGGCATAGAGTTGGTTTAGCGAACAATGCGTTTCCGCGACCGATTTCTTTGTACTTGCCGTGAATGTGGCTCATTTGGAAGAAAACTTGCCATTGGAGAGACAATTAAAATCGATGGTGTTCACGCATCGCACAAATATCATGTATAGCGTTTTAGTGCAACTTTATAGACATTAGGGTGGTTAAAAAAAATCGCGGTACTCAACGGAAAATGTTACTACGTTATGAAAAAGTAATTCATACAAAATTTGAGAAGTCTAAACATTTTTCAGGTAGTGCTGAAAAGACTTTTAATTTTTTTTTCGATTTTTCGACAATTTTTTTTCCCGCCAATAGACATCATAATAATATAAGTCAAATAATTTATCCGACTTATGTTGAAAGAGATTTTCGTTGAACGATTGAGTTTGATTGAATATTGAATCAATTTGAATATTTGATCAATTTTATCAATTTGAATATGAATATTTTCCCACTCATATTGCAAATGATCCCATAATTCCGTATTGTTGGAGTGATTCTTCATTCCACCGCGAACCTTGAGCTCTTGCCACAAATGTTCAATCGGATTTAAATCCGGTGACTGCGAGGGCCAGTCAAGAGGCGCTCTTTTCGGCTTTCAGGGAAATTCTTCACAAGACGCGAAGCATGTTTGGGATCATTCAAATTCGGTTACAAGTGGTTGTTTTTCGGCGAAGTTGTAATTCGAATTTCAAACCAATTTTCTAACCATCTTTCTAACTTGAGCAAATCGCGAGTAGTGGTCAGAAACACGGTTAGAAAGTCGGCAGAATTTTGTCCAATTCCAACCATCCGAAAAATCTAACCGTTATCCAGTGGTTATGTAAACTGCCAGGGAACCGTGTGGCCGGAGAAGGTGGGATAGCGGCCCAATATTGTTGCACACTGACCGAACGCGTTCGACGCTGTACACAAACCGTACACTATACAAACAAAATAATATACCACGCTGTTATACATATCATAGCTCCCTCAAATATTTGAAATGATGGGGTGGTTCAGGCATTAAATATTTTATCGAATAACTGAGAAAAAAAGGTTGGCCCGAAACTTTTGCACGCCACTGTATATTAATTCTCAATCTGCAAATACAAATTGTTTATGGTAATAAAAATATTTAAATAAAAATGGCATATTGTTGCAGACAAAATTAAATCAAGACTTACATTGGATCACGAACTAACATTATCCGCATTGAGATAAAAAAATTAATACTCCGATAATCATGAAAAAAAACATGAAAAAGGCGTTTGAGCACTAACTAAAAAATTGTTTAGAACCCTCGAATTTTGCAAAACTTTTTTTTTTCTTAACATACTTCGATATTCCGTTGAGAAAAAAAATCGATTTTTATTAACCACCCTAATAGACGTACCATCCCTCTGTTATGTATAAATTAAATTATGTAACCTCGAGGTTATATCCTAACTTTCGATCCGGGAAAATAATCTACCTAACGCCATCTATTGCCAGCGAGTGGTATCATCTGCAACCCCTGAGATACAATATAGAGACGAAAAAATGCACGTTCTTCGAAACATCATCTCCAGCATCGATTTTCGAGAAGTGCATTCGACCTGTAAAAGCTTCGATTCGTTTACGTATTAATTCAATAACGTTATTACCACGTCGTTCAGTTCGCACCCGAACATTGCTCGACCATTAGTACCCCATCTCTCTCTCTCTCTCTCTCTTATTTTATCCCTCCGCGTTTTCGGCGTGATCCAACAACCCTCCTCATTACGAAATGAATAAACGTAATCGGAGATTAACCTACCCGCACAGCGGCACTCGCAAGGGAATAAACAGAACGAGCATACGAGAGCAGCGTTGCAAGTTGTGTGTGCTCAGGTACAGAGAGAGGCAGAGAGAGAGAGAGAGAGAAAGAGAGAGAGAGAGAAGGAGAAAGCGAGGGAGAGCTGGACTCATATGCATCGCTGACTAACATTGAAAAGGGCGTTTACCAAATGTACAAAGCTTGTCCAAGTATCGAACTTTCGCCTTACTACCGCGCATACAGGTTCTGCAGGACCTCTAGCTATGGACCTGAAATATACAGGTCCTTCTCGATGCGTTCTCGCTACACTGATTATTCACTGACCCGTGGGCGTATCTGCACAGGCTGTAACTACTTCTACTACACGCATTCAACTCAACCGATTCCCTTCCAGTTCCCCCAACTGACGAAATCGGCACTGTCCGCTGAATTCATCGAATTCGTATGGTGTATATATATATATAGAAATAAACAAACTAACATGAAAATCCAAATGCAATGATGCCACAATTCTACGCTGGTCCACCTCGTCCAACCTCGAAACCCATTAATTAATTTTAATATCATTGCAATTTCCCAGTCCTGCGCACCTTATTCATTTTGTCACGAATCATGTTCCATTGTCATTTGCTTGATTGAAAAATCGTTTGGACATTTTTTTGTATGTACATTAACAATGTTGTGTACCAAAGTCCATGAAAAAGTTTTAATGATGAAAGACGTTACAAACAATCTGGTGAAGGACCTTCGTACGTGAGGAGTTCAACGGTGTACCTGATTTTGGCCACTCGGTTGATCGGAAACAAATAAACATTTTTTTTTCCTCAAAATAAATAATATTGACTTAGACTTGACCGAGTTTCTTTTGTCAACGTGTTTCAATCGTCAAAAAAGATTGTTCAAATGTCTTTGCGTTTTCTTTCGAGGAAAAATTACATTATTGTTGATACCTAATGAAAAAAAATGGTAAGAAGAAACATGTCGGTCAATACTATACTACTATTACATTGAATAACTGTACCAAATTTCAATTCCATCCGTTCATTAGATGTTGAGAATCTGTGTACACCGTTTTGAAAAACATCATTTCGGGACAAACGCATTTAAAGTTTCACTAGTGGTTCTATAGTTGTAATCATAAATTTACCTTCAATCTGTGATTCCTGCACCATATGTTGGACCTTCCTTTTCAATTTGAGTTGCCTCAAGCCACGAACGAGCGTTCGTCATTTTCACAATAGCCTAACCTCTTAACCCTTTGAAGCATACATTTTTCCTTACGTGCAATCAGCTAAAAACTTTGTACTTGGGGGTTTTCGGGGTCGCCGATTACAAATTTGCACTCAAAATTTGGTAATTCAAGATGGCGGATCCAACATGGCGGACCATAAATGCAAAAATCGTTTGATGAAAGCGAAAGTTGGTACTCGGGGATTTTCGGGGTCGCTGATTACAAATCTGCACTCAAAGTTTGAAAATTCAAAATAGCGGATCCAATATGGCGGACCACAAATGCAAAAATTGTTTGTTTGGGTTATAATACTATATAAAATTATTTATATATTATAATTAATATATAAATATATTTTTATAATATATTATAATGATATATAATATAAAAAATATATAAAATAAAAAAGCAAAAAATAAATAAATAAAATTAAAAAAATATGGAGCAAGAAACTTGCTACGTCCTCGCCGTTAGCTCCCGGTAATGCTAAAACCATAATTCTATTAGAAATTCAGTATAACAGAATCAACATATTGAGCAACTCAGATGTTTTAGTAATTCCAGTTAAATCTCCGGTTTTGGTCCGCCATATTGGATTCGCCATTTTGAATTTCTGGATTTTGAGCTCGAATTCGTAACCAGCGACCCAAAAAACGTCCCTGAATTCATTTTTTGTGTATGGTTTACCTGCTGGATTGGGCACCATTACATTTATTGTCTAAAAAACGTGTTTTTTTTGTACTGTAGTGTTGATCAACATCCACTAAGTGCAACATAAGCCCTTAATAGTAATATTGTAATAACAATTGATCTCCGAACATCCTAAATATACATTTATATTCGTCGTTATGCGCTAAAAAAAAATTTATTCAAGAAAAACAGAGTGGAAGTAGGTGACATACCAGTATGTCACTATGCTTCAAAGGGTTAAGACGGATATGGACGCAACGGTAGAGAGTGATAGGAAAGGCAATTGGCAGCGGGTAATACGTAAAAACCAGCAATGGTATACGTTCGAGCTCCGAAAAAAGCCTATATTTAAAAAAGATGATTTTAAAGGCATTCGGGCTTTATATGCGGCACTATATAAATATGTGTGTGGTTGTGTATATATATATATCTATGTATATATGCAGCCTTGATCAAAAGTATTAGGCAAGGAAATCGGGAAGAACAAAGTAACCACACTTCGGCAGAATCGAATATTATTGAGAAGTGCTCTTAAAAATCAACGAAAAACGTCATCTGATTCGTACGACGTACAAATTCAATTATGTACCTTTCCTCCTCTTGATATTTTCATCAAAACATCTTTGTTTCAAAGTAACGGCAGTAAATGAATGAGAGAAATCGTCAACTATCAACCAAAAATAGCGATACGAAGAAATTTTGGAAAAAAATCTTTAAAAAAATGCAGTGCCTTCAAAATAACAAAATATAACTTTTTACTCCTTATACTAAATATTCCGAACCTCATAGTTTTAAGTTACGCCTCACGATGCCGGGTTTTCTAAAACTTGCCGTTTTTTAAAGAAAAAACGAGATATTCTTGCGAAAAAAAATCGCAAAGTTAAAAAAAAACGAAACTAAAGCTAACGGTGTTCTTTTCAATGATATTATCACTAAATGGTGAGATGACTAGTTTTCAAAGTCCAGCACGCGATTTTGCAAAGAGCGAAAATCGTGAAAAATTGACATGTTCAAAATGACATACCGGGTACAAAAAAAATCGCAAAAATAGAAATGAAAAAGCAAAATAAAGTTGGCTTTGTCAAAACTCCGTTTGGTAAATTGGTTTGCAAATTTTTTTCGCCGAGATATTCAATTTTTCGTCCGGATAGAAAACTTGCGGGGTGCTTAATACTTTTGATCAAGGCGGTATTAAGGGGTTAGGCCGCTCTAGAGGCCGAAGAAATAGGCTTTTTGGGGATTTTTTTTCAGAAAAAATACAAAATAAATCGAGATTACAAAAAAGGGTGTTTATCATATATATCAGTGACTATACAATAATTTTTTTGAAGCGATTAATTTTAAAATGGCGGCTGTGCAGCGTTTATCTCAAAACTGCATTTTTTAAGTTGGCCGGAAACAAAACTGAAACAATTTTCAACCGATTCACGTGAAATGTTGATTATATCTTGAAAAATACATTGTCTATGGAAGTACATAGGATTTTTTTTTATATTGCATAGTTCATTTGTTATTCATCATACAATTATCTGACGAAATTTTTCACTTTCCAAAAATTAGCCTAAAAAATCGTCAGATAATTGTTAATAACAAATGATCTCTGCAATATAAAAAAATCCTACGTACTTCCATCGACAATGTATTTTTCAAGATATATTCAAAATTTCAAGTGAAACGGTTGAAAATTGTCTGAGTTATGTTTTCGGCCAACTAAAAAAAATGCAGTTTTGAGATAAACGCTGCACAGCCGCCATTTTGAAATGAAGCGCTCCAAAAAAACTATTGTATACAGTCACTGATATGCATGATAAACACCCTTTTTGTAACCCGATTTATTTCATAGTTTTCCTGAAAAAAAATCCCCAAAAAGCCTATGTGTTCGGCCTCTAGGGTGGCCTAACCCCTTAAGACTTGTACTAACATGTATAAAAAACCGAATTAAAAAATATTGTTTTCTTTTTCTTAAATAAATTGTAAAAAATGACCTTTCATTTTGACCTCCCAAAGGTATATTCCCCCTTAATACTGTTGATCAAGGTGGTATACAATCGTTGCAATGCACATTATTAAACATTACACGTACCCGCTGTACGTTTCGATCGTGTACCCTCACTCGCATAATATTTGCCATTCTCATCGTTATAGACATATCGCATATATAAACTTTCTTCACCCCCTCCCCCATAATTCTGCTCTCGCCTCAGCCCGCAGTATCATTACAACATCGGCAATCATAACTGCATAAATTAGTTTGCCGTTTGGGCGCTCGCGAACGACCACCCAACAATTAACTCTCATGAAAATGTACGTATGTGAAATATACGAAGAGCGGATTATCGCATTTGGCCTCTCTCTTTCTACGATTCGCATACGATCATTCTCGTCCGCGCATTAATTATACAGAGCGCAGCTTGATTGTTTGTACACGTTTGTATAATTGCAGCCTGTAATTGCGTCGCGGTGCTTGGTCAGCAAGGTCCCGTGTTCGTTCTCGAGCCCCCGAGCACGCTGGTCTTCTCGAACACGACGGGCTCGCAGCTGAGCTGCTCGGCCCACGGGAGTCCAACGCCCCACGTTACTTGGATCACCAGCCCTGATCAGAGATCCGTCACGGCCGTTCCCGGCCTCAGGTAAGATTGCTCGTTGGATTCGTCAAGATTTTGTATAGTAACATTGCAATCGGGCCGAATAGTCTATATAATATCGATAATAATATAATTATGGTAATAATATTAAGAATAATAGCAATAATTGATACTTATAGAGGATAAATTTAAGTTTTTTTAGCCGTTCTTCGATTTCCTGTACGACCATTAGTTCATGAGATATCGATGATCAAAGACAAAAGTGCGATTTTCCATCCAACGACTGATATCTCAGCTACGAATTGTCGTACAAAGACCGTTGACGAAGCAAATTGAAGCTATATGATCAAGCTCACCGACTTTGGCATTGGCATAGTCAGGGTAAATTCATCCGAGCCCAGGGACACCTTTAAAGGCGAGAAAAAGAACAAATATTTTTGGTTCGCGATATTTCTTTCGATTGCTCAATAACCGGGGGTGAATGGAAGGTTTGGATGATAAATTTGAAAACTAAAGGCTTCAAGCTTCAAAATCCTTTTTTTATCATCTCTATATGATCATTTTTCACATAGCAACATCGTGTGGAAATCGACTCATTTTTTTTAAATCTGTTGTTACTTTAATTTTTGTGCCAAGTGTAATAGTAGAAGTAGTAGTATTTATTCTTTGTATACCCTTATTAAGGCAAATGGCCACCATGTATTTTTTTTTATTTTTAAATATTTCTTTAATAAATCCTGAACTGTTAAGAACAATTTAAGCCATAGTACGTATTGAAAAACGCAAAATTGACCAAGTTACAATTATTTTTCGGCAGGAAGGTTGAGCCGCTGCAGGCGGTCGACCGTGCGGTTCGATCCGTGTTTATAACTCGCATGGTTTAGCTCACGCAGCCGTCCTATTGTGTCTTTTTGTATAGATTAGTCGTTTACTTTGTGTTACCTAGTATAGTGTGAGAACGCTTCCCTGAAGCCAGACCCGTTATTTCTAATTTCACGAGCGTCAGTCAATATTCGACAAGCAACACAGAAGCACGTGAAAATATTCTAACGATAATGCCACGAAAAAAAATTGAAGAAAAACCAACGTCTCGACATTATGTGGACGAAAAGGGTTCGAGGAGTCGAAGACGTCGATCGAGTAGTATAAAAAATAAAAATCACCCGCCCAATCGATACAAAATGGAGCAGGAAGAGGCGAGTACGAGTCGATCGGCAAAAAAATTGAAGGCCAGTGAAGAAATCGACGTACCGATTAGTGCGAATTTCGGACATCGAATTATCAACTTTATGACCGTTTTTTCTGCGATTGGTAACGTCGTGAAGTGCAAAAAGTGCAACGGTGACATTAAGTTTTAGGAATCGAGTATTCGTGGTTTCGGTTTCAAGTTAGTGTTGTCGTGTGACTTGTGTTAACCAACCACAGCCGATTCAAGTCCTCTTATTAACCACAAGGCGTACGACATAAATCGACGAATCGTATTCGCATTTCGATTGTTGGGAATTGGTCACAAAGGAATTGATGAATTTTGTGGCATAATGGATTTACCGAAAGCGATATATCACTCGTTTTACGACACCGTTGTCAAACAAATTCACACTGCTGCAGAAAGTGTATGCAACATATCGATGGAAAATGCTGCGAAAGAAGAACAAAAATTAACAACAGAAATGGGAAAAGGCACAGGGTTGACTGTTTCTGGCGATAGAACTTGG
Source organism: Ophion ellenae (assembly GCA_963210295.1). NCBI lineage: Eukaryota > Metazoa > Arthropoda > Insecta > Hymenoptera > Ichneumonidae > Ophion > Ophion ellenae. The sequence continues at coordinate 38,326,062 of OY723393.1, forward strand.
CGCAAACGAGGTTACTCTTCGCATTATGGCGTATCGACGATTATTGGCCGTTACTCAGGGAAAGTGATAGATGTAAGAATTAAATCTTCTTACTGCAAAGCTTGAGAGTATTGGAGTAAGAATCTTGGCACCATTGAATTCGAGCTGTGGAAAGAAGATCACAGTGAAGAATGTTCCCCCAATCATGAAGGGTCCGCTGGAAAAATGGAAGTCGACAGCATAGTGAAACTATTTTCGAGGTCGATAGAGAAATATAATGTCCGTTACGCAAATTACATTGGAGATGGAGATTCAAAAACGTATAAAGGAATTGTTGACGCCAATCCATACGAAGAAAAAGTGATGAAAAAAGATTGCATAGGTCATATGCAGAAAAGAATGGGCAAACGACTTCGTAAAGTAATAAAAGAAAAAAGCGGTCTTGGTGGCAAAGGAAAGTTAAACGACAAGCTAATAAAGGAACTAACGGTATATTACGGTCTCGCTATTCGAAGATTCTCCCATTCAAAAGACGAAATGAAGAAAGCGATTTGAGCAACATTCATGCACAAGATCTCGACCGACGAAAATCCGCAGCATGACAATTGTCCTCCGGAAAATGATTCGCGGTGCTCTTGGCAAATATCAAAAGCGATCGGCACTTTAGACGAATATACGCATAAGAATGCACTACCTCAAATTGTTCAAGATGCCATTCGACCTATTTATGAGGACCTCACTTCAGATGATTTGTTAGAATGGTGTGAAGGAGACTTCACGCAAAACAGTAATGAAAGCGTCAACGCCGTCATCTGGTCGATGGCTCCAAAAACGAATTCTAGCGGTGCGAATATCGTCGAAATTGCCACTGACATTGCTACCAGCACTTTCAACGATGGGTATAAGAGTATTCTTCTGATGATGAATATATTGAGCCTAAGCATCGGAGATCGCTGCTACAGTTTCTGCACTGCAGTCGACGAGGAGCGCTGCACTACAGCAAACGTTCGCGCCCAGAAAAACACAAAAGAAACACGAACAGCACGAAGAGCTTTTGAAAAAAGGCCCAAGACTCTCAATCAGCTGCCGAAGGAGACGTCTATGGCCCAGGAATCGCCGATTGAAGGTAAGACTCGCAAAAACCGCACCGTCAGCTGAATAACCGCACATTTACTTTCTTTTGCGATTATCTCGAAACTACATTTTTTGAACTAGTAGTATCGAAATATCGTAAACTAACGGTCCGATTGCTTTCAAATTTTTACACAATACTTTTAGATCCATTATCTAAAATGTCACATAGGATTTTGCGATAACTTGATTAGTTTTTGTTTTATTATTGTTTTTGCTCGAAAAAATTCGGTGAAAAACACATTTTTTTCTTTGGCTCACCATAATTTTTTTAATGGTCGAAAAAAAAACCGCCTCGCTCCATTGTAGCGACACTACTCACGAATGAGCAGATTTTTTTTTTAGATGTGACATGACCGGGTCACAGCTGGGACAACGACCGCGCATATTGTGCGGAGGGCCTCTGCGGCAATGCGCATAACGGCGCCATTTTTTAATATTTTGAACGAAAATTTATTAACGTTATTCTTAAAGCCCTTTCTGACGTGTAAAAAAATAAAAATATTCCGGCCCATACTTTCGAATTTATTATTTTTTTTAAATATACCCATTTTTCGATCGGCCAAGGTGGCCAGACGCCTTAAGGGTTTTACATTAATGCCCCACCCTTCTCATTATACATCAATTATTTTACATTGTTTTTCTTATATCTATCCTAGTTGCTAGTTACTTAAATTGTCTGTTTCCAATTCCATGCCTTCAAGTAGACACCTCGCACCCCTTTTTCCTGCTGCGACTTTCATTCGCCAAATATAGTTTGGGGGTTTTCTACTAATTCCCATGTTCTGCGAAGTGTCATAATAATCGTACTAATAACAACGAACAAAATAATAATAATAACGATCAAACTAACAACAACGATAATCGTGACAATAATAATAATAATATTAATAATAATCGTACCTACGGAGCTTTCGGTCTCCGTGCGTTTTCATTCTGGAGAACGGAAGTCCTCTGCAATAACGTATTGCGACCGGCGATAGACCGACCGCATCTGGGAAAACCATTTCCTCCGGTTAATCGAAACGTGTGCGCCACGCGCGAACCGTCATTCTCGACCTGTCTGCGTGTGTGTGCTCCATGCACGTGAGGTGGAATAATATCTGGTAACCTGTTCCCGTGACGATTTACTGCCCACCCATAGACATCCAAAAAGGGCCTCTATTTCCGAGGAAAAAATATCTCCCTGGAAATTACCGTAGAAAACTAATTTCCCCAAAAATGATCGTCCCGCGAAAATTAACGCTCAAAGCTCACAAGGAAGCTCACACTTGAGAGGTTAGGCCACTCTAGAGGCCAAAAAATAGGCTTTTTGGGGATTTTTTTTTCCAGAAAAACTACAAAATGAATCGAGATTACAAAAAACGGTGTTTATCATACATATCAGTGACTGTATACAATAATTTTTTTGAAGCGATTAACTTCAAAATGCCGGCTGTGCAGCGTTTACCTCAAAACTGCATTTTTTAAGTTGGCCGGAAACATAACTCAGACAATTTTCGACCGATTCATTTGAAATGATGAATATATCTTGAAAAATACATTGTCTATAGAAGTACATACGATTTTTTTCATATTGCATAGTTCAATTGTTATTAACAATTATTTGACGATTTTTTAGGCAAATTTTTCACTTGCCAAAAAAATTTTCGGGATTTTTTTTAGAAGGGAAAAAAGCAAGTGACCCCCGTAAACATTGAGGCATCTTTTCATGTATATTTGAAATATATTTAAAAAAATGTTTCAACATGAAACAATAAATGACTGCAGATTTATCAATCTATCCCATGTGCGTCTTGCAACTGCAGTCCCCAATCGGCGGAAAAGATGCAGCTCGTAATTCTTGACTGAAACAAAAAAAAACAATAAAATTTTCCATCGTCATCTATTTTCCTTCTGGGTGCATTGAGAATAAGCCGAAAACAATCGTGAAATTATAGCTTTTGTCAGGTTTGAAAAAAAACCACTTTAACTTGTTATAAAAATTATCTAAAAATACTTATTCAACGACTTTTTCAATTCGCTTAGAAGAGATTTTCATACTGCAGAAAACAAACTTTGGTTTGATTCAATAGGTCGTTTAGTTTTTTTGCTATTACGACCGTCAATTTGGAAAAATCGTGAAAATGAAAGCTGGAGAAAACGCGCTTCAAAGGTTTCTATAGAAGGAAATATCAATATCCAATATCAATCGCTTACCTGCTTTTGGCCTTGTATCTTCGAAAATATTTATAATTGGCCTCTGTAATTTTGTAAATATATCCTCAAATAGTTTATCGATTTAAGCAATTAAAAAAAAAAAAACGTTTTTTCGGACCTTCTAATTCAGGCTCCAGCCTTAAGTGTCTGCCTCCGATTTTGTTTAAACTCGTATATGTGATGAAGCTTTGAAAACACGTATTTTGTTTTATCTTCAGAAAAATGTTTTCAAGGGGGGCGACCCCTCAAAGAAAGGCGTGTCACCCCTTAATTTCATTTTTTTTTTCAATTATTCTATAGTGATTTTTTATTGCTTTACATTGGAAGAATTTTGGTTTTTGTTTCATTCAGATTCTATGAGTGCTGCTATAAGTGATTCTATGAGTGCTGCTTGTGAGTGAAACTGCAAAACTAGGTGGTTTTCTTCCCTTAAAACCTTTTTTTTCGCAGATAAAAAAAATACGTGTCTAATAGTTTCCAATGCTTGATCACATATATGGGTTTCAACAAAATCGACGGCGGACACTTAAGTGATGTTCATTGTCAGTTAGTCGCAAAAAAATCCCTAGGACAAGAAATAATTTCTGTGGACATTTTTTTTGTTCGTTTTTAATTGAACAGGATTTAATTGAGTGTCTAACCATAATTAATCGTCTACTGTCTCTTCATCGAATATTGTAGAAAATTGACCGCGTCTGTCAGTCTGGGGACTTTTTTATTCAGGACAATTTTATTAATCGTGATTTTTTTTAGAATATGTATTTCTGGGAATTTTCAATTGGGAGTAGGGAAGAGTAAAAAAAATGTAAAAAGTATGCAAAGGCACATTTGATTGAATAAAAACCAAACCTTTTTTTCACGATCGAATCGCTTATAAATAAATATAATTAAAAAATGTATATGTATATAAATGTCTATAAAATGTATGTAAAATCACGAGTTAACGTTTCGAGCAACCGTCGCTCATCCCTGCCCTCTTTCGATTCAATTGCCATCATTTATTCTCGCCGCAGTCCCGAACTATATTCATACACCTGAATCCAAGAATATCTTTGTCCTTTTCTTGCGACACCCCGATTCTTTAGTAAGTAGAGCATACCCATGGAAATTGCGCGACACAAAATTTACATTCAATCGGAAAACGATAGACCGACTAATTTCCATACCATTATCCCTCGGGTGTCATTACGAGCAGCGAGCACCCGAGACTCGAGACTCGATTTACCCCTTCGAGCATAACGTAGCAACGGCAAATTGTCGATCACGTCGGTTCTTTTTTCAATTTTGTTTTTATCAAGCGAATTTTCGAGAGTATCCTTTTTATACGCGAAAGGGGTTTGGTTCTTCCTCAACTCAGTTTTTATCGATATGAAAATACGAACAATAATAATAATATCCGAATAAGAAATAATGAATTCATAAAATTAATCGATTTAAAAAAAATTTCAACATTGAATCATTAAAATTATTCATTGCAATAATGTAGTTTCAATTTAATTTTTAATGATGAATCTATACATTTTTTAATGAAAATAAAAATTGCTGATTATAATGGCAATAATTTTATCAGTATAATAAAAAAATAATATCAGTTATAATGATCATAATGATGATAAGAGTACAAGTATAATGATAATAAAAGAAGTGAAAAGAAGAGAAGAAGAGAGAGAGAGAAGAGCAATGAGTAAACGATGAAAATCGGCCAAGGATTGGCAAAATATCGATGAAAAATGGGCAAATGGGCAAAATTGCAAAAGAGGTAGGGAGAGAATTGCAATGAGTGAATGATGAAAATCGGCCAAAATCGGCAAAATCAACCAAAATCGGCAAAATCAGCAAAAATCGGCAAAATTGGCAAAATCAGCAAAAATCGGCAAAATCAGCAAAAATCGGCAAAATCAGCACATATCGGCAGTGGATCCGGTAAGAGTACATCTCTCCAACGTTTGCAAAAGAGAAGGAGAGAGAGAAGGATTCCAAAAGAGAGGACCCCAAACTATAAGAAAAACGGCGAAACCACTGGAAAGCACCAAAGGCGGTGCCAAAGTCTTCCGAAAGTTTCTTATATGCCTTTTTCGAGTCGAGTTGCGCCCCCCGCCTCTTGTCGCATCCTCGAGTCCTTTCGTCTCGGGAATTCTCCTTCATCTCACAGTGAAGTATAACGAAAGTTGACCATCCGTCTTTCTTGCCTACCTTTCGTACCCATTTCTCTTTTTTTTGTTCCGCTTATTTTTCTTGGTTCTTCTCTTCTTTGGCAGTCTCATGACGTTCACGACTTTGGTCATTAGCAGAGTCCAGTTTCCGGCCAGATATCCTCTCTCTCTCTCTCTCTCTCTCTCTCTCTCTCTCTTTCTCTCTCTCTCCCTCTCTCGCTACATATCTATGCCACTGACTCGCTTTCTCCCTTATTTCCCGACTACCCCCAAGAGCCCCGGAATAATCCAGCGAATTCTCACTGTCCCCACCGGATGCTGTGCCGAACGACCATACAAAAAGTCACAAGTTCGCCAACTGCTCTTGCTTTTCTTTCCCGCGCGCGCAAGGCAATATTAATGACGAGGAATATTGTGAAATTGAAGAAGAGACGAAAGTGGCTCGAGGAAAGTACAAATTGGGAAAGGATGTGCACACAGGCGAAAAACTGTAGCAAAGTGTGAACTTCGTAAAGTTGGAAGGAGAAGACCAAACGATTTTTATTTATTTCAGCAATTGCAAGTCGCTCGTTCTTTGATTCCCATTTGATTCCCATAGCAATTTGGCTCTCTTGTCATCTACGCCTTATCAACTTCCGATAGGAATTCGTCGTTTTTTCCCAAGGTGATATTAAGCTGGTAGGGTGGGAAAACGATGCTGAGACGATATCCATCGTTTTGGACATTTTGTCCGTGCGTCTGTCAGCTTGAGGGAAGTTGGCGTGAAAACCGCTGAAGCTTTTCTTATGACGGTAAAGCTTGCATCGTTGGGATGCAACGAAAATTATTATTTTTATTTTCCAAATTTTCTAAGGCAAGATTTGGGCTACGAAAATCACGCAAACATTTTTTACGATTCTTAATTAGCTATCCACAACCTGAATTTGCAAAGTACGATTTTGGATAATAATGAAAATGAGAAATTTAAAAGAATTTCGTTGCATTCCAACGATGCAAACTTCAAACTCGCCTTTTTCCCAAAAGTTTGATATGTGAAAATAAACGCTTCCGAAATTCACCTGCACTTTGTTCTCATCTAAATCCTCCCCCCGTCGAGTGAAACCTGAGAATTTTGTCAAGGAGCTCTTCGGTAAATACTCAATATAAAAAAAATCGTCAGCTTGAATCATTATCCGACTGAATTTTTTAATCTTTTTTCTGGTCACGTGATCATGAGCGTGTACTAAACTATACAGAAAACGATTTTTTTTCCTGTATAAAGAACGTGTTTTTTATGATAATTTTTTTCTTTAGCGGAATTTTTCAGACTGATTTCAAAGTCATTTTTATATCAGCAAGCTCTTCAGTAAATATTGAATGTAGAAGAGTTCTATTAAATTCGATCATTAGCTGCGTCAATTTTTTGTTTTTTCTTGTAATGTTATAATGAGTGTGTACAATACTCTATAGAAAACGATTTTTTCCTGTTTAAAGAACGCGTTTTTTATGCATAGAAAACGTGTTTGTATTGAAAGCATACAGAACGTATTTTTTATAATTTTTTTTGGTGGACGTTTAAAAAAAATGGAATCCTATATATTTTTTATCAAGAAGCTCTTCAGTGAATACTCAACGGAAAAAAAAATTCGTTGGCTTCGATCATTAATTGACTTAAAAAAAAAAATCTGGTTATGTGACCACGAGTGTATACTAAACTCTATAGAAAATGATTTTTCTTTCCTTTATTTGAAAAAACGTGTTTTTTATGTATAGAAAACGTGTTCATTTGAATGCATAGAAAACGTGCTTTTTAATAATTTTTTTAGTGGACGTTTTTCAATTGATTTCAAGGTTAACATTTTCTTTTCTTCCTGTAATTCTATATTTTTTATCGGAAAAATGTTCGGTATGTACTCAGTGTAAAAAAAATCGTTAGCTTCGATCATTTTCCGACGGAATAAAAAAAATCCTGGTCATGTGATCATTAGTATCTACTAAACAATATAAAAAAGGTTTTTTAATGTATAAGAAAGGTGTTTTGTAACTGCATAGAAAACGTATTTTGGTAAATATTTACAAGTGGGGCTCGAGCTAGAAAAGGGGTTTAGAAATTTTGTACCGAGTCGATGTATTTCAGGGCACTTTGTTTATAATATTTAAGTCGGGGGAAAATAATTTCAACCCTTATTCCAACCACCAAATGCTTTTTTTTTCTTTTTTAAAGGTATGGGGAAAACACAAACAACCAAAACAACCCAAACAAACGTACTTCAAAAATCGAATATTTTTCGGAAATCAATTTTTTTTCTTAATAAAATACCCCTCCCCCATCATAAAAAAACATATTCTCAAACTGCAGAATAGCCCCGACCATGTGAAAAAAATTTTGGAGCCAAAAATTTTTTCAGTGGAAGTTTTCAAAGCGATTTCATGATAACATTTTTGTTTCTTCGAGGAATTCTATATTTTCTTTTATCGGCAAACAAAAAATTCCTTCACTTCGATCATTATCCGACTGCAGTTTTTATTTTTTCTGGTCCGGTGATAATGAGTGCGACCAAACTACACGAAAAACGATTTTTTTCCTGCATAAAAAAAAAGTATTTCCAAAAATATATGAAAAACAATTTTTTCTCAATCTCAGTAAAGAACCCTCGATACGATGACCCCAAAATCCACAGCTGACGTACGCACGAACCAAGTTTTCGTCGCACGTCAAACCTACTCAAATACGCCATCGATTCGCGCTTCACTTTCCCTTCTGCCTTTTTCGACCGACATGCACGAAGAGTGAATCGCTCTCTCGATATATCAGTTCGTCTCCCACCCCCAAATGTGTCCCAGCATCCTCGAATTTCCAGAATATCCCGAGCTCAAAGGAAAGGAAAAAAGAAAAGTATCGAAGACTCGAACGAGAATGTTCGCTCTTTGTGCGACGAATCGGTCGAACTTTTCCGTGAGAATTATTTTATTGTTCCGAGCAGGACGCTGCAAAAAAAGGACCACGTATATCAAAGCGATTGCTCCGATGGATTTTTCGTTTCCAGCGTGTATTGTTGCAAAAATGTTGCCGCGCGGATTTGACGCAGCAACGATGTCGATGTACAGCAACTATATCCTTCTGCAGCGAAAAATACGCGAGAAGTCGTTCTTTTTCTTTCGACTGTCTGCGTTTTCCCCTTTAGCCCTTTACTCATACTTCTTCGGTCCTCTCTCTCTCTTGCTCTCTCGTCGTATCTCTCCCGAGACTTGCTCTTGTAGTAGCACGGGAGAAATCGTTTGCGATCGTCTTGTGCTCAGCTGTCTATATGTATGTGTGTGTCGCAGTCGCTCGGAAATGCATAGAATTTCTTCGAATGGACACAGAAAAATGCTATGCATCCCCAAACGACTAGATCCGCGATAACGTAGCGCGTATAGAAAAGATCTTTTTTTCTTGCTATACTTGTACATATAGATATGAATATATATGTACAAGTTGTACTCTATATATATAATATATATACAGAAAAAATTATGCATTCATTGATTTACAGGGTAGCCCAAACAATGACATGGAAAAATAAAAACCAGATGCCTCGTACCAATTCTTATCCAAACCACCCTCACGTATGATCTACAATCCTTTTTTTAATTTTCGGGAAAAGAGCATTTAAAAATTGTTTCTCTCCAGTTTTCCTGGAGTATCGGTTTATATCATTTTTTTTAGTTCTCTCGGTGTACTTTTTCCTCTTACAAGGGACGGCGCCAATCGGGCCCACCGAAATCGCCCGAACTGCGTAGGTAGAAGGTAGTGGGTCCCCACTTAATGTTCCTAAAATATTTCGCCTGAGTGGGCCATAGGAAAAGGTGAAACGCTATTTTTTCAACCATTTCCAAGTCAACGGAGTAGTGCAATGATTAAGCGCATTGCCTTCCATCCCAATGGTTGGGGTTCTATTGGTGAATTCGTGGAGCGACCAAGCAGGTTTAACCAATGAGCAAGGCGAAGCAACGTGCACTACGAAGGTCATTCCACCCAAATGTACTCGGCTGGTTCAATTGTGTGATGTATATTTCTATAGCCATTTCGAAAATATCATTAAAAAAACTACAACGTGCCCCTAAATTCCTCCAACAACAGCGAGAATTATCGTCAAGAGAAGATGCAATTAAAATACATTCGATCGCGCAGCATCAATTCATTACTTCAGTTTTCAGGTGTCAGTGAAGTTAGCAGAGCATTTGCCAGCAGATCAAAATTAAGTTCTCTTCGCATGCAGTCGAGTTCTATAGTTCCTGATGGTTTATAAAAATAGTTCTGGTGATTTTGTAAAAAAAAAAGGTGATTAAAAAACTGATTTGCTAACTTCGCGTAGCAGATAATTTGGCAGAAAACCATAAATTACGGGGAGTTCTTTGTACATGCGGCTAAGTTCTATAGTTCCTGATAGTTTTTAGCAATAGTTCTGGTGATTTTACCAAAAAAAAAGTGACGGTATTTTTGTGTGGAACTTCCTATAGAAATATGCTGATGGATAGGCGTGAGTTCTGGGTCCTTGTTGTCTGAGCTATTATAGTTTTGGTATTGTGTGATGTATTTGAGAATGGTTCTGACTTCCCGCTATTTTCAAATAATTGTTGAAAATGTTCATTAATAACACAACTATACACGAATGCTCTGCTGATGGATAGGCGTTACTTCCAGGTGCTTTCTGTGTAAGATATTATAGTAACATATTACTAACCAGAACTGATTTTCTTTTTTTTCCTCCGACTGAGCAGGAGATTGATGGCGCGATGGAATGCTTTGAGCGAAAACAAATTTTTTTTAGTGAATTTTTTTTGGAGTTCTCGTTGCCCCCGCAAGAGTTCTGGTAAATATCTTTACAACTTTTTCTCATGAAATAAATATTTACTCCAGTAAATTTTGTGCAATTGGCTTCCCAACGAAAAAAACGTCACTAACAACAGAACTATCAATAAAAAGTACATCGAACTCCAGAACTATGTAAGCGGCAACCAGAACTGATTTTCTTTTTTTTCCTCTGACTGAGCAGTAAATTGATGGCGCGATGGAATATTTTGAGTGAAACACCTTTTTTTTTAATGAATTTTTCTTTGGAATTCTGGTTGCCCCCGCAAGAGTTCTGATAAATTTCTTCACAACTTTTCCTTACCAGACAAATATTTACAACGGTTGACTCGAGTAAATTTTGTGCAGTTGGCCTCCTCTAACGAAAAAGATTCGTTTGTAACAACTAAACTATCAATAAAAAGTACATAGAACTCCAGAACTATGTCAGAGGCAGCCAGAACTGATTTTTTTTCTCCGACTGAGCAGTAGAATGATGGCGCGATGCAATCCGTTTAGTGGACCCAATTTTTTGGGCGTTTTTTAAAATGCTTTTTTGGAGTTCTGGTGGCCCCGCACGAGTTCTGTTAAATGTCTTTACAACTTTTCCTCATCAGACAAATATTTACAACGGTACACTCGAGTAAATTTTGTGAAGTTGGCAGTACCTAACGAAAAAAAACAATAGTGACTAACAACAGAACTGTCGATACAAAGTACACAGAACCCCAGAACTATGTAAGAGGCAGCCAGAACTGATTTTGTTTTTTCCGTTCGACCCAGCAGCAGATTGATGGCGCGATGAGCTTTGAGTAAAACCAAATTTTCTTTTTGGGGAAATGCTTTTTTTTGTGGAGTTCTGGTTTCCCCCGCGAGAGTTTTGTTAAATATCTTCACAACTTTTCCTCATCAGGAAAATATTTACAACGGTACACTCGAGTAAATTTTGTGAATTTGCCCCCCCCTCCCCCATCGAAAAAAAAACAATCGTTACTGACAACAGAACTGTCAATAAAAAGTACACAGAACTCCAGAACTATGTGAGCGGCAGCCAGAACTGATTTTGTTTTTTTCCTTCGACTGAGTAGTAGATTGATGGCGCGATGGAATGCTTTCAGTGGACCGAATTTTTTTTCGAAAAATTCATTTTCTTTTGCATTTCTGGTTCCCCCCGCAAGAGTTCTGTTAAATGTCTTGCAGTAGATGGATGGCGAAATGCAACGCTTTGAGTGGACCTCAATTTTTTTTTTTGAAAGTCATTTTTATTTTGGAGTTCTGGTTGCCTCCGCAAGAGTTCTGATTAATATCGTCACAGTTTTCCTTATCAGACAAATATTTATAACGTTACATTCGAGTAAATTTTGTGCAGTTGACCCCCCTTACGAACAGAAAAAAATCGTTAGTAACAACTGAACTATCAGTAAAGAGTACATAGAACTTCAGAACGATGTAACCCATGTAGAGGTTGCCATGAGTTGCCCAATGTTACGATCAGGCCAATATTGCGACCATCGTATAAGCCAACAAAAGAGAAATAATATTGGCCCATTACTGTTTCGCTCTAAACTGAAAACTGGCACAATATCGGCCCATCCCTAAAGCCTGTCCTGGCCCATCTTGGAAACTAATAAACAGCCGTGATAGTTAAAATAAATTTGCCAATTTAAAAACTGGGAATACTAAAATACTGACAATTCCATTGGCCCAATATTGTTCCGTTATAAATTGAAAACCGGCACAATATCGGCCCATCGTTTAAAACCAATAAATAGCCGTGATGGTTGAACTATATTTGCCAATTTAAAAACTGGTAATGCTAAAATACAAGCAATTACATTGGCCCATTATTGTCCCGTTATAAATTGAGAACCGGCACAATATCGGCCCATTACTAAAGTGTATCCTGGCCCATCTGTTAAAACCAATAAACAGCCGTGATAGTTAATCGTAATTTGCCAATATTAAAACTGGCAATGCTAAAATACTGGAATTTACATTTAATTAATCTAAGCCCTTTATTGGCTAAGTGGGTCAGACCATACCTGCTTTTATTTTATTTAAGCCTTGGGTTATTCATTATCTGTATATTGTGCCAGAATAGGCAAATAACTGGCACGTCATATATTAATCCTGTCATATACGCAAATCACAATTTATTTCAAGGTTATTCCATGAAATATGTATCCATAAGGACCAATCTCGGGCCAATCTTGGCCCGATATAGGTTGAATATTTATCACGCACTCAAACAAACTCAAACAAACTCACGGCCCAATATTCTAGATAGACTTACTTCTAGATAGACCAACTGTGAAGGCCCATCATAGAGCCAGTGGTCAATTTCTACATAGGCCCTTTAAGAGGGCCCACATAGGGCGAAGTGCAATCACCATAAAGCATACCCGTATTTTTTATAATAATTTTTTTAGTGGATGTTTTTATAGCGATTTCGAGATGACATTTTTTCTTCAAGGAATTCTATATTTTCTTTTATCGGCAAACAAAAAATTCCTACGCTTCGATCATTATCCGACTGAAGTTTTTATTTTTTCAAATATATATATTTAAATGTATAGAAATAAACACGCATATATATAATTGTTTTAAACATATATATGTCTATAAAATATCCTATATTATTTTCTCGACTTCCACGACTGTAGATGAAAATCTCTCTTCCGTCTTCAGGCGATTTCCATCAAAGCTTTCAACCTCCGAGGTCTTTTCCCTTTAGTAGGATATATATATATATATATATATATATGAACACATACACAAACTCACACCCCCTTTACAATTCCTCAATATAGCGTGCGCCATACGGAAGAACGACGAACGTCACAAGAGCCCTTTCGTTTCCTACTTCTCTTTCCTTTTCCTCATCTTATTTTTCTATTATTTTTTTCTTTTTATTCTCTTCTTCGTCGCGATAGTTTTTAGACACTTTATACACGAAATAGCTTCTTTGCAATATCCAAAAAAAAACAGCGTGTTCCTATCAGCGAGAACGATGACGACGACGATTATAATCATTCGATTCCTGCACGCTCGTGGTGCGAGATAAATCAACGTAGTCGTAAACTTAATCGATTCTGTGTAAAGTACCTCCTGTAAGTATGTATATATATATATATATATATATATATATATATAAATCGGTATATACTCGCCATATCTCGGTGCCCTTCGATAATACGCAAAGCCCGCGTGCGATATCGCATAAATCCTCGTAACCATACGAGGATTACGAGAGAGGAGAGCCGGAGCGAAAGCGCAAAAGGGGGCTCAAAGTTAATGTTCGATCTGGCCCGAGTCGAATTCGGGGCGATGGATAATGTCGCGATAGGGGAGAGGATAATTAGGGCCGGACGAGTGAGAGACGCACGATGTTTGGTTTTGGTGAACATATGTATATACAGGGTGTTAGGATGGTCGATGCAAAGCCTTAAGGGGGTGATAGGTCACCTCGTTAGTGTCATATCTAACCTAGGTTACCTTAGTCCAAAGTCTAAGAATTTCGAGTTATCATGGTTAAGTATGATTTTTGGAAAATTTCCCAAAACTAGGCACTAACTCGTTTACCTCTTATGTTAATGATATATTTTTTTAATATCCTTAACATAAGAGGTATTTTTATTTTTTGACACATTTTTAATTATTCAACACGTCCCATTTAGTTAGTTGTGTGGATACAGATGATTGTATTGGTATTTTTCGATTGAATACACATTGAGCTAAGACGCAAATAAGTTTTTAGTTACCAAATATCGTCTGTTTGAACATTATGAACGAGTTAGCACCTGATTTTGGGAAATTTTCAAAAAATCATACTTACCATGATAATTCGAAATCTTTAGACTTTGGGCCAAGGTAACCTAGGCTATAAATGTTCCTAACGACGTGACCAATCACCCCCTTAAGGCTTTGCATCAACCTTCGCCACACCCGGTATATGCATGTGTATAGATTCAGGGTGACAATTGCAAGGCCCTATATTTTTTCACGGGTCTGGCCCGGGGATTTTGCGACCAAGAAAATATGATATGTAAGGGTTTCTTAAGTCTCCTTCGAAAAAAAAAATGAAGCATATTTTCATGATGAGTAGTAATTACCAGAAAAAAAAATTGATCAATCCGGAAAATAATAAAAATTCCATTTTCAGTGCAGCAGAATGAAGATAATTCAATTCCGGTAGCCCAACACTCCTAACTTCAGTAGCCCAATTAGGCTAGCCCAACACTCCTAAAATTTTGTTTTTCTTCGATGGAATCAAATTCTATTTATCGACTTTAAAATGCATGTTCGATAATTTTTTTCTCTCAAACGCGATGCACCAAAAAAAGTTCCGGTGTTTTGTATTCGGAATTTAAATATCTTCATTCTGCTGTACTCAAAGTGGAATTTTCATTTTCTTTCCAGAATGCTTTATTTTTTTTGAGGAATTGAAAAAACCTTTGAAAATCATAGTTTTCTTGGTCGCAAAATCACCGCGCCAGATCCTTAAAAAATGATGGTGTTGAAGTTTGCATCGTTGCAATGCAACGAAAATCCTTTTTGGCTTTTTCATACCTTTATTATCACTTTTCTTGATTTTTTTTTCGTTTCTATATTACCATTTTATTATTTCTCGATTTTTATCTTTATTTCTTTTCTCTCAATATTTTTTATATTCATTTATTCTTTATTATTTATTTATTATTCATTTCATTATTATCTCAAATATTTTTTTTCGGCTTCTGGTCATAATTTTTTGTTAACGTTTTTCAAAAATGTTTCAGGATTACGTAGCCTAAATGAGTAAAAAAAAATCGGTAATACGGAAAAAATATATTTTTGTTGTGGTCCGACAATCGAAACATTAACACCATAAAAAACACATGGTCACATTGAAATCGTCACGCATATGTATCTGTATATATATATATATATATATATATATATATATATATATATATATATATATATAAATACTTATTATTATAATATAATATCATATATATATATATATATATATATATATATATATATATATATATATATATATATATATACGAGTGACGCTTGTCGTTGTTTCAGGCAACTGCTGGGCAACGGGACCCTCTACTTCCCGCCGTTTCTGGCGCAGGACTTCCGGGCTGAGGTTCACAACGCGAGATATCGATGCCGGGCAACGAGCTCCGTTGGCACGGTACTATCGCGCGAAGTCACCCTCCGGGCTGGTAAGTTTTCGTCATCTTCTTCCTCTTCCTCCTCTTCTTCGTCTACTTACACATTGCGGGAAAACTGGTCGCGGCGACCTCTCTACCTTTGTCAACTGATCCCAAGTGCGTCTAAAGAACCGGAAGGCGATTTTGTCCGATCCGACCTTTTCGTTTCGTCCCCATTTCGACTGACCAAGAAATACGTCAATATTGCAGAATCATGACGTCTAGCTGTCAAACGTTTGAATGGAAAATCTGGGCCGAGATCGAATTGTGGAAAATCCGGAAAAATCATTGAAAAAACAGCATAATGAAAATCAGTATTTATTCGACTTTAGTTGTTGGTGGACCCAGAACGTTTTCTCATTTCTATATCCATTACTCTTATTCAACCCCTGCCTCATAAAGATCAACCGAGCTCCGCGCTTTTTTATTATCTCTTCGAGAATGAAAATTAGTTTGGAGGATGGTCGAGGTGAGTGGATCACGCGCGCACATCAGACTCGGGGAAATTTAATCGGCGTAAACGTTGCGACGTTTTCGAGGGGGAGGAGGGAGGAGGGTGGGGGCTGAGGGTAGTATATGGAATCCGACAAACGTTTCCGTAGGATCTAGAGAGGGAGAGAGAGAGGAGAGAAACGGACGAAAAGCTTGAGCGGAAGGGAGAGCGGAATAGAAAGACCGAAAAGGGGGTGGAAAAGGGGTGAGAAGGGAGTTGCGAAAGTAGCGTTACCACCGCTGACAGTGAGATTGCTTCACAGGCACGTGCAATATACCTTACCGTGGAAATTTACGATGTGAGAATTGAGGCAGTTTCGGAATGCTCCCCTTTACCCCTCATCCATTTTCTCGACCTAGGCTATCATCCCTTCATCTTTAAATATACACCAATATATATATATATATATATATATATATATATTTTCAATTCTGTAACAACTCGGCCGATATATCCGGGAATTAAATTTCTCTAGAAAGGACACGAAATGAAAATGTTGTTTCTTTTCGCGTTGAAATATGGTAGACTGTGCGAAAAATAAGCTCAAAGTTTTGGCAGTTTTTAAATGATGTTGGAACGTGCATCATTGCTATGCAACGGAAATGAATTTTTTTATTCATCATTTAAGCAAAAAACGTTTATTTGCTTTTCTTTGAGGCCTTAGGCCACAGTAACGGGCATAAAATCATGTGCGAATTTAACAATTTTTTTCGTATGAAAAAGTGATTTACTCATAAAATTAATTACACATCTATTTAGTATGAATATCAAGCTGTTGGAAAAAATATATTTTTCTTTTCAATGTACAAAATGGCTGTCTACTAATATTTTCTTTTGTTATCTTTTTTTTAAGCGCTCCGCGGCGTGACTTTTAGCATCCACAATTGTTGACCTCGAACAAAAAACAAAAATTCTCGTCAATCTACATTAGAATACCTGAAGAAGTACGTACGGAATTTAAAAAATATTGTTTTACTCAAAAGTTTTAGGTATCTGGACTTAAGGAATGAATTTTCAGTGGGAAATTTCGTTATAACTGCTGACAAACTGCTCATAAAATGAAAAGTTTTCGATTAATCAGAAATTCCGTACGTACTTCCCTGCGAAATGCAATTAGGAACATAACTTTTAAATTTGAAGTAAATCGAGTGAAAATTGTTAAAGTTATTTGTCACGCCAATTGGAAAAAAGCTGTTTCGAGAAGTTACGAGTAGTCGGCCATTTTGTACGTCGAAAAATATATATATATATTTTTTTCTACCAGCTTCATATTCATACTAAATAAATGTGTAATTGATTTTATAAGCGAATCACTTTTTCATACGAAAACAAATTGTTAAATTCGCACATGATTTTATACCCGTTACTGTGGCCTAAGGCCTTAAGGTCAATGATAACCACCATTAGAAACATTTATTTTAATTGGAAGATTCGACTGCTTTATTGTCATTGAAAAAAATTATAATAATGAGGACCTGGGATGTTAAATCCACGTGGAGAACCTGCTTTTTACGGATTTTTTCAACTTCATAATTTTGAAAAACGTTCTTTTCTTTCATTTTGTTTTTTTTAAAGAAATATGACAATCAGAATTAGGAATGTTTTATTTGAATGATATATTTGACTGCTTTATTTTCATTGAAAAAAATAATAATAATCAGGACCTGGAATGTTAAATCCATGTGGAGAATCTGCTTTTTTCATTAAAAAAACGTTAACTTTTTATTTATTTATTTTTTCAAGATGATAATTAAAATTGGGAATATTCAATTCAATTGATATATTCGACTTCTTTATTATTATTTAAAATAATAATAATAATAATAATAATGTTTCCCAGTGCAAACTGAGGAAGTGCGTTGCCCGGAGCAATAAAGTCTATTATAAAAAAAAGAAAAAAAGATAATAATAATAATTTGCACCTGTGATATTGAATTCTCGTGGATCATCCGCTCGTCTGAGATTTTTTTTAATTCATGATTTGAAAAAACGATCATTTTTTGTCTTTTTTTCTAAGGCAATCGATAATCACAATTGGGCATGTTCAAATCAATTTACGCATTCGACCTCTTTATTAATATTTAAAAGGTAATTATAATCTTATTTAAATATTTTTTAGCAATAAATTATAAATATTTAAAGAATAATAATACTCAGGACCGAGTCTATTCAATTCTCGAGGATAATGCGCATTTAAAAAAAATTCAAAAGTGCCCACAATCTGTAATGCCTCATATGAGTGGAACATTTTGTTGACATTTATCGGTGAGTCGAAAATTGAGACGAAAAATCACGAGCCGAAGCCACGAGAATCTTTACGGAAGAATAGGATCGGATCCGACAAGATCGAATTAGCATTCCGGGCTTCCCCTAGAGGGATGATTCTGCGGCCTCGTGAGAGTAACGCGAGACGTCAGAGACCCTAATTGTTTTTTGAACAAGATCGACAAGCGTCATAGCGGTGCGACGAAACTTTTACGGGCTCCGATGGAACTTCGTCAGTTGGGGACACCGTAACGAGACTAGAACGCCTTGTCGAGCGCGGTCTGCCACGGTGGCTAATTTCTTCCAGCATTCGATCAAATTTCCATCGAATCACGATTCCTCTTGGTGACTTCTTATTTCGCGACGCACGGGAAAAATCGATCCAGCGGTCGCGAGACGACATTGTATACGCAAGAATGACACCATTTTTATATCGTACTTGTTTCCTCCTTTTTCTTATCGAAGAAGGAAACGCAACTATTTTTTCATCGACTCTCCGACGTGCCCCGAGCAAATTCTTCGCCACCCGGCGAGTCTGTGTGGCTCTAGCGTGTATCCCATAAATACTTTGGGGGTGTACACAAATTACGTAACGCCAAATTTCCCAATTTTTGACACCCCTCCCCCACGAAACAGGACCTTAAGGGGTTAGGCCACTCTCGAGGCCGAAAAATAGGCTTTTTGGGGATTTATTTTTCAGAAAAACTAGAAAATAAATCGAGATTACAAAAAAGGGTGTTTATCATACATATCAGTGACTGTATACAATAATTTTTTTGAAGCGATTAATTTCAAAATGGCGGCTGTGCGGCGTTTGTCTCAAAACTGCATTTTTTAAGTTGGCCGGAAACATAACTCAGACAATTTTCAACCGATTCACTTGAAATGTTGAATATATCTTGAAAAATACATCGTCTATGGAACCACGTAGGATTTTTTTTATATTGCATAGCTCATTGTTCGAGTATTCGCTGGGACAAGGTCGAAAAAAGTAGTTTCAAGAAAAACGCGTTCAAAACTTCCGTTCCGTTTTTCTCGATATAAAGTTATGTTTTTTTCTGGAATATTCATACTAACAATAAAGTATCTAATCGCGGGCGATATGACGATTCTTCATCTTCATTATATTCCACAAAATAATAAGAGCCTGCACTTCATCTATTGTGAACGATGCCACACCTGTAGGGACTGAGGGCACTAACCTGTCACGGTACCCGTTCTCACTAAAGTTACTGTAACGCCGTCAATTTCCGGAATTGTGAATAAAAATGTTGCCAACAGATTTTTCAATATATGTACCTTCACGAATTATAAGAAACAAAAGAATTTTTTTTCAAATTTTACTTAAAAAAGTGGGAAAGCAACTGTGCAAGTTCTTGCACAGTAAGTTCTCTCCTTAACTGACATTTCGTATGGAAAGCTGTCAACTTTCCGCGGTAAAATTGCGCGCGAGTTTCGAATTCAAAACTTGAACATGAAGAAACATTGCTATTTCTGGCAGTTCTGACATCGTGACGTAACGCAAACCTTCCCCCACCCCTCCCACGTACGTAGACCGTAACGCCTCGCCGGACACCCCCTCCCCAAATGCGTTACGTAATTTGCGTACGCCCCCTTTGAACAAACGTTCGTGCAACCGTTAAATTGTATCGGAAAAACGTTCCGTTCCATGCAGGAATAAAGCGGGCGAGAGAGAGAGAATGAGAGAGGGAGAGCGAGAAAGAGCACATCGGCGTGAAAGTGTCGTCTATCGCAATAGCCCATTTTCGATTCGCGGCGTATAATTTTCTCGAGCCAAGGAAAAATAGAAAAATTGCGACGATAAACAGAATGGAAAAATTCGTCTTCTTGGCACGAAGCGATCAAAAGATGATCCGATCCGGTGCTGTGAGTAATTGAAAAAATGATAGAATTTTTTTGAAATTTCATTTTGCCTCGTAATTTGCTGTTCAGTGCGATTTCTTTCGCATTTTTCATTTATATTTTTGTCTATTTATTTATTTGTTCATTTATTTATTCATTTATTTGTTTATTTATTTATTTATTTATTTATTTATATATATATATATTGCTTAAAAATAACTGCGTATTATATACGCAGTGTCGCCGGCGTACTTGAAGTTGGAGGGAATCTGGATGATTTTCGATGGTGAAGAAAAGCGTGGAAAGAAGATACGACGGTGCACTGGAGAGAAGCAAGGGTCGAGGGGGGGGGGGGGGGTGCTAAAAAAAGAGGGCTGGCAGGTTGAAGGAGGGTGAAAGGTGGACAGGTATACATATTACAAACCGTATATACTTATAACCCAAATGTATACATACAACATAGATATATCGGTATGTATACCCGAGTTTGTGCTTGCAGAGAAGATCGAACCGGGTGGTTGGTTGTTATCGGGATTCTTCGTCTACCAGAAAATAGAAAGGGGGATCGAAAAATAAAAAAAAGCGATACGTAGTAGAAGTCCTCCTCCACCTCTCTTGTGTATCCTCCCCCCCTGCCCTTGTTCTCCTGCCGCGCTTATTCTTCCTGTCTCGTGGTACTTGAAAACGACGCTGTATATGAAAAGACCTGGAATCGATATACCTACAGTTGTTTTCACATATACCGCCCTACGCGACGTACCCGCCGCCCTATCGCCTTCTTATACTCCTTTTTTCGTCGTTATTTTTTTGTTGCTTTTTCCAATTTTTTCGGTATCTCTTCGCGCGTATCTTGCCTCCCCCCGGCCCGGGCTCTTGAATCTATTGCCCCGTGTATCACGACAGTCTCGAGACACTCTTTATGACAACGAGGTCTGGTCTATATATATATATATATATATATATATATATATATATATATATATGTGTGTGTGTGTGTGTGTGTGTGTGTGTGTGTGTGTGTGTGTGTGTGTGTGTATATATATATATATATATATATATATATATAATACTTTTTTCGGTCATTATATATATACTACATATATATATATATATATATATATATATATATATATATATATAATGACCGAAAAAAAAGTATTTCGGACAAAAGTAAACTGTTTTTTTTTTAACGTAGAATACGATGCCGATATAAAAAAATATAGTTTTAAATTTTTTGTTTTTTTGTACTTGAGCTCCGAAATCACCTTAAAAACGTTCACTTGATACATTTTTTTACACGTTTTTCATACATTGAAAAAACACGTTTTCTGTACATTAAAAAAACCGGTCTATACATTTAAAAAAAATGCGTTTTCTATGCATATAGAGAAACACGTTTTCTATCAATTGAAGGAAATATGCTTTCTACACGTTTAAAAAAACATGTTTTCTATACATTTAAAGAAATACGTTTTCTATACATTAAGGCGGGATATACATTTACAACGATCAAAAAGTCGATTTCTGTTTTTTCTTCTTTAAACGATAGAACTATACACGTAGAATATTTTCCTAAAGTTTCAAAGCGAAATTCGAAAAACTTCATTATCGAAATTGGCGTATAGGATTACTCAAAAACTATGAAGCCGATTGAGTTAAAACTTGTCAGAAATATTGATAATATTGGTACCATCTACTTGACGAGAATTGTTTTTGAAAAGTTGGAAAATAACTATTTTTTTAAGCCACATTTTACAGAAATGTTGCGTGAAATGTTGATGTTTTTTTGTAAATGCGTGCCATTTTCTTAAATTTGCATTTTCGTCATTTTAATTACCGTCACATAGAAACTATACATGTTCTAACTGAAAAAATGTTTGAACTTTTTTGCAAATCAAAGTGTACGGGAAGTTAGACTGCACGCCGATTCGCAACTCCCCTGGCGACCTTGCTGTAACACTCTGCCACAGCTCCGTCATTCTGATGATGAATTGATTTTAAAAAATTGTTTTGTATACTTAAATATACTATTAACATATATCTAAAGTTTCATAATTGTGGAGTAATTATTTCTTACTTCAAAAAATCCATCAATATTGCTTATTTTTTTCCAAAAACGTTTTCTTTACATTAAAATAAAAATACGTTTCCTGAATATTAAAAGAAACGCGATTCATATATATAATAAAAACGTCTACTATACATTTTTAAAACACGTTTTCTATGCAGTTAAGGCCTTAGGCCACAGTAACGGGTATAAAATCATGTGCCGATTTTAACATATTTTTTTCGTATGAAAAAGTGATTCACTCATAAAATTAATTGCACATCTATTTAGTATGAATATCAAGCTGTTAGCATTTTTTTTTTTCGATGTACAAAATGGCCGGCTACTAATATTTTCTTCTATTATCTTTCTTTTTTGGCGCTCCGCGGCGTGACATTTAGCATCCACAAAGGATCCACAATTTTTTACCTAGAACAGAAAACAAAAATTCTCGTCAATCTATATTAGAATACATACAGAAGTACGTACGGAATTCAAAAATATTGTTTTATTCAAAAGTTGTAGGTATTTGAACTTGAGAAATGAACTGGTGCGATGGTCTAGTGGTTAGCGTGCTCGCCACTAAACCAGCGGACCGGGAGGTCCCGGGTTCGAATCCCAGTCGCGTACATTTCGTCGTGAAATGATTTTCTTCGGCATTTCGCGGCGAAATAAGACTAGTTCCACGACTGGGGGGCGAACTCGATGACCGGCTGTATTGGTATAGGTTTTCCGCAGTTTCCCTATACCCATGACAGAAATGTCATGATGAATATAATACAGAGGGGGAAGTCGGCTGCGGCCGCAACAGGGGGGGACAGGGAGAAAGATGGAGACAAAAAGGAGTAAACAGTAGAGGAAAGAACGGTCATAATGATGGGAAAGAATAGGTAACAAACGCGAAAAGCGTGTACCTAAGGAAAAAACCAATAAAAAAAATAAAAACTTAAGAAATGAATTTTCAGTGAAAAATTTCCTTATAACTGCTCATAAAATGAAAAGTTTTCGATTAATCAGAAATTCCCCACGTACTTCTCTGGGAAATGCAATTGGGAACATACCTTTTAAATTTGAAGTAAATCGATTGAAAATTGTTGAAGTTGTCGCGCCAATTGGAAAAAAGCTGTTTCGAGAAGTTTCGAGTAGTCGGCCATTTTGTGCATCGAAAAAAATATATATTTTTTTCTAACAGCTTGATATTCATAGTAAATAGATGTGTAATTAATTTTATGAATGAATCACTTTTTCATACGAAACAAAAATTGTTAAATTCGCACATGATTTTATACCCTATTGTGGCCTAAGGCCTTAAAGAAACACGTTTTCTATACATTTATAGACACACGTTGTCTATACATTTAATGAGACACCTTTCCTACCTACATTAAAAAAAACTTTTTCCATATACACATCCCTCCCCTTTGTGTTTATTCTGATCAGGCCTTTTTTCATAGAAAAAGTTTAAATAGCCGGATGAGGCTATCTATATTTTGTATCTAATCTAAAAATTCAGCAAAATTCCCATAAACCATGGCCATCGTCTCAGCCTCATTATCCAACCCTGCCAGTTTCATTTTAGCCTGAACATCGACGTTTTTTTCTCCCTTCCGTCCAAACGTCAGGTACACGAACGCAGCATCCTCATGCATACCCCACTGATCTCCGGCTCAAGTTGGCGACACATTTATCCACGGAAACGTGAGCACGCGGAGTTGAGGAAAAGCTTGGGTGTATGGAATACGCGCGGAGCACATCCCATTCGTCCATTGGTTTAAAGAGGAGCCACAGCTTTCATCCGCCGTCTCGTCCCCCTCGTCTCGGGCAGTCCTCTTTCGTGTTTTTTGTGTTGTTGTCTCTTTTTCTTTATTTCCTCCGGCAAAGCTGCAAAGCTATACGAAGAGACTCGTCGTAGTCGACGTGCCGAGGTGTGCGAGAAGACGAACGGGCAAGACGACTGCGCCGAGGCTCGTTCATTAAAATATGTTTCGCAAGCATCCACACCGGGGCGCGGTAATTACGCGTTTAATTATTTAAACGAGTGACCCCGGCATTCATCAACATTTCATTCCTCCGCTAGCCTGAAGGAGTCGTACACTCTCCCCGCCTCCTTACGTACAATCCGTCGAGACTCTTCGAAATCTTGCAAATCTTTATATATTTATATAAATATATATAGGGAAACATGTTTTTGAAGACGTTGGACTTAGGGGACTGTCCTCAAAACAGCCACGTTTGCTGATAGCTAATATTGCGTATATATAATGGGTTCAAAATGCCCTGCCCATATATATATATATATATATATATATATATATATATATATATATATATGGTGTAAATGTATGTACATGCATATTCGTCATATCCGGCGGTACTCCAGACTCATCACTCCCCATTTTATTAATGCGTTTTTAGCACTCAGTCTCTCCCCATCGCAGTTTAATCCTCTTCCGTTTCTTGCTTGCTTCTTATATTATACGTGTTCTTTGTTTCATGATTTCATATAATATCCCGGTGTCTACAGTCCTCAAGGTGCATCTTATATTTATTTTTCTTACCATATATTTATTCACCGTAATCTTTACCTTCTCTTCTCGTAGAAAACTATTCCTCGTGATACCTTCTTGGATTTCTCCGTTTCTGTTTTTCAATTATATTTCTCCGGGGTTTTTCCTTATTTGTGTATTTATTTTTCGCTTTGTTTTTGTTGTTGCCTGCAGGGGCTTCGAATTCTTGTTCGTTGCAAGTAACGAGAAGAATTCGCAAGAGCGGAGGGTAGTTCGTTTCGCGAACTTTATTCCCGGGTCCTAATACAATTCCATCATATTGCTGATACGATTTGATAATTTTACTAATGCAGTTTCATAATAAGACTAAGATCGTTTTATAACTCTACTAACACATTTTCATAATTTTACTAATACCATTTTATAATATTACTAACGGAATTTCTCAATTTTACCAATACAATTTCATAATATTACCAACACTATTTCATAATATTGCTAATATCATTTTATAATATTACTAATACAAATTCTTAATATCACGAATACAAGTTCGTAATTCTACTAATACTATTTCAAAATATTACCAATACAATTTCATAATCTTACCGATACCATTTCATAATATCACTAACATCATTTCATAATATTACTAATACCACTCCATAATATTGCTAATGTAATTCAATAATATCACTAACGGAATTTCTCAATTTTACTAATACAATTCCATAATATTACCAACACTATTTCATAATATTGCTAATGTCATTTTATAATATTACTAATACAAATTCTTAATATCACGAATACAAGTTCGTAATTCTACTAATACCATTTCAAAATATTACCAATACAATTTCATAATCTTACTGATACCATTTCATAATATTACTAATACCGCTCATTAATATTACTTACACAATTTCATAAACTACTAATACAATTTCATAATACTACTAATGCAATTTAATAATATTACTGATACAAGTCCATAATTCTACTAAACCATTTAAAAATATTACCAATATAATTTCATCATCACGCTGATACCGTTTCATAATATCACTAACATGAATATGTTAGTGATAATATTACTATTACCATTTTATAAAACGACTAATACGATTTTATAATATTACTAATACAATTTCATAATATCACTAATGCAAGTTAATAATTTTACTCATACCATTTTAAAATATTACTAACACAATTTCATCATCCTACTGGTATCATTTCATAATATCACTAACATCATTTCATAATATTGCTAATGCAATTCAATAATATCACTGATACAGTTTAATAATTCTACTAATACCATTTTAAAGTATTACTAACACAATTTCATCATCTTACAGATACCATTTCATAATATCACTAACATAATTTCATAATATTACTAATACCGCTCCATAATATTACTGATACAAGTTCATAATTCGACTAATACCATTTCAAAATACTACTAATACCATTTCATAATATTACTAATAGAATTTTATAATTCTACCAATGTCGTTTCATAATATTACTAATAAAATTTCATAATACTACTAATATAATTTATAATATTACCGAAATATGTATCACAGCAAGGCAAATATCGCCTCCGCTCGCGCGTTCAGGGCCACTTATTTTTTTCAGTTTCACGTCGTCCGCGGGGCAAAGAAATTTTGGAGTGGCGCGAATCAAAAGGCATAAGTGATATCACTCGCAGCGAATGCTTCGCCCTGTCGTTATTGTGAGCTTATTTCGCTCGAGAAGTTCCGACCCGTCATTTAGCCCTTTTTTGTTTTTGCCTCGGTCTTTTTTGTTTGTTGCTATTTCCTCGTTCCTTTGAACGCGACACCGCCTTACGATGAGAAATCATGAGCGGGAGTCCAAGTCCAACGGGTCTGAAAATACACGAGGCGAACGCTCATCGTCACACTCGCCTTGGACCTCGCGTACATTACACACACACACACACACATATATATATATATATATATATGTATATGCTATACTATGGTATGTGAAAGCAGCCCGACGGACTTATCTAAAATGACATCTTACCGGACTTTATACGCCCCCCCCCCCCCCTTCCTCCTCTACAAGGAAGGAGATTTTGTAGACATTAGACTTCGAGGGCCGTCCTCAAAATAGCCAATTGTCCCCATACTCAACATAATGTAAAGTCCAATGTCTCCAAAATCACTTTTAGATAAATGTAAGCACATTTATACAAAGTCAATTTCGAGGACCGTCCTGGTGCCCAAAATCAACGATTCGGTTGAAAACAAATTTAAGGACCGTCCTCGAAACAACCGGATGTGCTGATAGCCAACATTACATGGATATAACGGGTTGAAAATGTCATTTTCCACGTATATATGTGTGTAAGTGTGTGATGGAAACGCAGAGACCAGCGTTCAGCGTTAGAAACTCGGAAGGGTTTATTTTCGTGACTAGATGGGCTATAGTGATTGTCGCCATTCTTCGAGCGAGTCTGAGTCTCAAACTGACCCTTCCATTTTCCGTCCATACATATTCCTCTCTATATCTGCACTTCTCCTTTGGAGCCCTTTGCTCGGGAACTAACGCCTCCCGGACCCTGTGTACCATCTCTTCTTGCTCGCTTCATTCTTCTCGCGGAGTGTTACTCTCGAGTCCACTCGTCTCCCTTTCTCTATCTCTTTCTCTTTTTCTCTCTAGTCGAATCTCTGGCTCTCTCTCTCTCTCTCTCTCTCTCTCTCTCTTTCTCTCGATTCGAATCGCGCTCTCTCTGTCTGTTCGAATCTCTCCTATCGAAGCTGTACTGGCAAGACTCTCGACCCTGCACTCGCACGATGATGACACTCGAGCTACGTAAGCCCTACCGCGTATAAGAAAGTCGAGGACCCAATTCACTGGCCCCGTAGCTAATCCATAAAAAAAAAATCACGGTGAATTTCCATTATTCGTGTCAAGTTCTTCGTAATATCAAAAGAAAACATTTCGTGAAAATTAATTTAAGCTTTTTGTAGAAACATATGAATTTATGTTTAGAGACGAAAAAAAAGATCGATACGAGACAGTGAAAGAAAAAAAAGACCTTTTTTTTCCCGCTTCGACCGGGTTGCACGGAGTGGCTCTGACGAATGGCATCAGTGAATTGGCCGCTATTCTTGTTCTCTCCTTTAAGGCCTTAGGCCACAGTAACGAGTATAAAATCATGTGCGAATTTAACAATTTTTTTTCGTATGGAAAAGTGATTCACTCATAAAATTCATTACACATCTGTTTAGTATGAATATCAAGCTGTTAGAAAAAATATATTTTTTTCCCCTGACTTCTCGAAACTTCTCGAAACAGCTATTTTCCAATTGGCGTTACAAATAACGTCAACAATGTTTACTCGATTTACTTCAAATTTTAAAGTTATGTTCCTAATTGCATTTCGCAGAGAAGTACGTAGGGAATGTCTGATTAATCGAAAACTTTTCATTTTATGAGCAGTTTATGAGCAGTTACAACAAAATTTTTCACTGAAAATTCATTTCCCAATTTCAAATACCTACAACTTTTGAATAAAACAATATTTTTCAAATTCCGTACGTACTTCTCTAGGTATTCTAATGTAGATTGACGAAAATTTTTGTTTTTTGTTCTAGGTAAAAAATTGTGGATGCTAAATGTCACGCCGCGGAGCACCTAAAAAAAAGATAACCAAAGAAAATATTAGTAGTCGGCCATTTTGTACATAGAAAAAAAATATATAAATTTTTTATTATATAAGCTTGATATTCATACTAAATAGATGTGTAATTAATTTTATGAGCTGGTCACTTTTTCATACGGAAAAAAGTGTTAAATTCGCACATGATTTTATACCCGTTACTGTGGCCTAAGGCCTTAATTTCTATGGATGTGCTTTTATATATATATATATATAAATATATATATACACACACACACACACACACACACACACACACACATATATATATATATATATATATATATATATATATATATATATATATATATATATATATATATATATATATATATATATACACATATATATATACGATTTTCGAAACTTATTTTGATTTTTCGTAGACTTAAAACATAGCCAAAATATAGTCTACATCTATAGCGAGCCTATATCAAGTCTATATACCAGAATACAATTTTTTTTTCGATTTTTTCACCCACTCGCCTGTACATTTATCTCGGCGAGGATTCTCAGGACACGCGTTATCACGAGATCGAGGCACCGGAAGTGCCAGTGCGATATCGCAAGTGCCGCGCATAGAGAAGAAAAACGGAGTAAAAGAGACCAGGTCATTCTACCTCGAAGGCACGAGCTGCTGCTGCCAAGAAGAGGCTTTTCTCCGTGGCATTTAGTTAACTACCACTGTGAATCTCCGAAGCAGAAAACGAATAGAAATTTCACTAGCGAGGTTTGCTTGCAATACTCCTGTACAGAAAAAAAAGAGACAGAGAGAGGAGAACAGAGAACAGCCACACGTGTATATAAATATATTTAGCAGAGTAACAAGCCATAACGAAATTTTCGAAATAAATGAAAAATTCTCCAAATTAGACATTTCTGGATGGCTTCCTCGTCATGTTGGACGTTTCCCGTCGGTTAGCGCTCGTTAATGAGCCCTTTAAATCCCTTTGATTACTCGCGCACGTAACGCGAGAGAAAACTCCTTTGTAGAAACAATGTGGAAAATGCGTTATTTTTTTTTTTTCACTTTCCGATTTACGATGCGGTCTTGTGCCGCATCCGTAATTCGTGTTAAAGTTGCCTGGCCCATACGAGTGTGTTGAAATTTTTAACACACACACATACACGCAAGTATTTTGGGAAATTTCATAAAAAATCAAGTTTGTAGTTGGATACTGCTTTCACATAATTTTTTGAAAATATATAAATTTTTATGGAGCTCCATTAACTTTTATGAAACTTTGTGCATTTTTATAAAATTTCATAAATTCGGATAATATTCCATGAATTCTTATAATATTCCGTTATTTTTTATGGAATTCTATGGGTTTTAATAGAAACCGATGAGTTTGTATGTCACTACATGAATTTTCAATAAAATTCTATTCATTCTGGTAAAATTCCACGAAATTTCATACAATTCTATGCATGTTGATTGACTTCTATGCACTTTGTATGAAATTTTAGAAACTTTTATGAACTTCTATGAACTTCTACTCGATAGTATAAGCCTTCATGCAAATCGTTGCATTTTTCAAGAACTTTTATGAAATTCTCTCAAGAAACTTTATGAAATTCTATGTATTTTCTATGAAACACTTTCAAGAACTTCTATGAAATTCGATGTATTTTCATGAAATCATATGAATTTGTCTATAGCTCCATCAATTTTTATAATACTCCGTTCATTTTTATAAAATTGCACGCTCTTTAAATTAAATTGTATCCATTTTCATGAAACTCTGTGAATTTAAATGAAATTTTATGAAATTGTATTAATTTTTACAAACCTCTATGAACTTTTGAGAAATTCTATGCACTCTACGAACATCGATGAACTTTTATGAAATTCAATGAACTTTCATGAACCTCTATGAACTCTTACTCAATTTCTATAAACCTGAGCGAATTTCTATTCGTTTCAGGAAATTCTGTCAGTTTTGTCAAAATTTCCCACACATACGCCCACGGCAAATTCATTTAAAAACACTCCCCAACGCAAAAATATAAAAATTCTTCAACACACACACAGACCTGTTTCATAGAATTTTCCATTTTTTCATGGATTAACCACAAATCTCGTATTTTTTCATCCGTTGTTTTTTTGCCTTTTCCGCTTCCGCTCTCATCACTCTCGTGGGAATACGGCACTGTATTCACGATCGCCCGGATATGATCCGGGCGATGTGTTTCCGCACGAGTGGCTTTAACTATCGGAATCGACCGGGTCCTCTACATTCAAATTTCGGAGCTACAGACCGGAAGGGAGATAACCCGCTGGTTATACGGTCCGGAAGTCATGAGCTCCCACTGCGGGACAATGCAACGAAAAGAATGAGAGGACGAAGAAAAAGGAGAAAGGGAAAAGATACATCGCCTTTTCTTATTTCATTGCGGCGTAAAGTATCCGTCGTTTCATTGGGGGGGGGGGGGGGGGGGGGGGTAAATCATCCTGAAGCTATAAAACGCGACACGTTTTTTCTCGATTAAACGCTTTGAAGTAGATGAGTATACATGCAGTCAGACCAACCGAAGTAATTTTCCCTTAACGGAGTATCCCTCTCTGGAAGCACAATTTGACAGGTCAGAATTACGCATTTTTTTCTAGTTACACATTGGTTGGAATAAATTAATTTTTTCCCAGCATGTTGTACACATGTTTGTGGTTACAATGTAATTGCCTCGGAAGAAAATCTTTCAAAGTGTTCGTGGTGCTGCAGTTGGCGTTGCAGTTCTCCAGCGACGAGGCCCGAAACGGCGGGATCTCTACCAGGCTCAAATGTAATCTGAAAAGAAACCAACAAAAAAATTCTTCAAATATATCCAACCGGCTATGGGTTCACGATCCACTTTTCGAAATTTCGAAAAATACGGAAAATGACACTTTCTCCAAAGAAAACCTCATTTTTCTGTTGAAAAACAGCATGCTGAAGTCATTGTTATTAAGGGGGAATATACCTTTGTACATTTTTTTGGCTTTTTTTCCTAAAACTTCCAGGAAAAAAGAACAGCAAGGGAATGTTGAATTAGAAGGACAATTGTATGGTCCAGGCATCGCCGATTGAAGGTAAACACGAAATTTCCATGATTTTACAGTACTTAAAACTTTAAACGCGTTTTTCTCGAAACTATGTTTTTAGACACGGGCGTATACGTAGCGCCTCGAGTTTTTGATCGATTGACTTGAAATTTCAACTGTAGCTTCTTGACAACATTTTCTAGTCCGGTACGTAGGATTTTTTCGATAAGTTGGAATTTAAAAATTTTATGCTCGGTATTCGACCGATTTTTTTACAACTTTTTTTTCATATTAGCGCCATTTAAAAAAAATCATTATTTTGAAAAACCCTTACATACTAGACTAGTTTTTTTATATCTACTTTCAAAATATTTTTCGTTTTTTGTTCTAGCTTGAAAATTATGACCTGTGCGAATACGCCCGTAGAGGACTATCAAAGTATGACTATCACTCCGTAGAGGAGTTTTTTTTCATCGACTACTGCGGCACCATTTTGTTTCAAATTAATTTAAAAAAAAATTCTTTTATCTTTTTATTCCTTGTACTAAAATGTATAAAAAACCGAATTTAAAAATATTGTTTTGTTTTTCTGAAATAAATTGTCAAAAATGACTCTTGATTTTGCCCCACAAAGGTATATTCCACCTTAACAAATGGTTCATCCAATTTAAAAATGCGATCGTGAACCGAAAATGACTACTGTTTGAACACTAACTGTGCAAATTCGAGTCAATAGTGGGAAAGTTACTGAAAATATCAATCCCGCTGTGCCAAGATGTGTAGTTTCGAGATAATCGCGTTCAAAGTTTTGGTACATATTTTACACGATCTTGTGATATATTGTCGTCTTATCGCTAGACAGCGATTCCGGCACCATGTAGGTGTCCTTCCTCATAATCGAGATCGTGTTGCACACCTAATATATGCATATTCTTGTGCTATGATATCCGCTTTCGTTACACGCGAGTCATCCTTAAGTAGTCTGGTCTAGAGCGAGATTTTGAACGTCATTTTTGGGTTGGAATAACTTTTAAACCGTTGAAGTTGTCTTGATGAAATTTTACATATGTATTTATTCTTTCTTCGAGAATGAATCTACAAAAAAAAAATTATTTTAAATATTTTCATGTAGTTTTTTTTTAATTTTTTTTTTACAACATGGTCCGCTGAAAACCGCCTCAATCGGCGCCCACTCTGGGTGATGTTGTATACATCTGAAAAAAAAAATATACATATATTCTTAATCTGTATGAATATTCTGAGCACTGGTAGCAGAATTAGAACTTAACAAAAATTTGGTTACAAAATGGCGGCCTGTTAAACTTTGATTAACGATATTTCATACATTTTCGGGTATTCGACGAGTTGTAAGATGTGGGCAAAACTATTGTTCGACTCAATTCTGCTACCAGTCCTCAGAAAGAGGCTACCGAAGGTATGTGCAAAATTTGAGCTCGATCGGTCAATTAGTCATCGAGATATCGTGGGCGCCGATTTGAAGAACATAGTTCTGAGATAAACGCGTTCAAAGTTTCGATACCGTTAGATGGGGTTTGCGCGCGGCTTGCTTATAATTTCTATTACTCTGCTAATTTTCGAAATATCAATAAACGGTTTTCACGAGCGTATTAAAGGTCTAAGGAATTAAAAATGAAAAAAAAATCGATTTTGTCAAATTTCTAGACCAGAGTACTGCCTTAACTTTACACTGTTCCACTGAAGTAGGTGTAATTCGTCAATTTGAAGTATTTCAGGGTCCGGTTGGCCTTAAAATATTCTTGAAAGTTTACACTATAACAATATGCAAATGGAAAAAAAAAACGATTTTTCGAAATTTCCAGCGAGGGATATCCCCTTCAACCCTTTACTCTCCCTCTCTCTTTCTTTCTCGCTCTTCCACATACACACGAACATTGCCGGTAACCTGAAACGATTAATGAAGTACGTGACGCGCAGTTTTACAGCTGGATCGTGTTCATTATTGAACGATTCCCTCCCCGGTCCCCCACAGCCTCTCTTCCATCCGCGATGCATACGTCACGAATATCCTAAAAGTTAAATAGCACATCAATAGGGCAAAGGGGAACAGTGACGCACGTTTAAGGGGCTATACCAGTGTGACACTTTCAAAAAATCAATTTTTTTTGCGTTTTTCGGCCGTTTATACTTTCAAGAATATCATTAACATTTATATCATTTATGGCAATATAATTTTATCTTGCAAAAATCCATAGTTGAATCTTTAAACGCGCTTTTCTTGAAATGAGATTTTTCAATTTGCTGCCATTGTAACTCGAAGAGCAATTATCCGATTGACTTGAAATTTGAACTGAGTACTCTTGAATATATTTACTCTACAATAACGTAGGATATTTTTGATTGGATGAAAATTGACGATTTGGGATTGAAAAGATGACCATTTTATAGGAAAGAAAACAGACTTTTTTCATAACTACGCCATTTTGTTAGATTTTGATATTTTTCGAAAATCCTAAGTCATTGTACGGGAAATACCTTCCAGTTAAAGCCTTTTTTTCCTTTTTCGGTTTCAGCTACTCAATCGGCCGGGATCTAGTCAGCAGTGGAGGAACTTTTTTTTGGCGCCTCCGAAGGCAGCTCATAAGTCGCTTGGATTTCAATATTTTTCGATGAAAAAATTATGCAATATAGGTCAAATATAGCCAAATATATTCTTAATTTTCCGAAACATTTAATTGAGGACTTTTCTTCGAAAAAATTCCCGAAAATCACCCAAACTTTCAGCGTTCACACTGGTATAGCCCCTTAATTTATAAAATTATTAATCTCGTGTGCCATTTCAGAATTGGAAAAAAATTAAGAGTGGTCTCGATTTGTTACTGAGTGACTTGCATGATTATTATTTTTTAAATTCTCGACCACGATACTCGTCGTGCACTTTTTCTGCTTTATGTACGCAGGGTGACAATTGTAAGGTGGCTATGCGTTTTTAAGGATCTCGCGCGGAGATTTCGCAGCCGAGAAAAATGTGATTTTCAAACGTTTTTCGAGGATTTAAAAAAAAATATAGCGTATGTTTGGGACGAGTAATATTGGGAAAAAAGAATTAAGCAGTCGGGAAAAATAATCAAAATTCCATTTTGAGTACAGCAGAATGGAGATAATTAAATTCCGAATACGAAACATTACTGAACAAATTTTTTTGCGTAACCCGTCATCGAGAAAAAAATTATCAAAGATTCATTGTGGATAAATAGAAGTTAATTCCATTTTTGACAAAACGCTTTTTTCTTCATTCGTTATCTTTATTCTGCTGTACTCAAAGTGAAATTTTGATTGTTTT
Source organism: Ophion ellenae (assembly GCA_963210295.1). NCBI lineage: Eukaryota > Metazoa > Arthropoda > Insecta > Hymenoptera > Ichneumonidae > Ophion > Ophion ellenae. The sequence continues at coordinate 38,360,766 of OY723393.1, forward strand.
TCAAGAAGCCTCAACTTTTTTCAATTCCACTAACGATGTTGAAGTTTGCATCGTTCGAATGCAACGAAAATTTCAAATTTCAGCTTTTTTCATTTTTATTTCGTCATTTTCTGCAGCATTCAAAATTTCATCCTGTGAATTTGGGCGGTAGATTTATGATGAAGATCCTTGAAAACGTTCGGGTGATTTTCTTAGCCCGAATAAAATGTACAATAAAAAAGTTCAGGCTACGAAAATTTTGTTGCCTTCCAACAATGGCAAACTTTAATATCATGGGAAAGAACGTTCGTTGCATACCAACGATGCAAACTTAACCCCCGTGACGTTGATTAAAATATCTATATTCAATTGTCTATCCTCAAATGAACAGTTTTAACAGAGGGTGACATTTTTTTGCCCATTTCCACATTTATATTTGCACGCTAAACACATGAAGCAGCTAGTTGATTATCGAAAATATTATGAATCTGAAAATAAATAAAAATTGTTTGCATCGCAACAATGCAAACTTCAACATCATAAAAACCATTGAGAATCGTATTTTTCTTGGCCGCAAAATCTTCGTACCAGGCCCTTGGAAGGTTAGGCTACTGCGAGTACCCGGAAATCGGGGTTATGGAAAAAAATTATTTTTGAAGGAATAAGTGAAATGATAGAAAAATGTACATTAAGATAATGGTGTACCAAATTTCATTAGCAAATATTAACAATTAAGGGGAGATATACACCTAGGAGCCGGAAACAAAACGTCATTTTTGTGAATTTTTTCAAGAAGAACTATTTGAAATTTCGGATTGGGGTTTTAATTATCTAAAAGTATATACACTCAAAAATATGTTTAATTTTCTTTATTTCCAAAAATATCAAAAATATACAAGGATATTGTATGATCCTTGGAGCGTCGTAAAAATCTGCGTATACGGTACTCACTGGCGTTTCTTCAAAAATTATCTGAAAAAAAAAAACCAAAAAGATTATTAAATTAGATACTATAATCTAGTACTTGTCATAGCCGATTTTGAAAATATCGATTTATGACAAAATGGCGGACGTTTGAACATACATAGTGATTTTTGGGCCAAAAATTAGTTATTATTTTGCATATAAAACAAAATCTAAGTAACGGAAAAAAAAATCCTATGACAAGTACTAGACAATGGTGTATAGAATAACCACAAAAAACCTCAAGGCAATCGGTTCATTGGTTTTCGAGAAATTTTGGGTACCGATTTGAAAAACGTGGTCGAGAAAAACGCGTTTGAAAATTTGGGAATGAATGAATCATGAAATTTGTCAACTTACATGGAATCATCGATACCAGGCCCCCATAGTGTAGGTCTTCTACGGTCGACGGAATGTTCATAGCTTCCAAATCCTCGACTTCGACCATCTAGATGTATATCTCCCCTTAAAGAAGTTGCAAACAATTGTGGTTGTGGTTGTGTTAGCATAAAATACCTTTTGATGTATTCTGCAATGTATATTTATTATAAATAAATCATTGTTTGATAGAATTGGTTTCAAGAAAGTGACTCTTGAACATGCAGTCTTAAAAATGCGTTAATGTATGAAAAATTTCAACTCCTAAATTCATTGTAAAAAAAAACTTATTCTCTTCATTTTTACCACATAATGAATTATTTCTATGACATGTAGCATCCCGTTGGAAAGGGTATAAACTAGAGAACTTTTTGAAACAAAGCTATGCTCAAAATGGCGTTTACTTTTTTTTTATTATGAATTGAGAAGTTGACATTTTTCATACATTTACGCATTTTTGAGACTTTGGAAGCTCATGAGTCATTTTCTCTAATGATTTATTCATAATACACGTACATTGCAGAATACAACAAAAATTATTTGGTGCTATTACAACGACAAACAAAAAAGTTATGACGATTTCAAGCCGACATTTCGGGTAATTAAAATAAAGGGAAAAAATCATATCTTAATTACCGTGATACTTAGGACATAGGGTATAAGGGTAAAAAGTAGCAAAAGACCCTTTCAATCCCCCAAAAAAAGGTGCCGGTCCATGTGTCAAACACCCTGTATATATACACGAATAAAAAAGTGGAAAAATGCGGTGAATCGGGCAAAGTTCATTTTCAGAATTTCAAGGAATTCGTAGGATTTATGGATATAAAAGTCTGGGAACCCCCTGATTTGTATATCCATATATATATATATATATATATATATATATATATATATATATATATATATGCGTAGTAGGTATGCAAAGTAGGGTGAAGGACGAGGGATGTGTGTGTGCGGAGTGACGAGTTCAAATAGCCGTGAAATAGTTGAAAATATCGTCGGCACGATGCTTCGATGGAGATGTGTCGCATATTGGCTTCATTTGCACATTTCATTTCGCTCATCTCGTATACACTCGGTTGCTCGCGCACATTTTTGCCCCGACAAGTGAATCATACGTGCGATACCTTACCTATGCTATATATATATATATACGTGAAAAGAGAGCACGTGCAGGGACGAATTTGTGCTGCTACATATTTTGGAAAATTTCGCCCGATATCGGTTTCATATCGAGGAGAACGCGCGCGATTATACCGATTGATGCGAATGAAATTTGCCATTTAAATTGAACGCTAATACCGATCGACGCGGATATTTAAAAAAAAAGGTTCGAATAAATCCGAGCTGCGGTTGACCTGAGATTTAAAGTTAATTCGAACGAAACACGAATAAACGGTTGCTCAATATATATGGATATCCCCATGATATCCCCATGAAATCGACCCACTAGGATATCTTCGAAGCTGTCGATTATGAAGCCACCTTACAATTACAATACAGAAACATACCAAGGATCATGTTAATAAAAAATAAACGAACATGGAAACAAAAATTAACGAATGATCATGAATACTGTGGAATGTTTTCATTTTCATAATTGTCTTTGCTGTTCGTTATTATTTTAAATAAGCAATGGATATCAAAAATGAAAAAAAAGATGTTAAGAAAATATAAAATTGAGTTATTAAAAAAACTCTACGAATAATGAGGCATGCTTTGTATGTGAATACTAACTACTCGCTCAATTCTATGTTTTTTTCAATATAATGTTTTATAATATTCAATATACTTTTTGAAATATTTTCGAATATTAAAAAAAATTCATGATTTTTCTTTAGATTTTAAAATATTTTTCCTATCATTTAAAAACATTAAAAAATATTTTTCATATATAAGAACTTGCCATTAACCTCGATCATCTCACCCCCGAAACTCCGCACGAGACAGGTACACCTTCGTCTCGCCCTGACTATATCGTGGGGCAAAAAATTTAACGAGTAATCAGAATGGCTTTGAAGCGGGAAGAGAATCGGCTCTTCTTTTACATTGTTCGGTCCTCCATCCGCGCAAAGAGGGACACACATCTTTGTCGTCGTCCGTGTACATTCGGAGATAAAATCTTCATTGAAGTTTCGGTCCGGGGTTGTCGAAGAAGCTTTGCGAGTTCTTGATGAGAGAATGAAGAAGAAAAGGAGCTGGGTGCGCAGGGATGAAGGTCGTTGGTTCCGGGCCATCGGGGCTGCGATCCTGTAGCAACCCTTTCATTCTGCGATGAGAAAAAGCCCTGTGGGAATCCTCCCCTCTCTCTCTCTCTCATGAAGGAAAGCACTTTTTGCGATAGGATCGTGTCGAAGCTCTGATCGTCGGCGATGACCAAGACAACAACCGTCGCCTCTATAGAGGACGCACAACCCCTATGAACATCCCCTACAACCCTTAGTTGCCCAACCCCAATTGCTGTATCGTACACGACCCTGGACTGATAGCCTCCATTGCTCATTCATTTGCTTCATTCTCTTTCCATTCTCCTCTTCTCCTTCACCAAGCGAAAGACAAATCGAGAACGAGAGAGAGAGAGAGAGAGAGAGAGAGAGAGAACAAAAATCGAAGCCAATGCCAGGCAGGAAGAGCCGAAAGGGATGAAGTTTGTCACTGGAACTTTGATAGTCTCTGAAGTATATCATCGACGAAAACAAGGAGAGGGCCAATAAGAGGCACAAAGACCGACCGAGAAAGAGAGAGAGAGAGAGAGCCCTAGAAGGATGAGATGAAGGACAGAAAAACGATTAAGGGTGCCGAAGAAAGCGAGACGGCGAGAGGGAGAGAGAGAGAGGGGTAGAAAAGAGAGAAAACTTTCTCATCCACCAGGGATTCGCTCGTTCTCACTGAAAATCGCGGAAGCTCGCATCGCGCACGGTTCCCTGTGTTTATGATCCTCTTTGTCGCGGCTCGTTGGACCGCAATCTATCACGAGCCATTCCAAGCGACAGCGATAAATTTACTGGATCTCTCCTTTTGACGAGTCCTCCATATACCTATGTACACACATGTGTGTATATATATATATATATATGGAAAAAGGGGCATTTTGAACTCGTTATAGATATGCAATGTTGTCTGTCAGCACATCGCGCTATTTCGAGGACTCTCCTCAAATTTGTTTGTCAAACGATCCGTTGATTTTGGGCACCAGGACGCTCCTTGAAATTACGTTTATATAAGTATGCTTAGATTCGTCTAAAGGTGATTTTGAAGAGATTGGCCTTTACTGATAAGAAATCAAATTTGCATTTCGATACTACTTTCTCGCAGATTTATGAAATGCTATGAATTTTCATGGAGCTCCGTCAACTTTTATGAAACTGTGCATTTTTATCAAATCCCCAGAATTTGTATGAATTTTTATGAAATTTATGCATTTTCATGAAATCCGATGAATTTGTATGCAACTCCATCAATATATATGACACTCCATTCAATTTTATAAACATCCTTGAACTTTTATGAATTTTTATGAAATTTATGCATTTTCATGAAATCCGATGAATTTTTATGTAACTCCATCAACATATATGACACTCCATTGAATTTTATAAATATCCATGAACTTTTATGAAATTCTATTCATTTCATGAAATCACATGAATTTGTGTACAGCTCCATTAATTTTTATGACATTCCGTTGATTTTAATAAAATTGTATCAATTTTTATGATAGAAGGGACATTTTGAACCCGTTATAGATATGCAATTTTGGCTGTCAGCACACCGAGCTGTTTTGAGGACGCCCTTAAATTTGTTTGTCAAACGATCCGTTGATTTTGGGCACCACGACGCTCCTTGAAATTACGTTTATATAAGTATGCTTAGATTCGTCTAAAGGTGTTTTGAAGAGATTGGCCTTTACTGATAAGAAATCAAATTTGCATTTCGATACTGCTTTCTCGTAATTTTATGAAATGCTATGCATTTTTATGAACCTCCATCAACTTTGATGATACTGTGCATTTTTATAAAATCCCCAGAATTTTTATGATTTTTTATGAAATTTATGCATTTTCATGAAACCCGATGAACTTGTATGCAACCCCATCAATATATATGGCACTCCATTCAATTTTATAAACATCCTTGAACTTTTATGAAATTTTATTCATTTTCATGAAATCACATGAATTTGTGTACAGCTCCATCAATTTTTACGAAATTTTAATAATTTTTATACACTTTTATGAAATTCTATGCATTTTTATGAACCTCTTTGATCCTTTATGAAATTCCATGCATTTTTATGAATCTTTACGTCTTTAAATTCTGAGAAATTATGCACATTGATGAACTTTTATGAACATCTATGAACTGTTATGAAATTCTATACATTTTTATGAACCTCCATGAACTTCCACTCAATTCTATAAACCTTTGTGAATTTCTATTGGTTGTATGAAATTGTGTCAGTTTGATGAAAATTCTCCACACACAGCAAATTGAACACGAATCCAATGTTGAGAACATCCTTAGCTACTCCCAATATGAATGTGCCCGATCAATCGTACACGCGGAATCCCCGAACTGGCGACCGAGCAATGATGAGCAATGTCTCAACCTCCGATTCCGTCTTCGTATCTTTTCACCTCTATGAATTATTCAATCCAATATATATATATAAACTTTTCACCAAAAACGGATACGTTCTTTCAACGATATTGGCACTTGGACAGCTCGGACGATTCGTATACGAATGAGAAATGACCGCCCGTCCGTTGGTCCATTTTTGGCACCGGTGCTGTTCTCAACGTCTTATACGACGACGGCGGCGACGGCCGTATAGAGGATCATTTCCCGCATGAAATTGATTCCCGGGCTCTTTCGCAAATCCCCCAGCGGTTCGCGCAAACGTCCTGCTCGGGCGGCGACTATGGCGTTATGGCGAAAAGACGACGCGGTCGAATCGACCATGGAGTGGAGGGCAAAGCGATTTGTGGGAATAGAGAGGAGTATAATTTCGGAACAGAGTTAGAGCTATTTATGACTGTGAAGGAGACGAAACGATTTTCAATTTGGGGAGAGGATGGATTTGTGTTTTATTTTACGCTTTGAAAAACGTCGCGTTTCAGATAGTAGAAATCGGTGCGTCTGGTTGAGGCTCGAAAAAGGGTAAATTTTGATTATTTTTTTATGGCGAGAGTATTGGGATGACAAGGTAGGAATTTCATAGGCAATTAATTCATAGTCTTACCGAATTTGAGTTTTTTTTTAATTGAAATATATTGATAAACAATACAGTGATTATTATTTTTGCTGCCCTTGCTAAACGGCCAATCGGAACTAGACTCATCTGAAATAAAAAATGAAAAAAATTCTTTTAGAATAATACGAAAACTCTCGTATGACCGGACACTTTTTTGAAATTTTGAAAATTGCAAAAATGGCAAGCTTTGGGAAAAAAGTTCGGATTTCAATTTGAAAAAAAAAAACAATTTCTATCATTGAGTATAATCAAATGGATAAACATATTTAAAAAGGCATCCGTACATATGATAGAAAATGTTATAAACTATCATCTGTCCGAATTTGAAGTAACTCGGACTCAGATTTTGAGATACCACTCCATCGTTCCATAAAACATTGTGTTCGAGAATAAAATAAAATAAAAAAGGAAAAATCGGTGTGTACGCCCCTTCACAAAAGTCCTCATAACCCCATCAATTTTCGGAATTTTTCCAAAATCTTTGTTGCAAATTGAACTCAAGACCGTAGGCTATAAATTCATGCAATAAAAAAATCGTATATCCCTCAACAGTGTTGATAAAATATCGTTCAAAATAAAAAAAAAATCAACCACTATATCTCCGAAACCAATCACGTTTTGATTCACCGTCACTCAAGCGATACCATTCCATTTTTTTTTATTTTTATTTTTTAAATACTTGATCGCCTTTGGTTCACATCGGTTTCAGTACTAACGGTGCCCGGTTACGACGTAAGGGTCGACAGATCGCCAGTGGTGGAGGGCTGCAACGCGGTTCTGTCTTGCACAGCCCGAGAGGACGTCAAGGAACATCTCACCGTTACTTCCTGGTTTCGGGACGACGCGATATTGCTGCCTGGCAGCACGGACACCGGTCAGTAATTTTTTTTTCCATTTCTCCTTTCACTAATGCATGTATAAGCTGTCTCCGGACAAAGTACACGAACTCGCGACAATTTTTCTCACGTTGCTCGCAACGCTAAATAGAAGTTGAACGGAAAAACACGACGCGGTGAAGTTCCGCTCGCGCCGTGTTCAGTCTCAAGCGTTTGGCGATAGAGAACGAGGGAGAGAAAGCAGCGAACGAAGAATAATGCGCGAAGTGAACGAAAAGTTTCGAGGCAACGAAAAAAAGATGCACGAAGTACAAGGAAAAGGTGAAAAAAGTGTACGATGTGGAATGTAGCTGGACTTATCGAAAGTGCACGAGGGTAGGCCAAACTTTACAAGCACGTTTCTTATACAGATTAATAAAAAAAAAGGAACAAATCATTTTGGAGAACATTTCGTGTACAGTTTGTTTGGGGGCGTTTGTGTTTCCTGTACAGTTCATTACGTTAATGGCATTACATTGAAACGTCAGTGAGATAACGATTAGCTAGATAATTGGATAAAGTAGATAAGTGGATAATTAGAGAAAAAATCACTGGGTTAACGATTAACCTACTAATATTAAACATTTGGAGTGTTCCCTTGTGGTATTGGGTTACAACTGGCTCGTGGCCGGAATTGAAGAACTATTTTCGTGATTTTTTTCTGGGAAAACGTGTGCAGTTTTGCGATTTTTTTCACATTAAGGTAGTTCTGTAGGTACACGTATGAGCCAAAAGTTTCGGTCGAAGCGTATAGTAACATCCAATGACTATACGATGCTGTTGGTTGTAAATGTTTGACAGAGCGTGTACCCTCTGTATGTCCCACACATTCGCACCTCATGCATAGATAAGTCTCATACTCGTATAGATAGCGGCGCTGTGATCGTGGCAACAACGTGATTTTCCTGCAGTCATAGCGTTGAGCTTCCTACGATCCGTCTTTCGCGAAATATTTGATATAAATAAAAAAAAGCGTGAAAATGTCAACCCAAAGAAAGATCACAAGAAAAAAGGCGCTTGCTAAAAGACTGGAAGCTGTGACAGCTATGTGTCATGCAAATGCGGCTAAACGCGATGAGAATAACCATAACCTCAACGATCAGCAACAAAAATTCGCTGTCGAAGGACGTCGGGTCGTGGATTTACAACATCTTGTCGACAGTTTAAATTGTATTCGCTGTAACAAAGACAAATACATGCATAAATACATGCATAAATTGAACAAATTAAATTTGTTTGCAGAATAAACTCCCAGATAGACAGTCATGATCATCACGCCGTGCATACAATTGATGAAGCAAATTTCACAGCATATTGACTACATGTCGTGATGCAAAGCCGTCAAGGGAGACTTTGTCCTTGGAGTGCCATATTTCAGGTGTTTACATTTTATTTTTTTTTAAGGAAACGAGTAAAGCTTTTTGAGTGCGGTTTTTTTTCTTGCTTTTATTCATGATATACAGAACGTTAAAAAAATTTTTTTTTGAAAAAAAAAACCAAAATGGCGGCCGTTGCAGCTTCGCGAAAACAGGTCCTCAAATCGCGGGAGGTAAACGGCTGACATCACCCTCTTTGTTGATCTGAAACACAAATTCAAAGCATATTATCAATCTGCGACCCTTTGGTCATGGAATGACGGATGGGTTTTTCGTTTAGTACAAATTTCGGAAAACGACGGCAATTTAAAAAAAAATCGAATTTTCGCGTTTTTTTTGCATAAAAAGATAAATAATAAATGCAAAAATGTATCTATCGAAAAAACGATCCGTCATTCCGTGAAGACATATTTTCTGAGTATGCTCTCCAAATTTCAGGTCGATATGTTAATTACAGCGGTCAGGAGAATGTCAGCCATTTTTAAAAACGTGTTTTCGAGAAAAACGCGCTTAAAGTATTGTAATGTGTTTACACAAATGTGTTTATAATTACCGCTAATCGGCAATGCCTGGTCCATAGAGGCATCCCTCCTCTTCTTCTAGCTGCTCATGTTGAGCCGCTAAGATCTCCCGCTGCATTTCAAGGACAAAGTCTCTCTTAACTCATTTAGTATAGTGAATGTACAAAGCATTTTGATCTCAATATGTTCTTTACAAATGCATCGTCCGTTTGGAGCACGTTGAACTCATATCGCTGTGCTCAAGTGTCCACAATTAATATCTGCAAATTTTGCGTCATATGGAAGTCATCCAATGACTTCTGTTGATGAATTCACTGGGTTAGCACTGGTAGTAGACATGCCATGCAAGCAATATGACGGCGATATGCGTGTTTCTCAGTGACACATCCAATGACGGCGATATGCATGTTTTTAAGTGATACATTCGTTGAGCGCAATATGACGGCAATATGCATGTTTCTCAGTAATACATTCCATGACGGCAATATGCATGTTTTCAGTGATACATTCGATGAGCGCAATATGACGGCGATATGCATACAAATCCAGAATGATGCAAATAGGCAGACACAAAGAAAGTTTGCACAAGTGTTAGAATGACTAGGTAGGTAGCTCGCTCAGCTCTCGAGTTAGAAGACGTAGGTTCAAACCGTAGGTAGGTACAAAATTTAACTAGGCAGAATACGTTTTAATCCATTTATCATATAGGCAGGAACATAAATAAAGCACATGGGGATATAAAAATCCTACCAGATTTGTTTAATCGACATTTTTGGATTTTTAAATTTTTCACGCTATGACACTCATATGGGCTCCATATGAGCACAGCATAGTTACGTCACGCCATGCCGCTAATATGAACTCCGTATGAGCACAGCATAGTTACGTCACGCCATGCCGCTAATATGAACTCCGTATGAGCACAGCATAGTTACGTCACGCCATGCCGCTAATATGAAGTCCGTATGAGCACAGCATAGTTACGTCACGCCATGCCGCTAACATGAGCTCCGTATGAGCACTACAATTTCTTCACGCCGTAACACCCATATGAACCTAATATGCACTCACTTATTGTTAGATATTCGTGAGCCGAATTTGCTAGTCTGATGAATTTACTGTATGCATATTCGCGTGAGAACAACTCTGCTTCATTTGGATGTATTATTGTGAATCATCATGTGATGCAAATGTGACTTTAACGGGAGCACTCATAAGGGACACACAGCTGTGAGACTTTCTATGCCGCAGTGATGATGTACATATGATGCCAATATGAGGTACATCCGCCTATCTGGGTTCACATCCGTCTCAGAATTACTAGAAGTCGGGGAAAAAAATCACGCTTCGAGTTCCCAGACCACGCGCCGATCAGCTGGGCGCAGCTGGGAATAAAATTACCACTTTTCATAAGTCGATATCTCCGAAACTAAACGGCCAAAGTTGGTCATTTTTTTAATCAATCCCACAATAGTACTGCGTATACGTGTGTTTTCATTTCAAAATCCTAAGATCCGTTTAGAACCTGTATCGAGAAATGCTAGCAAACTCCTATCGGTTTACGTGTTAGGTATAGGGATCGCGTGCAAAAATACCCATATTCAATTGCAATTATCTCATGAACTAAACGGTGAATCGAATTGAATTTTTGGCCATCAGTCCATGAAGGTCACATCTACACCATACTGAGATTTCAGCCAATTCCTAAGATTTGACCAAAAATACAGAACTACCTTAAAGAGTATGGTTTCAAGTGTCTTTTGCAATTTTTGTATTGGAAAATATTTCCGTAAACCGGGGTAAGTTTGAGACTGGGGGTACAACTTTGGGACATCGCGAAATATTCGACTTTTGAATTTCCCACCAACACCATGCCTTATGAATTGGCGCACAATCACCGCGACAAATATTTGAAGCTGTAGTTGTACGGATGTCCGACGGCAGTCCATCTTGTTTTTCAACGTTCGTTGTAGCGTTTTCAGTTCGTGTTCAAACTTTCATTCGCCTTCGAAAGACTGGAAACATTTCACTACCGGCAGGTATGTGTATTCGGAAGTACACTATTTCACATCTATTTAAAGTGTTATTTAACCCTTTAATTCTGTTGTGTGTTATAACTTGAAAGTTGTAAATGTTCAGTACTGAGTGGGGTAGCATTGGGAATATGTTCTGTCAAGATCCGAAGGTGAGATTTACCCGGGATGGATCATTGAGATAAAAAATGACGAAGAAGTACTTATCTCTGCGATAAAGAAGTCGGCCCTAAACTGAAAATGGTCAGCTAAGCCTGACGAATTTTTTTATTCGAAGGATGAAATCGTCCCGAAAATCAACCAGCCTACTCGAGTTGGCCGACGGGAAATTTTCAAAGTTCGAGAACTAATACTGCTTACGAACAAGTTTTAAATTCACTTGCGTAATTAATTCATGTTAAAATGTTTCTTACCTCCCTATAAAAAATTGTCCATCCTTCCTAACCAATCATATTAGGTACTTTAAATCCTAATATTTAAAAACTATAACTGTAATTTGTAAAATTTTAATACCAATTTGAAATAAAACCTTTCATAAATGTTTTAAAAACTGTGTTTTAAGTCTCTATTAAAATACTTCGACAGATTGATTTTTCCCTAGTGTTTCTAAAAAAAAACAGTACTGTCCCAATGTTACCGCAATTCATGGGGTAAGATTGGGACAAAGATGAAGGGTTCTTATGACGGTGTCGTTGGTTGTAGAGTAAAATCATGTCCATGGTTTGAAAGAAGAAGGTTAACTTCATATAACACCATAGTCTCAGTTACCTAGCTTAATGTAAGTACGTCGACAAGAGTAAAAAAAAAACTGAAAAAGTGTCCGAAAGTTACCCCGGTTTACGGTTATAAATGTGGTAGACAGAATGGTTTGTGCAGAGCGTTGTTTGAAAAACGTCCTCTCGTGAGAAATCATGAGAAATAAAAAAATCGAAGGCTTTTAGTTTTTGCATGAAATTATCTAGTGCTCGGACGAAGGATTTGATAAAATATGGATTTTTGAAAAAATAGCCATAGTCCAATGTTAAAGTATCGATTTTACGTTAAAAAAAGCTTTATTTCCGTTGACTAAATAAACTATGCACCGAAAAAAGATTACTTCGTCCTAGCACTGCTTTTTGATATGTAAATGAAGCTTGTAAAATATGAAGTTGATCGGTGCGGTGATTTTTGAGATATCGTGGTCTCCGATTTTGAGAGTCATTTTGAGAAAAACGCTTCTAAAGTTCGCCGGTTCGCGGAACATACCTACAAACGCCCATAACTTCCTTAATTGTGAACCGATCGACGAGCATTTTTTTATTTTTCTCTGTATATGTACTTTCCTAGCGATTTTTTTACTCGTGATATCGTTATGAAGTGCACTGTTCAGCACGAAATAAATGACCAACCGAATACTAAACACGATGGCTTAGATTTTTATCGCAAGTTCAAAAAAAAGTCGTGAGAGGATCAGTCAGTAAAGTTAAGATGACAAAACAAATGCTTATACTAGTCTAACTGACTCTCAATTGCTTGTAAAAACTTCTGAGAGGAAAGTATATATACAAAAGAGGAAGAAAAATGAAAACGATCGCTACAGGAAAACTCGAGAAAAAAATTAAATAATGCTTTTTCTCAAAAAGTCACAAAGATCGTAGAACATACATAGGTGACTCGGATAGGTATTGGATACGAGGCATCTAGATTTTCATTTCGGACATCACCTTTCGGGCCACCTTATACATGTATATTATATATATATATATATATATATATATATATATATATATATATATATATATATATATATATATATATATTTCGAGATTATGGGCGATGTTTTTTTTTTAATCTGCCTTTGGTTTTTCGCGTGCCATTTTTACAAATGATATGAATCGACAATGGTTATTGTAGAAATGGCACGCAGAAAACGAAAAGCAACTTTTTAAAGCAATGGACACGATCACTTTAATACTTAAATTCCGCATAAGATCTTTTTTCATAAAGTTTCCTTAACATTTAAGGCTAAAAAGAAGACTTTTCTAGATAAAACAAATAAGCAAGAGTATTTTTTTTTAAACCATGTCAAACATAGTTATCATTTTTAGAAATGTCATTTTGGAAAACCAAAAGCAGATCATTTTTATACCGAAAACCGGCGGACATTTACTAAACTGAAATTCGAGCATATAGTAGGACATGATCTCACCTATCGACCGTTTTGGGATTATTCATTCATAACAGCACACCCTGTAAATATATACAATAAATGAACATATCATATGTTATATATAGGATGTGAAGTGAAATATGGTGCGAAATGTAATGAAGACCCTGTACCCTGTAAGGAAGCTACAATGATTTTTTTAAAATTAGATTTATATATTATATATTGTACGTATATATATAACACCATATATAACAACATATATACAATATATATATCAATAAGTGTATTCTTTGTACCATATACAACGATGGTGAGGAAACAATGCACACACGTAAACTCATCTTAAGTTCGTCGTACGAGAAAGGATGAGAGTTCACCCACAGAATATGCAGAGAGGAAAGAGGGTACTCATTAGTCGCTATCCATTACCAAGTTAATTGCGGTGGGCATACAGTTAGCAAAGTATGTTGCTGCTGGTATATATATACACGCACACTCACTCACTCACACACACACACACACACACACACACACACACACACACACACACACACACACACACACATATATATATATATATATGTATGTATATATATATATGACGGATGGGTGTACCCTGCATGTCGTCTTTTTCGTATTGACCGGGTTGAGCTTCGCCACCGAGCTTTTATATATATATATATATATATATATATATATATATATATATATATATATATATATATATATATATATTGTACCCTTAAATTCATGGCAATTGGCTCTTATGAGCTACGGAGATGGTGCGCGACGTTACATATATGTAAAATCGTGTTGGTCACACAATTTTTGTGGTTGCAAAGTCACGCGGGTAAAGATTTTTTTGTCTTGCAGTTCGTAATATGTGTATATATATATATATATATATATATATATATATATGCTAAGAATTATGTATATATATTTGTTACGAACTGCAAAGCCAGAAAAAAGTTTGCCCGCGTAACTTTGCTACTACAAGAATTATGTGCCTAACACGATTCTACATATACATAACTTCGCGCACCATCTCCGTAGCTCATAAGAGCCAATTACCATGAATTTAAGGGTACCGAGCGATAATTGACCAACTGATATATATATATATATATATATATATATATATATATATATATATGTGCCCAAGAGCTTTCGCGATGTCGTCCTTCTCTGTCGACGCTCGCCCGTACACGTACGTCTACGCATGCATACACGCGAATAGTATGGCACTTTTGATTCGCATTGTCCCATTCGTGCTCGAGCATTCATGTCCCATACATATTTATGGGCGCTCTGTTGCACGTAACAGGTGTATACGTAAACGCAAACGCACACACACACACACACTCATATATATTTATATATATATATAAGTGTGTGTATGAAAATGATAAGGTAGCTGTATGTTTTTGAATGACATGAAAGCTTGCATCTTTGGAGTGTAGAGGAATTTTTTATTTCGCTGCGCTTATTATAATATAACTTTTCGAATAGATTAAGATCATAAAACTCTAATAAGAATGGGCGAATCGTACAGGTGAATTTTGTGATCGAATAAAATGACATTTAATGGTTTTTCAAATTCTTTTAGAAAAAAGAAATACAGTGTATTTTTGTGACGAGTAGTATTTGGCATAAAAATTGAGCATTTGGAAAAAAAAATCGAAATTCCATTTTCAGTTCAGCGGAATGAAGGTCATTAAATTCCGGACACGAAACACTGCTGAAAAAACTTTTTCAATCAAATTAAATTTCACCCATCCACTTTAAAATGGAACTTTGAACATTTTTGTCTCGATGACGGGATGCTCGGTAAACGTTTGTTCAGGAATGTTTCGCATTCGAAATTGAATTATCTTCATTCTGCTGTACAGAAAATGAAATTTTGGTTCTTTTCCAGAATTCTCATTTTTTCTGGCGAATACTACTCCTCCCAAGGACACGCTACTTTTTTTTCGAAGAGGAATTGGAAGAGGAATTGGAAGAGGATTTCGAAGAGGAAGTTTTTCAATTCCTCTTCGAAAAAAAAGTCCCAAGGATGCGCTACTTTTAGCGTATCCTTGGGAGGTAGCGTAAAAAAAAGTAGCGTATCCTTGGGAGGAGTAGTATTCGCCAGAAAAAATGAGAATTCTGGAAAGGAACCAAAATTTCATTTTCTGTATATATATATATATATATATAAATTTTATATATATATATATATATTTAAAGTTTATATATAAATATATATGTAAACAAATTATTATGCTTTTTCGTTAAAAAAAAGCGAGAGCTACACGAATGATACTATAGAAACTTCCGTAAACAGCACTTCACTCGGCCTCATCTCGAGTTGGTTGCAAGAAATATGTAATACGGAGTCGGAAGTCCATGGTGTTGACGTTTGCATTGTTGCAACGAAAATTCTTCTTTATTTATTCATTTTTTTACCATCTAAACTCTTTTTTTTCGATTTCGGGATGTGGACCCCTAAAAAAGATGTTGAAGAATGTTTCAGTGATTTGTATAGCCTGAAGGGGGTGAAACGAATCGAGCTACTGCTACTACGTTCTCGAACGAAAATAATTTTCGTTGCATCCCAACGATGCAAACTTCAATACCATCAGAATCTACGATGAAACGTCTTTATTTAATCGATTGTAGATAGTAGGGGAAACAACGTTTCGGATCGAAAGATATGTCATGTTGGCCTAGAAATATATTTGCTACGATCTATATATATATATATATATATACATTCACGGGTGACCTCTCTAAAAATATGGCCCGCCGTTCGATAAGTATTTTCGTATCCGCGCGTTCGATAAATACTGCACCTAACGCGTTATATATGTGTATATATATATATATATATATATATATATATATATATATATATATATATATATATATATATATATATATAGCTCCCTGCTGTACCTTTCAACTCGAACGGAATCCACTCTCGTGAAATCCTCTGCACTTTTTAGCGGAGCTTGCATGTGTGCACCACTGCACACGCGTACAGGGTGTCCAGTTTTAATCGAAACGCTCGAATAACTCCAAAACTGTTGATGATACTAAAATTAAGTTTGAAACGAAGCTCAAATAGTTTCAACGAAACATTGCACTAATATTTCGTACTGATTTTTTTCGGTATCCATTTGATTGAATATTCAAAATTTCTTGGAAAATTGAACCCGGAGGAAAAGAAGTTTCAAACAAAAGTTACCCCTTTTATTACGTGAAAAATAATTCCGATATTAGAAGTAAGGGTTCCTATTTGAAAAACTGAAGTTGACCTTGAAATAACCTTGAAAATTGCCGACGAAAAAAAAATAAGGGCTGTTGTTTTTGTAGCTTGACACCGTGAAACTTTTGTTTCGAAGATTTTTTTCTAACGTGCACCCCTCGAAATATTTCGATGTGACAGCTTAAATGGTACATACAGGGTACACCTACAGGGTGTTCTATTCAAGTCGAACAACTCGTACATCTCCGAAACTGTTGATGATACAAAATTAAGTACAAAACAAAACTCAAATGATTTCAACGAAATATTGCACTATTGTTTCGTACTGATTTTTTCGGTATCTATTTTATGGAATATTCAAAATATCTTGGAAAATTGAGTCCGGAGGGGAGAACGTTTCAAACAAAAGTTATCCATTTTATTACGTGAAAAATAATTCCGAAATAAAAAGTACGGGTTCCTATTTGAAAACGTGAAGTTGACCTCAAAATAACCTCGAAAATTGCCGATGAATGAAAAATAAGAAGTGCTGTTGTTTTTGTAGCTTGACACTGTGAAACTTTTGTTTGAAAGATCTTTCTCTAAAGTGCATGCCTCTCGAGATATATCGATATTTCGAAATTGAATGGTACACCCTGTAGATAGGTGTATATATAGATATACACGGTCACGCTGGCTTGTGACCCCTATTTGCTTTTACACCGGGAGTATTGCATTCCCTCTTCCTCCTCTTCTGCTCCACCTCTTCCTACCCCCCCCCCCTCTCACCACCCACCCCACCGCCACCTCCACCTCCTCCACTTCCTCCACCTCCTTCGTTTCCACGTGTACGACATCGACATTCGTCTTTCTCAACTTTGACACCAACCTCTCTTTCTTCTCCCTCGTATGCACCCTGGGCCCCTCCAAGCTACTTTTCACAGCGGCTCGTACCGTATCCCAGCGGCCCCAAAAAGATAAAACCCCCACCACCCCCGCGCCCTTCACCGCGTATTTTATGTGCCTACCGCGAGTGCACCGTTGCTCGAATCGAAGTAGAAGAGAAAGAAGTATAAAGAAAGAAAAAAGAATAACGTATACACGAAAATAGTGACGTCTCACGTGCCCGGCCGGGCTCTGGTCCGCATTGCGAATTCCATCAGCGGGAAATTGTAGGAAAAAAAATCGTCACGAATCGCTAAATGCACCACACTTTTTATTACTCGCGTCTCATCGTAAATTATTCTTATCATTATAAGTAGTATTCCACGGCCATTATTATAGTCATTATTTCATATAACTTTTTTAAAAAATTATTATTATTATCGTCCTTAGGGTAACAACGTAGCCGTGCTCGTGCAAGTATTTGTAGATAGAAACGAGGAAATGAAAAATCTCTGCGCATAAGCCATGTTGCCCCACAGCCAAGAACGCAAGGAATTTGAGTTCAAAGGGAAAAACAAGCGGGTACGTTGAAAAATTTGCAATATCGTTGCAAACTCGTGGATTTACGTGCAGGGTTGAGTCAAAAGTTTCGCGAGGATTCGCGAATAAAGCGAGGAAAGAGAGAGAGAGAGAGAGAGAGAGAGAGAGAGAGAGAGAGAGAGAGAGAGAGAGAGAGAGAAGATAATGTATATGTTGTTTTTTTCAAAAAATTTTCTTATCCTAGTTTTTTCATATCAACGAGGTACTTTTTCGACCCTTTATCGCAAATCCATTACCACACACCTTTAAACTTTTGGGCTTGCTTTTTAACGCAAAAAAATAGTCTATCAAGTCTCTTATTACCTCTACCCATGTAGAGATTGACCGTTGGGCCTGGGACGGGCCTTCACAGTTAGCCTTTCTAGAATATTGGGCCGTGAGTATTTACCAATGAGGTGCTTTTGTAGAAATGATAAGAACGGCCCGATATCGGCCAGCAGAGGCAGCAATTATTGGGCCAATGATTTAATTCATTGTAGCGCCAATGTTGGTGATTGCACTTGTCCCTATGTAACCTCTTAAAGGGCCTATGTAGAAATTGACCACTGGCTCTATGATGGGCCTTCACAGTTGGTCTATCTAGAAGTTAGTCTATCTAGAATATTGGGCCGTGAGTTTGTTTGGGTTTGTTTGGGTGCGTGATAAATATTCAACCTATATCGGGCCAAGATTGGCCCGAAATTGGTCCTTATGGATACATATTTCATGGAATAACCTTGAAATAAATTGTGATTTGCGTATATGACAGGTTTCAAAATTGGCATATTTTACTTACTTATGTTGGTTATTCACAAATGCCAATAATAGGCCAAGATTTGATTACAAAAACTGAACTACAAAATATAGACGATTAATATATGACGTGCTAGTTGTTTGCCCATTCTGGCACAATATACAGATAGTGAATAACCCAAGACTTAAATAAAATAAAAGCAGGTATGGTCTGACCCACTTAGCCAATAAAGGGCTTAGATTAATTCAATGTAATTTCCAGTATTTTAGCATCGCCAGTTTTAAAATTGGCAAATTTCGATGAACTATCACGGCTGTTTATTGGTTTTGGAAGATGGGCCAGGATAATCTTTAGTAATGGGCCGATATTGTGCCGGTTCTCAATTTATGACGGGACAATAATGGGCCAATGTAATTGCTTGTATTTTAGCATTATCAGTTTTTAAATTGGCAAATATAGTTCAACCATCACGGCTATTTATTGGTTTCAAACGATGGGCCGATATTGCGCTGGTTTTCAATTTATAACGGAACAATATTGGGCCAATGGAATTATCAGTATTTTAGTATCGCCAGTTTTTAAATTGGCAAATGTGGTTTAACTATCACGGCTATTTATTAGTTTTTAAACGATGGGCCAGGACAGGCTTTTGGGATGGGCCGATATTGTGCCAGTTTTCAGTTTGGAGCGGAACAGTAATGGGCCAATATTATTTCTCTTTTGTTGGCTTATACGATGGTCCCAATATTGGCCTGATCGTAACATTGGGCAAACTCATGGCAACCCCTACATGGGTATTCGAGTTTTTCATCGAAGAAAAATTCCTAATATATTGTCCTAGACCCCATCATTCTCAAGTCGAGCCCCTCCACTCATCAAAGTTCCAACCAAAAATGGTGAAAACAAAAATTTCAAAAAAAAATCTAAATTTTTTTTATCCACTCCAGTGTAAACCCGTGCAACTTTTTAGCCTTTTAACATTTCCACTGGAACCCTATAGTTCTTCGATGACGCCTTTTTTTCTAAGACATGTCTTTTTTAGCTAAAAATGCAATACTCGGGCGAAAAAAATCGTACGAGACTTTCTAAAAAAACAAAAATGTCGGTTTTGGTATCCTTTTTAAGTTTGCCATGGAAAAAACAGAGGGGAAAATTTTCCACAAACTTTTCACTTCTTTTTTGACGGCCAAAACGGCGGTAGCATCTTTTTCTCATCGCACCTCTTTTACCGCTTTCATACTCGTGTACTTAGCAACCGTGCGTCTTCGTACTTTTGCCCTTCGACCCCCCTCCCTCTCCCGGAAGCTATATCCCGAACCGACCCTTTCATATTGTTGGGTACTTTTTCATTTTACTCAAACTTTTCGTCCGCCGACGACTGCGAATATTTTGATGTATATTGAGGCAACCAGAAATATATAAATAACTATTTTGGGGGTGGGTGCAATATTTATTTATGATTTCTCGGGCCACTATATATATATATATATATATATATATATATATATATATATATATATATATATTGTATATATATTTATAATATATATATATTTTGACGGCCAAAAAATAGCTGAAATATGGCCACGTTCAAAAGTGCGTAACAGGGCGAAACAAAACTGTAGAGAATTTTCTAAAAAAAAAGCGAAATAGAGGTAAATTCGTCCTCTTTAAAACGCCACTTGAGGAATCCAATTATCTTTATTTTTTAGTCCGCTATCTAACTTTTAGTGCGGTAATAAGTTCCGACTAGTGTACCCAAATTTTTGGCCGGCGGTGTATATACCGGGTGTCCCGTTTTAATCTACACCTGATTTATCTTGAAAAATACTGCTCCGATCAACGATTGAGTATAATAAATCTTTTAGGGTTCAAAGAGGGACGTTCGAATAAAAAATGATTTTTGGTCCAAAATTCAAAATGGCGACGTTAAGATGGCCGACATGATTATTTTTACTAAGATCATGAATTTTTTCCGCAAAATTTGTTTTCCCTCAAACGAAAAAAATCAGGTCGAAACTAACAACTTTTGTAAGAAAAGTTTTTTGATAACATTCATAATTTTTTGGTTAAAATGCCATTTCTTACTATGTTAGCGCAAACCAGAATGTTCCACGAGGAGGTCAAGTCTTCAACATCCCTGGTGTAAGTGTGTGTGTGAGCTTGTTTGGGTTTGTTCGATAACCCAAACAAGCCCAAACAAGGATAAGGTCTCTGCGGCTCGGCACTTCGACTAAAAAATGGTATCCTAACCTAAAAATTATGAACGTTATTAAAAAAAAACTTTTCCCACAACAGTTGTTAGTTTTGGACTGATCAATGATTTGATGAAAAAAAGATTGATCATCCCATTAAGAAAAACATGTCGGCCATCTTAACGTCGCCATTTTGAATTTTGAACCACAATTTTTTTTTGTTGTTCCAAATCCCATTTGTCCCTTAAAAGTTTTATTATACTCAATACTTGATCGGAGCAGTATTTTTCGAGATAAATCAGGTGTGAGGTTAAAGTGGGACTCCCGGTATATATATATATATATATATATATATATATATATATATATATATATATATATATATATATATATATATATATATATATATATATATATATATATTGAATTGCTTATCCACGCTACATACATCCGTAATACATGTCTGCACCACATATATTCACACGCAAAACTATTTCTCATATAAATATGAGAGAGAGGGGTGGGTACGGAATGAAAGGCGCGGGGCGGGGGCGAGAAGTTGCCGTACAATATGGGCTATTTATCTCCGTATTTTTATTCCGTTCGCGAAGGCGATATTAAATTGCTTCTTCGCAGGAGTGCGCCGGTGGACGACTGGCGGAGGGTTGCGAGGGACAAAAATGAACCCCGTTGAACGCGCGGCGGTAGCATCTTTTTCTCATCGCACCTCTTTTACCGCTTTCATACTCGTGTACCTAGCAACCGTGCGTCTTCGTACTTTTGCCCTTCGACCCCCCTCCCTCTCCCGGAAGCTATATCCCGAACCGACCATTTCATATTGTTGGGTACTTTTTCATTTTACTCAAACTTTTCGTCCGCCGACGGCTGCGAATATTTTGATGTATATTGAGGCAACGAGAAATATATAAATAACTATTTTGGGGGTGGGTGCAATATTTATTTATGATTTCTCGGGCCACTATATATATATATATATATATATATACACACACACACACACATATATTAGGTGTAGAAAAAGAAATCCATTATTTTTGCCTTGTTGCCTTATGTGTGTGTGTGTGTGTGTGTGTGTGTGTGTACAGGGTAAGAATTATAAGGGTGCCATGCGTTTTCGAAGGGTTCGGGCGCGTAGATTTTGCGACCGAGAAAAATATGATATTAAATGGTCTTTTAAATCTTCTACGAAAAAAAAATGCGCTTTTTTCGTGACGAGTAGTATTTGCCAGAAAGAAATTAAACATTCTGAAAAAAATAAATAAAAAGGCCATTTTCAGTTCAGCAGAATGAAGATAATTCCGAATAAGGAAAAGCTTAAAAAACTGTTTTTTTTTTTATTTCAATTGAATTCCATTTGTCCAATTTAAAATTGCATTGTTGATAATTTTTTTACTCGCTTCCGCGATGCATTAAAAAATTCAAGAGTGTTTTGTATTCGGAATTGAATTATCTTCATTCTGCTGTACTCGAAGTGGAATTATGATTTATTTCGAGAATGATCAATTTTTCCTCAAAAATAAAACTCATCACAAAAGTACGCTATATATTTTTTCGAAGAGGACTTGAAAGCCCATAAAAAATCTTTCTCTCACTTCCTTAACAAACACATGGCCACCTCATAATTGTCACCCTGTATCAATGCCGCATACGACTCATCAATTGAAAGTACAATAAGCATTTGCATTTGATTAAAAACAATATCGGCGCTGAATAAATATCATGCACTCCACACAAGACACAATTCGACGGAATTCCCATTAAAATAAATAAAGCGTGATAAAGATGAAAAAAAAAACAAAGTTACATTCGATCGGTGTAAAAAAAGCTTGTAACGACAGCTCATGATGAATTATCGAAATAACTGTATATAAATATAAATATATACATACACACGCACATTTGTTGCCAATTACGCAACAATATACCGCAACTTCGCTGCCCAAATAAAAATACACGACAGCGTTGATTCACCGAGAAATCAATTTATCCAACCCAACATAATGCAACTATCGGCGCAGCAAATATCCCGCTCAATTATATCCCTATACTGGAGAGCAAGGAAGCATCTCATTGCGCCACGCGAGCGCTTTATTTAATGCCCAATTTATGAATGACATAATCTGCACTTCGAGCCGCGCACAAAGTACTCCATATGTGTGCGTATGTATTTGCGGGACCGCGATGAGCGTGTAAGGAGCCTTTAACGGTGGGGAGAGAGAGCGAGATAGATCGTGTGGAATATATGTACATAAAGACCATATGCATCTCCTGTATATACATGACATACGTAGGTACACCTATATATATATATATATACACACGAGCCTTGCGGTTGGGCTAGTGGTTTACCACGATCGTTCGGTGGATTGCCCAACTCCGGAACTCCGGAGATGCAACTTCCCTCTATGACCCCGAGACTTTAGAGGGACAGAGAGAGAGAGTTACCGTTGGATTCCGTACCGAACTATATACAGGGTGTCCCTCTTATCTCTGCCACCCGAAATAACTCGCTAATTATCGACGTTGCAAAAACATGATCCACACAAAAGCTTTACGGTGTGAAGGGGGCCATCAAATGCGACCAATTATTTTTATTTCGGTGGAGGCGCCGTGGCACAGTGAAGGTCACCTCCACTTTTTTAAATGGGATGGTACATTTTTCTTAACCATCTTGTGGACCACCTCAGCCGCATAAAAAACATTAGGGGGTCTGAGTCGTTCAAAGTCATTCAAGGTCACCTATTTAGATTTGGATCGACACTTATATATATATATATATATATATATATATATATATATATATATATATATATATATATATATATATATATATATATATATATATAATTTTAATATATTTTTTATTTGTTAATTATTTATTATTAGGTATATTTCGAAATAATCAAAAAATAATATATATGAGGTATTCCACGTGAATCCGGTGGACTTTTTCCCTGACCCCCGCTAATTCGATTAATTTTTCTTAAACTGATTCCATTGGCTCTAGAAGACACCCTGATTTTTTTACACTTTTCGAAACAACCCTTAGTGAAAAAAAAATTGACGAAAAAAAACACCCCGAAAAAATGTCAAGCTATCAACCGCAGTGGAAGTCCGATTTTTTCTGTGCTTTCTGAGCGATTAACGTTAAAAAAATCCGAAAAATCCATTGTGGATATCGAAATATTTAAGTATCCGCCCGAAGTAAGCGGTTCGTGAATTTTTCGGATTTTTTTAAACGTTAATCGCTCAGAAAGCACCGAAGAAATCATGCTTCCACTGCGGCTGATAGCTTGAATTTTTTACATACAATCACGCAGTTTTTGGAATTTTTTCAAATTTTTAAACCGGGGCCTTTTTTCGGAGATTTTTTTTTTACCGAGGGCTGTTTCGGGAAATGCAAAAAAAATTCAGGGTATCTTTTAAAGTCAATGGAATCAGATTTTTAGAAAATCGAATTGGCGGGGGTCAGGGGAAAAGTGCACCGGATTCACGTGGAATACGTCATATATGTATGGATATATAACATATTCATAATTATACATAGAAATATAAATATACAATATAATAATTTTTATTATTTCAGGTATACCCCCTTGAGGTATTTACACAGAGATCCCTCCCTACATATGTTTTCCCTTACAATATTTTTGTATTTCTAAACTCCAGTTGTACTGTCGTTTTGCTTTTAGTTTCCTCTCGCATTCGTTTCGTCATTTACAATTTTTCCAATAAGTTTCTCGGAGTGCTTAATAAATATACACAGTTCAGTCACAGGCTCCTTTTTCAGCACCATTTGTATCTTCCTGTTGATTTGTTCTCCCCCTTTATCTCCTATCCATTTTCCAGGTTTTCTACTATTTCCTTTTTAATTTTGTTCTTGGATTTTTGGTTCTTGGAAACCCCTTTTTTTACCAATCCTTCTTTCCCCAAATTTCCACATCTTGATCTCGCCCAAGTTTCTTTTGTTTCTCCTGATGTATACAAATCTTCCCAATACTTTTCTGTCTCCATCCTATTTTTTCTGCTTTTGCATCGTGGGCGATACGTCGATTTTTCATTTTGTTCCAATCTTGTTGGATATCTTGGTCGACTTTTATTTTCGTACCCCTTTCCATTCTTCTTTTCGTTCCCCCTCTATCGTCGTTTGCTATTGTTCTCCACATGTTTTCCTCTTCCACTTTATCCATTGCGAAAAATATAAATACATTATATGTATATTTTATTTATTTATTATTAATTATTACGTATTTTTATTTACATTATTTTTTTATTATTCTATTTCATACTATTGTTTGTTTGTATTATTTTATTTATGTATACGGCCGTATAATCTTATCACACGTATTTATGATATCGCAGGTGGAAGATTCGTGGTGACGTCCCAGGGCGATCTTCACATAAGGGCAGCAAGAGCGGAGGATGGGAGAGCGACTTATTCGTGTCTGACACTCCACGCACTCACGGGCGAGAGACGGAGAAGCGAATCCGCAACTCTCACGGTCACAGGTAAAATATCTCTAAATTTATATATACATGTATATGTACAAGGGAAACGTGCTTTTCGCCGAAATAAATACGCACGAGGCATTATTGGCTATCCGGACAGAAAATAAATTGGCCCTTTCAACCGCGGAAAAATGACATATCAGGTCCCGTAGATATAGAGGGTGTGCCATTCGAGTTTGCTCAACGCAATATGTCGAGAGAAATGCACTTTAGAAAAAAATGTTTCAAACGAAAGTCACATAGTTTAGAGGAACGTAAATTGTGGTGTTGGACATTTTTTATTTGGTGTGAATTTTCAAGGTTTTTTCGAGGTCGACTTTAGTTTTTCAAGTGGGAAGCAATACTTTTTATTTCAGCATAATTTTTTGCGGGACAAACCACGAAACTTTTGTCTGAAACTTTTTTTTTCTTGGCTCAAATTTTTCAAGATATTTTGAATTTTCTTTACTCATGTGCAAAATATCTCGAAAAATTGAAGTCGAAGAGAAAAAAGTTTCAAACAAAACATATCCAGTTTTTTACGCAAAAAATCATTCCGAAACAAGAAATATTGGTTCCCATTCAAAAAACTACGCTTGACCCCGAAAAAACTTGAAAATAGTCGCCAAATAAAAAACGTCCAACGCCACAATTTTTGTTCCTCGAAACTGTGAAACTTTTGTTTGAAACATTTCTTGCTAGTTTGCATTCTTCTCGAGATATTTCATGGTGCTAACTCAAATGGTACCCTGTATGCGAGACCTGCGTCACGCCGTTCTCGAACAGCGAAACATTTTTTCGTTGATGTCGATTCGTTTTTTTTTTTTTTTGCGTCCGCTTTCTTGTTTCAATCTTGTACACGTTCGTTTCCAGAACCGAACGGGTCCATGCCACCGAGATTGATGCAACGCTCGCAAATTGCATTGTCAGCCGAGAGAGGTTCGGACGTACATCTGACGTGTTCCGCGCAGGGAAGTCCACCGCCTCAGTTCACGTGGTATCGGGATGGAAATGGTTAGCCAACCTCATCGCCAAATGTCATACTACTTCCCTTCACGTTACGAATTAAACTTTTTCCCGCTATAATAAAAAATAGATTTCCGTCTTTTTGTTGTCCATTTTTTCATTGATTTGTATTAATTTATCCAATTTTTATTAATTTTTTTCAATTTTTTTCAATTTGGATCAATTTTTATCGATTTATATGAATTTTTATTAATTTATATTAATTTTTATTAATTCTCATTAATTTATATTAATTTTTATGATTTATATTAACTCGTATTAATATAATTCAATTTTTATCAATTTACATTAACTTTTACTATTTTTCATTCATTTTCATTCATTTTGTATTAATTTTCGTACGAAAACTTTCGGCGATTCGAGAAAAGAATTTCCGAGCCAACATCACGCTTTGATTTTCCCCAGGGCACTCGATACCCGTTGAGTCCTACGGGAATATTCAGCTCTGGGGCGATCTGATGCAAATTCGTCGAGTCGACGCTCAGGACGCTGGGAGGTACATTTGCCGAGCGAGCAATCAGTTCGGGGAGCAACGAGCCGAGACTCATCTCTCCGTAACGTTGAAACTCAACGCTCGTATACAGCCGAGATTGCAGGTAATTTCGAGACTGTATTGCACGGGTGTATGTGTGTGTGCACGGCTATTCAATTCTCGGCAAGAAATTGACCTTGACAATTCCTGCAGTCCCGACGCTACGCCGGGACGCAAAATGAATGTCTCGAGTGATTACAAATCAGGGTTGCACGGAATAACCACCGACTGGACAAAGAACTTTAATTATAGGTGTACGGCGGGACGTTGACGGCGATAATAATGAAGGAAAATATTGACGATATACAGAGGTCCCTGTGAAAAAATTCCCCCGGGTCGAGTTGATTCAAACGCGGAGTACAATGGGACTTTTTTTTATTTAGTGGAAGGTTCCAAGGTGATTTCAAAGTCAACTTTCAAAAGTCGAAAACTGCGTTCCTTAAAGCAGCGTCTTATTTTACGTAAAAAAATAGGGTAATTCTTTAGTGAGTGACTTTTCCGAATTTTTTTGACATTTTCTTATTTTTGGGTCATAAATTATGATATTCAGTCGGGGGGAGGTGACATTTTTCATTAACAATTTTTTCACGAGCAAAAAATCGTTAAAAATAATTTTGAATTTTTCAAAAACCCAAACAAATCTGATATTGACGTCGAAATGTTAAAAAAATGGCCTATTTTATCACGTATTCCCGCGTGCTGCAAAACCCCATAACTTTTTATGGGGGGGGGGGGTGAATTTCAGCTTCCCCCGACTGAATGTCATCATTTATAACCCAATAAATGAGAAAATAGCGAAAGCAAAATGTTTAGGCTCATTTTTCGGAAAAGTCACTCATCGAAAGAATTACCAAAAACAGGTTACCTTTATTGGAAACATTTTTTTTAAACATTTTCATTATTATTTTTGCACTATAATTTTCGGACATTTTTTAAACTTTTTTTCCAACATGCACGAAAATCCTCACCAGTTCCTCTAATTTTTGTCTCAGTTCTTCCCCCCTCCCTTTGTATTCCAGCAGTTCGTTTTTCCACTACTTCCGCCCTGACTTCTGTCTTCACCGCTCCGCAGCCACAAATGTGTTCCAAGCACTCCTCCTCTTCCCAACACATCCGGCAGCTATTGTCTCCGTATCCCTTATTAGCTTTTTCCCCTACATCCCCGCGCCTTATCCTTACCCATATTTCCATCCTCTCCCCAGTGAGCTCTTTTATTTCCCAGTATTTTTCTATTTCTGCGTTGCCTGCTCCCATACTCTTTGCAGTTTGTCGATTTGTCAAACCTGCACCAGTCGTTCTGCATTTCCTCTTCCATTTTGACTTTTATTCCCCTCACAACATTTGCCCTATTCCGCATACATCCTCGATTCTTATTGCATGCCATATTCAATTGGCAGAGTTGCAAAACATTTTTTATATGCATATGGATAGTAGAGAATCGTAAAATTCATGTTAAGTTTTTTTAGTCATTTTTTTAATTGTGCAAGAATTAAAAAGAATTGAAAAAAATGTGCAATATATATAATTAATATTGTTATATGATTATTATAATGTGTAAATATAAAACATAATTCGTGAAATAAAAAATTTGTAATCAAAGGAATTTAGAAAGGGGTGAATTCATGGTGAATTTTTAAACAGTTACATTTATTTGGGAGTCTGTTTCCGTTTAATTTAAATTTATTAAGTTTAATTGAACGGAAACTTTGGTTTTTCTATTTTTAATTTACCGATTCAAATTTATTTCGTCGATAATTCCTCTTATTTCTTCCTCAAGGCACACCTTCGACCATCTACCATCCTCCATCTTTATTATTTCTACCAGGTATTTTGCCGCTCTTTTCCAAGCGGTTAAAAAAATTTCGTATATATCGACAACATTTTTTTTACAGATCATTTATGCACATGGTTAAGTATATGTAAAAAAAATCAGAAATATTAACAAATAGCGGAGATATAACATAATAAAGCAATGGATTTTTTTCCGCGCGCGTTGATGGTGAAAGCTCTCGGCATCGATGTGGGTGTCTGAAAAAAAATGAACATATTTATAATTGCATAATGAATGTTTCTTCAATGTGAACCAACAATATTATTTTTTTTTAATTATTATAATTAAAATTCGAAACTTAAAAATTTTTTACTCCATTTTCTGTCGGTATTTTATTTTTTATATTTTTTGTAAAAATTTGTAAAAATTTGTACAAAATTTGTTGTAAAAATTTCAAAGCGATCTGAACCTTCGTTCAAGAGTTAGAACTTTCACAAGGTTCAAAAAGATGAATCGTGGAAAAACGGCTTCGAAGTTGGCGGTCGGGCGTGCCGCGCGGTATCTATTATAAATGCAATCTTACCTTATTTTTGGAATTTTTCAATTCTGTAAGGCTTAAAATATTCCTAACCGTTCAGGCTAATGATATCAAAAATAAAAAGAAAATGAAACATTTTGAAATTTTTCGCGTATATAAAGCCTTAAATAGAAATGGAATTTTTCCTCGTTTTCCTAGTTTGAATCTACTCGAATCGTAGATTGGGAATTTTTTTGTTCAATTTGCTGCTCTTCCATTATTATGATGTCTCAAGACGTCGCCCTGTACATATTAATTATAAATTATTCAATAATGAATAACAATAACATTGTAAGAATAAATAGCCAATGTCGTATAAATTCGTTTGGCAGGTCGTTAATTCGGGCGAATCGGCCACGATGAATTGCACCGTCGAGGGATATCCGGTCGAAAGCGTCGAGTGGCTGCACGACGGTGTGCCGGTACTCACCGCCCAAGACACGAGGATAAGACTCCTCGCGCCGTTGGTCCTGATCGTGGGCTCGGTCGGTCGCCGGGACAAAGGAATGTACCAGTGTCTCGTCAGAAGCGACAAGGAAAACGCTCAAGCGACTGCCGAACTCAAACTCGGCGGTAATGAAACGACCTCTTGATTCAAGTTTTTAAGGGGGAAGACACCGTTGGGCGAGGAAAAAATTGCCGTTTTTCGTGATTTTTTTTTAAGAAAGATTTCTTATTATTTTTTAGACTTAGGGTACCTATGAGGGGCGTACACAAATTACGTAACGCCAAATTTCCCAATTATTACCGCCCCCCCCCCTTTGTCGTCAATAATTGCAATTTCTTTTCATAGATATAACTAATTATGGAAGGATCGGGTTTATACTCATTTTATTAAGTATATATTCATCTAGTTTTATACCAATTTTTATGAAAAAATCTTTAAAATGAACCGAGATATTTGCCTTGATTTTACGACGGAAAAAAAATTTCTCCTCATTGTCCCATCGATATCTTTATGAAAGGTTATCTGTAAATAAAAAGTCAACAATTTATCGTCATCTATACAAATGTAGCTATCGACATGCGGAGTCGTTTTTTTTTATTTTTGTATTTTTTTTTTACAAAATACCGACAATTCGGACATTTTTTCTATTTTCAAGGCCCTTTTTTGTAGTCAAGCAGTCTTTCAAAATCCCTCCTCCCCCTTCCCGCCACGTACGCAGACCATCTAGTGAAATCTATGAAATCTATGAAATGGTACGCTTTGGAACGCAGATTGAATTTTCCGAGAAAAATAGCAACATTTTGCAATGGAAAAAAACTTTTTTGTTTATATTTCTAAAAATGTTAGGTACATGTTTTAGACAATAAGGTGAGAAGTATTTATACGAAATTTCATAAAAATCCGTCGCTTCGTTTTTCAGCTATACGTCACGTCAGTTTTAAAGATTAATAAAAAATAAAAAAATATATCACGTGACACCCAAAAGTGGTGATAAAACATACCCCAGGTCTCAAAAATGGTGGACAAATCTTTCATTTAAAAAGAAAAATACGAAAATTCGCAAATTTTTTCCTCGCCTAAAAGTGTGTCCCCCTCAAAAAAAAAAAATTAAAAAAAGCTCCTATCAATCTTGTTTGTTTTTTCAGACACCGTGCCAGAATTACAGTACACGTTTATAGAGCAAGCACTAAGGCCCGGTCCGCCCGTGTCGCTGAGATGTTCGGCGACCGGTTCCCCACCGCCGTCCTTCACCTGGCTCCTGGACGGAGAACCCCTGAGCGAAATTGCCGCCGGTCACAGGTGATTTTACGCCCAGCGTATTATTACGAAATCGATCGCGGATACTCGATTCCTTTTTCTGCTGTTTTTTTTTTTTCCATCCGGCGCGCCCGAGAGCGCTCCACAGCATCGTGGCGCCTCTCTCGAAAATTCAATTATACTTATTTGACGTTATTCGCTCCCGTTGACAGATACGCGATTGGCCAATATGTCGATCAGACGGGCGACGTGATAAGCCACTTGAACATAACATCCGCAGGCGCCGAGGACGGCGGACTGTATGCCTGCGTCACGAGAAATACCCTCGCGGCTGTCGAACACAAAGCGAGACTCAATATTTATGGTAAATAACGATTGTTCGAATTTATATTCGAATTTGCAAAATTCGAGAGTTGCAATTTTTTTTATATGCATAAGGATAGTAGAGAATCGTAATAGTCTTGTCAAGGTTTTTTTTAGTCGTTTTTTAAATCGTGCAAAAATAACAAAGTATTGAAGGTCATGATTTCAATATATATGTAATTAATATTTTTATATAATCATTATAATGTGTAAATATAAAATATAATCCGTGAAATCAAAAATTTTTGTTAAAGAAATTTAGAAAGGGGCGAATTCGTCGTCCATTTTTAAATAGTTATATTTATTGAAGTCTGTTTCCGGTTAATTTAAATTTATTAAGTTAAATTAAAAGGAAACTTTAGTTTTTCTATTTTTAATTTACTGATTTAAATTTATTTAATTTATATTATACATGTATATATATATACGTATAATATACGTATATACGGGACAGAGTAAAGAGCGAGACAATTTTCCAAATAGTTTTAGCACAGTCAACATAAAAAATGACTCCATAAAAAAGCCTCAAGCCAAGTCTAATATACACTAGCGGAATTAATTCTGGAGGCTTTTCAAGATTTTACAAATGTTGCATTTATTGGTAACTTTTACGTTATAATCACTTATATTTTATATTATTATCGAAGTAGGCTTATTAATGCAAATATCAAGTAGAACCATCGTAGATGAAAATAAAGACATTACAGTATCATTTCGGCGTAGCAAAATATACATTTTTTACGTAAATATCAAAGAAAGCTAATTTCTATCAAACGTGTCCAAAATAAATTCCACTAGTGTACGAACAGAATGAGACACTAAACTTACACGGATTCGATTGATCGATTATTGTTTTATGCCTCGATTGTGCCATGAGGTGTGAACCCACAAAGGAGAGAAAAGTTACAGGATAATGTGGAAATGTCATCAGTAGCATAGACATTAATAATAATAATAATAATAATAATATTTATAGTATTTTTCCCATTACCATGAAATATATACATAATATCTAATAGTAATAGCAACGATCAAAATACTAATAGTAATATTAGTTATCATCGTTATTTATTTCTTAGTTATAACTATAAAAAATCATTATTATTATCATTATTATTGATATAATATAACATATAGCATTTATTCAACTATGCTTGCCTTTTCATCTTAAGAATTACAACAATAACAATTATCATCAAAGTAATAATTATTATGATTACGATTTATACCATATATACTGATAATAAACTAATAAATAAACGAAAAATAAAATAAATAAATAACTAATAATACCATATATACATAGTAACAATAACAACAATAGTAAAATGAGAGATAACAACAATGGCGATAATAACAATAGTACGACAATAGAGGACACCAAACAAAAAATGTCTGCAAAACAACACTCAGATCAATTTAAGGCGTTACCCCCACTTGTAGCGCAAAAAAAGGCCTTTTTCATGAATTTTTTTAAAGAAAACTACAAACAAATTTTAATCAATCAATATACCATCTTAAAGAACACATCTTGAAGAACTTTCAGTAATTTTTTTATTGAAAAATATTACATTGTTTAGTGGCAAATGGCCGTCAATGAAATAATGTTTTTATATACACGGTTTGCGGTGACCAACATTGCGGCGAAGTGGATCATCTGAAGAAAAAAATGCGGATGGATTTAGTCAAATATAAGTATAAACTAGTCTTTAATCGAAGGATTTTAAAAAATATTCATTTTTCACAAAATGGCGGACAGTCAAAGTTAACGGTTCGATTTTAACGAAAAAAAAAAACGGCCGTTTTTTGGCTATAAAACGGCCATTTTTTTCGAAAAAAAAAAATCGAACGATTAAAGACTACATTTTTATGTATTAAATAAGCCTGCAAAGTTTCAAGAAGATCGGTTCAGTAGTGTTCGAGTAATCTTGGTCACCGACTTCAGAAATGCCATTTTGAGAAAAACGCGTTTAAAGTTTCTCTTTCAACGCTCTTTCAACGCGGATTCTTCTCTTTCAACGCTCATATCTCAGTCAATTTTCTTCGGATCGACTTGAAATTTTCAGGACATATTCTCAGATACTTACACTTCAAAAAAATGCAATAAAAAAAATCGATTTTTTCAAAATCGCAAGTGGGGGTAACCCCTTAAGGCGGCATATACATTTAAATAGGAAAAACATAAGCAATATTGAGGGATTTTCGAAACTAAGAAATAATTATTCTACAATTATCAAACTTTAGGTACACTTTAATAGTATATTTAAGTATACAAAACAATTTTTTTTAATTAATTCATCATCAAAATGACGGAGCTGTGGCAGAGTGTTACAGCAAAGTCGTCACGGGAGTTACGAATCTGCGTGCAGTCTAGCTTCCCGTAAACTTTGATTTGCAAAAGAGTTCAAACATTTTTTCAGTTAGAACATGTATAGTTTCCATGTGACGGTAATTCAAATGACGAAAATGCAAATTTAAGAAAATGGCACGCATTTACAAAAAAAAATCAACATTTCACGCAACATTTCTGTAAAATGTGGATTAAAAAAGTAGTTTTTTTCCAATTTTTCAAAAACAATTCTCGTCAAGTAGATGATACCAATATTATCAATATTTCTACCAAGTTTCAATCGACTTAATAGTTTTTGAGTAATCCTGCACGCCAATTTCGATAATGCAGTTTTGAGAAAAACGCGTTTAAAGTTCACGCCCGCTCCGAATCCAAGTGGCGAGGCACAGCGTTGACGGGCCGTAACGTTTGAAGTTTCTCGAATTTCGCTTGGAAACTTTAGGAAAATATTCTACATACATAGTTCTATCGTTTAAAGAAGAAAAAAAATCGATTTTTCGATCGTTGCAAATGTATATCCCGCTTTAATCGGCCTCAAAGATTTTCCAAAAACTCCAATGACACCCTGCGACGAATAATTGACGAGAAATTTTGTTTCCGTTTTCCTCTTTTTTTTAACAGGCCCGCCATACATCAGGTCTATTGGTCCGGTAAGAGCGATAGCCGGTGTGGATACAACTATAGCGTGTCCTTACTCGGGATATCCGATAACGTCGGTGGAATGGTCGAGGGGTGGGGTCGAACTGCCCCTTGACATGAGACATCGCGTGGATAACGAGGGTTACCTCACCATAGCGACCGTCGATCCGAACGACAATGGAACTTACACGTGCACCGTTAGAGCAAGATCGGGCGAAACTGCCAGCCGAGATATAAGACTCACAGTGAGCAGTAAGTCTCGATCGTCTGGGCTAGTATACCCTCTCCGATGGGAGCAGAATAGAATTTCACCCCAGCCTGAAACTTTTCTACAGACTGTAGAGATATTTTTCATCTCGCTTGGAAAACGAGAAGGAGAAGAAAATAGAAACGTATTTCCTACCGCGAATGGTCGGCCGCGAAAGAGACGCAGACTCTGCGGGGTGAGGAGGGGGCTCGATAAAAAACGATGTATCGTAAATACACTGTTCGACGAGAGAGAGACCTCGATCCTCCGGAGATTCCGAATCTTTCCCTTTTTCTTTTATTTCCACTTCCTTCCTTGGCACAGCCTCCGAAGGAGGATTCGCCTGTGAGGGCGAAAGTCTAGGAATAAATGTGTGCCGGAGCTTCGCAAGGTCGTTTCGCGTTATCGAGTACAGTCATTGAAAAAAAAATGGGTCGTTATTGTGTAAAGTATGATGAAAAAATGATTTTCGGAGGTTCATTCGTTTTGTTGTTCGCAGGTCCGCCGATCATGAGCCCCTTCGGATTTCCGCCTAATCTGCAGGAGGGCAGCCGCGCTCAGGTCACCTGCAGCATCACTTCCGGCGATCTGCCGATTTATTTCTCATGGCTGAAGGACGGAAAACCGCTGCCGTCCTCGCTTCAGGTTAGCCCGAGCGGCCGTTTGGGAAATTCGTTGAAATTTCGTTTCGCCTATAATTGAAAAAAGATTTGCGTTCGGCACGAATTTATTCGAAGGATTGAAATTAATTTTAAAATCTGAATTCTACTATGCGTCCAGATCGAGGAACGCGGTGCCGAGTTCTTCAGCGTGCTCGTCTTCAAGGAATTGTTGTCGCGTCACAGCGGCAAGTACACCTGCGTGGCGACCAACAGCGCGGCCAAGGTCAATCATACGGCGGAACTTTTGGTGAAAGTGCCGCCCCAGTGGATCTTCGAGCCCCAGGACGTGGCGAGCCTGCTGGGCAATCCGCTGAACGTTCACTGCGAGGCGAAAGGTTTTCCACCGCCTCGTATCACGTGGCTACGCGGTCGGGGAAGAACCTCCAACGATTATCAACCTTTGATGGACGGTCTTGACGGGAGAATAACGATATTGCCGAATGGCTCGTTGTGGACGGCCTCGGCTGGCCCGCAGGACGAGGGCCATTATTTGTGCCGGGCGAACAACGGCATTGGATTGGGTCTCAGTAAAGTTATCTACGTCTCGGTCAATGGTAAACGAACGTTAATCGCGCCAGCCGAATTTTATAGCTCTTCGA
Organism: Ophion ellenae; assembly: GCA_963210295.1. Lineage (NCBI taxonomy): Eukaryota > Metazoa > Arthropoda > Insecta > Hymenoptera > Ichneumonidae > Ophion > Ophion ellenae. The sequence goes on from OY723393.1 coordinate 38,396,916, forward strand.
ATGCTTCCTATTCAAAATTTACCTTAAGGGGTTAGGCCACAGTAACGGGTATGCAATCATGCGCGAATTCAACAATTTTTTCGTATGGAAATGTGATTCACTCATAAAATTAATTACACATCTATTTACTATGAATATAAAGCTGTTAGAAAAAATATATATATTTTTTTCGATGTACAAAATGGCCGACTACTAATATTTTCTTTTATCTTTTTTTTGCGTGACATTTGGCATCCACAATTTTTTACCTAGAACAAAAAACAAAAATTCTCGTCAATCTACATTAGAATACCTAGAGAAGTACGTACGGAATTTCAAAAATAATGTTTTATCCAAAAGTTGTAGGTATTTGAATTAAGTTGTAGGTATTTGAATGAATTTTGAGTGAAAAATATCGTATAAAACTGCTCATAAAATGAAAAGTTTTCGATCAATCAGAAATTCCGTAAGTACTTCTCTGCGAAATGCAATTAGGAACATAACTTTTAAATTTGAAGTAGATCGAGTGAAAATTGTCGAAGTTATTTGTCACGCCAATTGGAAAAAAGCTGTTTCGAGAAAAACGCGTTTAAAGTTTTAGGTACTCTATGGCCGTGCCAGAGGTGGGCTTACGTTATACGCTCAAAGTCGGTGAAAAAAATGTCTTGCTATAAATCGAATAGTAACTTATTCTTATGATGATAAAGCACCGTTTTAGCGATGAAAAAGAAATCATTTTTTTGAAAATTCTACTGTGGCCTTGCCCCTGAAAGCGTACGCGACTGGTGAACTTACCAATTTCGACTGAAACGTGATTAGATCCCAAAAGCCCGCAAGGGCATTCTCCGTGAAAAAGGATGACAGTCTTCCTAGCGAATCATTACTTCATTATTTATATCATTTATCATTATTTTTTTTTATTCTACTGCGTCCTTACCCCTTAAAATGTCACTCATCCATCGGCAGTTTATTTTCAACCATGTTTTCACAATCGACACATCGCAATTTTGTTCGCAGAACCGGCGAGATTCGAGTTTCAAAGTAAAAACGTGACGATAAGGAGAGGCGAATCGGTTACACTCGACTGTACCGTGATCGGTGACAATCCGATCGAGGTACAGTGGCTCCACAACAACGATCGTCTCGACACGAACGCCCTCAGGCTCAGTATAAGCCAGGTCAAGACGGACAATGGCCTCAAGTCACAGCTGTCAATTGGCAGCAGCGATAGACAAGATTCCGGCACCTACAGATGCACCGCCGACAATGCTTTCGGTCGGAGCGAACACTTGGTTTATTTGGCTGTTCAAGGTAACTCTTCGTCCTCGCTGGATTTTCGTTTATGCCTTTGGGAAGTTCATTTCAATATTGGAGGATTAAAAATATAAACACACGCAAACGAAATGAGGCTGAAAAGTTCTCGGCCTGAGCCACTAACTAACAGGCCGAGAACTTTTCAGCCTCGCCTTGTATACGTGAAAATAGAAAAAAATAATTGCATTATCAATGTTGTCAACGTTGGTTTTTTACACAGAGAGGCCCGACCCACCAACCGCCTTGGAGGTGATCGAGATAGGCTCGAGATCGATAAGACTGTCCTGGCGAAGGTCCTTCGACGGTAACAGTCCGATAAGGAATTACGTTATACAGTATCGGTCGATGATTCACGGTAGCGTTGACGAGTGGGACCCCGCAAAGACGCACAACGTCACCTTCACACCGGGTTCCTCCGGGCTGGCAACCTCGGCCAATCCCACGTCCAATGGTTCGTTCTTCAACGTCCCTGAGTATTTCGTTTCTCTATTCTCACGCTCATACTCGTAAATAACGCGATCGTGCGCGTGCCCGTTCAGGACTACCGCGATACGAAAACAACGGTGACGATCAAGAAATCGCACTGGTCACCGGCCTACATCCGGCCGTCACTTACACCTTTCGCATATTCGCGATAAACTCGATCGACGCGAGCGAACCGACCGATCCGGTCGTCGCCAAGACTCAGGAAGAAGGTGAATTTCAATTGATCTTGGGATCGATGCAGTGAGCGTCGTTCGTTGCGCGCTTTTTATTTTCTGACTCGTACACGCATTATTTGTGTTTTCAGCACCGACGGAACCACCGCAGAATGTCAAAGTCCAGTCGGCCGGTCCCGGCGAATTAATCGTTCATTGGCAGGTAAATTGTGGCTGAAAATTAAATATTTTGCAAATGTCGATTTTACAAACCTACCGTATCATTCTTCACTTCAAGGCACCGCCCAAAGAATCTTGCAACGGCGATCTCCTCGGTTACATAGTCACGTGGTCGGAATACTCGTCGTCGACGTCCGAAGGTGTCAATCAGAGCAAGAGCCTCACCGTTAACGGTTGGGCCACCACCAAGGTGCAACTCACGGGACTTAGAAAGTTCACCAAGTACGACATCACGATAAGAGCCTTCAATAGCATTGCAAGCGGCCCAGCGAGTCCGTCAGTCGTTGGCACGACTCAAGAAGGAGGTAAAAGGATTCTCCGATTGGTTTTTTTTTTTGACAGAATTTTCCTGTGAACCATTGGACTGGAATTTTCACTAATATACGACATATTAAGTGATTAATATTTTTAATTGTGAAATCAATAATGTGAATCTATATTACAGCGACACAGAGCGACCGACGAGCGAATAAAATGACTGGGCCGAGAACTTTTCAGCCTCGCCTTGCTCAATGACGAATTTTTTACTTTGTCCTTTACAGTTCCAGAGGCACCCCCGACACAAGTTACTTGCACCCCATTGTCTTCCCAAAGCGTGAAAGTATCGTGGAGCGCGCCGCCGTCTCATCTTCACGGTGGAATAATCCAAGGATACAAAGTATCGTACCGACCGGTACCGACTGACAACAGTGAGTATGCCTGATATAAAATCGTCAAGCAATTCAAATACCTTCCGATCTTCCGAGTGCTAAAGAACAGAAATCTCTGTGCGGATATTTTGACTTAAAAAATCGTCAAGCAATAGCCTCTTTTTTCATATCGTCTCGATGACAGTATTTACGGTGTTTTCTTTTTTTCTCACAGTGGAAATATCGACGGTAGGCGACGTCAAACGGATATCCAACGAGGAAACATTTCTACACACGTTGTACAAGTACACGAATTATTCGATAAGAGTGCTGGCGTATACTGGCGCGGGTGACGGGGTCCTGAGTCCACCGATATTTTGCACGACCGAGGAAGATGGTGAGATCTTTACGGTTATTCTTCTTACTTCCAGCCGGTGCGAAAATTGGTCCGGTTCCCTTCGAATAATTATCCATGAATAAAAAATGTAAATCCGGTGAATTTCCAGTTCCCGGTCCTCCCGCCGGAATAAAAGCGCTCGCCCTAACGGCCGACAGCATATTGGTATCGTGGCTTCCGCCTCTGCAACCGAACGGTCAAGTCTCTCAGTACACAGTCTACAGCAAAGAGACCGGTGCGAGCAGACACAATTCTCACACGATGCACGAGCCGCCGACTCTGCCCACGGACACATTGACAATGGAGCTGCGGGGCTTGACGGAGCGACAACTTTACGAATTTTGGGTGTCCGCTACGACGGGACTAGGCGAGGGTGAAGCCACGCCCATAGTCACTCAGACCACAAATACTCGCGGTAAAAACAATACCGCAACATGGTATAGAGCATGTCGTGTGAGATGAAAAATTCATTCGCCGAAAAATACGAAGAAGAAAATGTGATATGTAATGTCTTATAGCTCCGGCACGAGTCGCGTCGTTTTCGCAACTTTTGCGCCGCGCCGTTAAGTCTTCCGTGACGCTGTCCTGTCTGGTCGTCGGCAATCCGACACCGCGACCGATCTGGACATACAGAAATACCCAGATCTCAACCGGACGTCACTATGAAATTACAGACGACGGCCATCTCAATATTCACGGTGAATTTATTTTTAGACAAAGTCAATTTCAAGAATAGTTCAAGAATTGTAAGAACGATGAAATTTTTGGACGTAAGTTAAGAATACGGCGGTCCAACCAGGCAGCTAATTTTGTGAATGCATTTTTTTATCATACATGAGGAGGCTGAAAAGTTCTCGGCCGAAGCCTTATTGGTCTAAGCAACAGCTCTATTCGCTCGTTAGTAGCTCGGGGCGAGAACTTTTCATAATTTAATTTATTTGTGCGTTTTTTTTTTGTTTCTTTTAAAGAGAGGAGACCCACTTCCGCCTTTGTACCGTACCGAATTCGTAGCGGATCTAGTCTTTTTAGTTATCGTGTACGTACATCCACTTTATATTTTTCTTCCCTTCCGCTACGTCCCTTCCAATGAAGAAACATATCGTTCGTATGCACTGAAAGGAACAAAGTTCTAGTGCAACGTCAAAAATTCATTTTCCTTCTTCGTCTCGCAGGCCTCGAGCAATCGATCGCTGGTAATTACACGTGCTCGGCGAGCAATCTCTTCGGCGACGATTCGATAACGTACACCCTCGTCGTGGTAATGCCACCCCGGGCGCCCGTTCTCGAGCTCCAGTACACGACGACTCACAGCATTAAATTTCGCTGGAATCATCCGGAAAACGGTGGCGCGACGATACAAGGCTACGTTCTGAGCTACAAGAAAGATCAAGGTGGCTGGGAGGAGATAGCGCTCTCGCCTGAACAAACGGAATTCACGCTGAGCGGTCTCAAGTGCGGTTCGTCGTATCTGGCTCATATGACGGCGCACAACAGAGTCGGCACGGGCGATCCAAGCTCGTTGATCAGTGCCACCACCAAGGGGACTGGTGAGACTCTTGAGATCACCCCATTTCTTGATTTCGAAAATTCATTCAACATTTTAACTGATTTTAATTATTTATTTTTAGAAGAAAAAATGAAGTTTCGTATATATTTTTGAAGTACATCGATTTTTTTGTTCCCTGAATACAAATTAGCCCCTCGTTCTCCCCAACGCTTACAATATTCATTGAAAATGGTCGAAACCCTATGGAAACAAGATCATCGAGGAGAGGCTGAAAAGTTCTCGGCTGAAGTCCTATGAGTCACTGAACATCTATTCGCTCGTTAGTAGCTCAGGCCGAGAACTTTTCAGCCGTCCCTTATACAGTAGCGTGCAAAAGTTTCGGGCCACCCTATTTTTAGTGGATATTGCATAGAAAAACGATGGTACGGGAAATACAAACGAGTGATGACATTTATAATTGGCGTCGAGATGCTTGATATTTAAAAACAATGTGGTATAAACAGTAATATTACTCTTCAACAATTAATTATCCAACAGTTTTTATTTAACGACTGTGCAAAAGTATTGGGCCATATACTATTGCGTATGAAAACAAAAAACAAAACATTATAAAAATAACAAAACATGGTTTAGTTTTCTCTCTAGAGTCAATACTTGGTTGCCATGCCCTTAGCAGCGATTACAGCAGCACATCGTCGTGGTATAGACGCAATTAATTGAGAGATGCGATCTTGTGGCATCTTTTCCCACTCATATTGCAAATGATCCCATAATTCCGTCTTTTAGAGTGATTCTTCGTTCCAACGCAAACCTTGAGCTCTTGCCACAAATGTTCAATCGGATTTAAATCCGGTGACTGCGAGGGCCAGTCGAGAAGGCGCACTTTTCGGCTTTCAAGGAAATTCTTCACAAGACGCGAAGCATGTTTGGGATCATTGTCGTGTTGAAATATCCACCCATTCGGCATATTTTTTTTGCAAATGGGAGCATATGGTCTTGCAATATATTTCGATAGATTATAGCGTCTATATTGCCTTGGATTTCTGTTAGCGAACCAATACCGTTATCAGAAAATACTCCCAAAACTTTAACATTTGCGCCACCGTGTTTTAAAGTTGGAATTTGATATCGTACATCGTATCTGGTACCTGCTGGACGTCTTACGTACTTGCGACCATCACTTCCGAACAATTGAAATTTGGATTCGTCGGAAAAAAGAACTTTCCGCCAATTCGATACTGTCCAATGTTGATATTTTTTGGCAAAATTAAATCTAGCCTTCTTATTCTTTGTGCTAATGAGTGGTTTCTTTACACCGACGCGCCCAATCAATCCCTCAGTCTTCAGACGTCGGGATACCGTACTCCGACTGATATCAGCAAGATTTTCACTGCGTATTTCTCACGAAATTATTGCTGCAGTTTTTCGCGGATCTATGACGCACTTTCTTTTAATGATTTTGTCCACGCGTTTTGAAGTTTTTCGTGGTCGACCGTTTCGACTTTTATCACACAACGAATTTGTTGATTTATATTTCGCAATAATACGGTTTACTGTGCTTTTCCAAATATATAGAGTATTTGCAATATCACGAGAACTCTTTCCTTTTTCAAATAGTTTTAACACAACTTCGCGGACCTCAACTTTTGTGTGTTTCGCCATTGCGGCAGAAATAGAACTGATTTTTTCATGGTTCTTTATATTTCGAACTAACGCGGAAGAAAACGTAAACAAACCGTGTGGCTGGAGAAGGTGAGACAGCGGCCCGATATTTTGGCACACTGACCGAACGCGTTCGACGCTGTACACAAACCATACTCTATACAAACAAAATAATATACCACGCTCTTATGCATATTATAGGTCCCTCAAATATTTGAAATGATGAAGAGGTTTAGGCATTAAATATTTCATCGAATAACTGAGAAAAAAAGGTTGGCCCGAAACTTTTGCACGCCACTGTATATATTAATTTCAATCAATTTATAGGTTTTTTCTTTCGCAGAGAGTTTTCGTGTACCCGCTTTATATTTTTTTCTCCCCTCCTGCTAGAGTTTCTCCGATCGTAGAATCTAAGCTCGCCCATCATCGTTCATTTCAGCGCCCCCATTGCCAAAGGAGCGAGAGATCGTAGGTGTGAATTCGACGTCGGTCCGGCTGAATTTACTGTCGTGGCCGAACGGCGGTTGTCCGATTCAGTACTACACCGTGGAATATCGGCGGCGTATAAACACCGAGCCTTGGATATTGGTGGCGAGCAAAGCAACCGAGAATCTGTTGATTCGCGATTTGAAGCCAGCCGCTTGGTACAGTCTTCGTCTTACGGCGCACAACGACGCGGGGGCGACGCAAACGAAGATGGAATTCGCGACTACGACCTTGAGCGGAATAAGCATAGGTCCGCCCAATGATCTGATAATGGACGACGATACCGTTCGAAGTCCACCGAATCACAAAGTCTTGTACGTCGTGGTGCCCCTCGTGTGCGCAATCGTGCTTATCTTCTCGGCCGTTGTCGTTGGCTACGTGATGCTCAAGCGTAACGGCAGAACTTCATATCTCGGCGAAATAATGCCGGGACAGCAGCCACAACAGACCGGCCTCGGTATCGGTCAACAAGCGCAACATCAGTCCCATCATCACATGTCCAGTTGCATGTCAACGGTGCAACTAAAGTCAACCGCCGAACGCGAGAATCGTCGCAATCATCAGGTCTATACGAGTTCACCAGTGAAACAGGACAATCACAAGACCGCCAACGATCACGGCTCGGAAATGTACGAGATCAGCCCGTACGCGACTTTCAGCGTGCCCGGACGCGAAAATCGATCGGTCACCACCGCGACCCTCGACTACACGATGCAATTCAAGACTTTTGGACACCTCGAGAACGAGGACATCAATACGATCGATTACGAGAGATCGAGCGTCGATTTCGAAAGGTATAGATCCGGCTTCGAAATTAATTTTACTAGGGTATTCACTCGTTAAGGGGTTAGGCCACAGTAACGGGTATAAAATCATGTGGGAATTTAACCATTTTTTTCGAATGAAAAAGTGATTCACTCGTAAGATTAATTACACATCTATTTAGTATGAATATCAAGCTGTTAGAAAATATATATTTTTTTTCGATGCACAAAATGGCCGACTACTAATATTTGCTTTTGTTATCTTTTTTTTAGGCGCTCCGCAGCGTGACATTTAGCATCCACATTTTTTTTACCTAGAACAAAAAACAAAAATTCTCGTCAATCTACATTAGAAAACCTAGAGAAGTACGTACGAAATTTAAAAGATATTGTTTTATTCAAAAGTTGTAGGTATTTCAATTAAGTTGTAGGTATTTGAATGAATTTTCAGTGAAAAATTTCGTATAAAACTGCTCTTAAAATGAAAAGTTTCCGATTAATCAGAAATTCCGTACGAACTTCTCTGCGAAATGCAATTAGGAACATAACTTTTAAATTTGAAGTAAATTGAGTGAAAATTGTTAAAGTTATTTGTCACGCCAATTGGAAAAAAAAGTTTCGAGAAAAACGCGTTTAAAGTTTTAGGTACTCTATGGCCGTGCCAGAGGTGGGCTTACATTATACGCTCAAAGTCGGGGGGAAAAAAAATTCTTGCTATAAATCGAATAGTAACTTATTCTTGTCATGACAAAGCACCGTTTTAGCGAAAAAAAAACACGATTTTTTGAGAATTCTACTGTGGCTTCACCCCTTAAATCGTACGCGACTGTTGAACTTACCAATTTCGACTGAAACGTGATGAGATCGCAAAAGCCCGCAAGGGCATTGTGAAAAATGATGACAGTCTTCTTAGCGAATCATTACGAGCAAAAAAAAAACAAAATTAGCGTGTGCTCTAAATCTTACCCTTCTGCTCGCGCACAGATCGAAAACTCCGCGATGGCACAAGCAGCGTTATTTCCCAAGCATCGCCGAGGCCGAGAGCAAAATGCGCTCGAGTCGCCAGGGCTCCGGGAGCGACACGTCCGGGAGTCCTTGCGGCGAGTGCGCCGGTCCGAGCTACAGAGTTCCGGTGAAGCCCTGCAGAGGTACAGTATTATGTAAAAACGTCAGAGGCTGTCGAGTAGTAGAGGGAAAAAAATATTTTTGATATAAAAACGAATTTTTTTATTATTATTATAAATATAAAAATATTTCCATTATTAAATTAGTTCATCATTATTATTATTGTAAGTGCGAGTTTCATTATCACTTATTTTTCGCTATACTCGCAATATTTTGGTCGAATCGAATTAATCCAAAGAATACCTCCTTCGTTTCGCAATATCCGAGATTTATTTGATGAGTCGAACATGTCATTGAGAATGCTCGTTTGCGCAGATGTTTTCTCGCGCGGCGTCGAATCTAGCACGGAGTCCAACAACGAGGGTTCACCGTCGCTTGGCAGACGACGTAGTCGACAGCCGAGCCGGTCCACTCGCAGGTAGCCAAGGTTTGTCTGTTTCCAAATAGCACTCAGTCCATATATATAATTTATTTCAATTCGGTCGCTCGTGTCCCGTTGGTAGGCTAGTGTGATTCCCTATTTTTTTACGCCCCGAAAACTCCACTGGGGACTTCCTTTGTACACACACAAATGTATATCAAAAAGTTGGGGAGTTAATTTTTGGAGTTGATGAATTTAGGAATCATGCTGGGCCTACCGCCGTATTATGTTTCTTTTTTATTTCATCTCTACATCCACTAGCGGACATCACAATTGCGGCTATCGTCTTTATCGTAGATCGGATAACGACGCCCCTCGTATGACTTTGAAAAAAGTGCCGAAAAAAAAAAATTGAAAAATTGAAAATAGAAACCCAAAAAAAAGAAAAATTGAAAATGGCTGGTAAAAAAAAATCGAAAAATTGAAAATAGAAAGCCAAAAAAAATTGAAAAATGGAAATAGAAAACCGAGTTTTTTTTTTAATTAAATAAAAAACCGAAAAAATAGAAAAATTGAAAATAGAAAGCCAAAAAAACTGAAAAATTGAAAATAGAAGGCGAACAAAATATAGAAAAGTATTCTTTCTTTTTCAATTATAAAACATAACAGATAATTAACACCAAATCTCTAAAATAAAAGCGCGAAGAGTGACCTTTTTTCAAAGTAATATGAAAAGTGGCCGTTTTTTATCGCAACGATTGCAATTGAGAATGTGAAATCTAACATTGTGTACTTCTTTATTTTTTTCTGCGATGCACACAGTTCGGTGGAGGACATGACGCTTTTGCCACCGAGCGGATTCAGCGACAGTCGAGAATTGAGCGAGGCGGAATGCGATCGCGATCGTGATAGGGACAGCAGGGAATGGCAGGGTTTGTCCATTGCAACTCGTCACGGTGGCAGTCTTGGCAGACTTCCGATCGAAGCGGTCGAGACTATGCTGGCAAGGTGTGGCATAGAATGGAGAACATTGGAGGAAAAACGAAGAAAATAATTATGTCGAATATAATTTAAGGGGCTGTACCAGTGTGAACGCTGAAAATTTGGGTGATTTTCGGGATGTTTTTGGAAGAAAAGTACTCAATTAAATGTTTCGGAAAATTAAGAATTTATTTTGCTATATTTGACCTATATTACATAATTTTTTCATAGCAAAATATTGAGATCCAAGCGACGTATGCGCTGCCTTCGGAGGCGCCAAAAAAAAAGTTCCTCCACTGCTGACATGATTTCAGCCGATTGGAGTAGCTGAAACCGAAAAAGGAAAAAGATGGCGTTAAACTGGAAGGTTTTTCCTGTACAATGACGTAGGATTTTCGAAAAATATAACAATCTAACATAATGGCGTAGTTATGAAAAAAAGTCTGTTTTCTTGCCTATAAAACGGTGGTTTTTTTCAATGCCGAATCGTCAATTTTCATCCAATCAAAAATATCCTACGTCATTGTAGAGTAAATATATTCAAGAGTACTCATTTCAAATTTCAAGTCAATCGGATAATTGCTCTTTGAGTTACAATGTCAGCAAATTTGAAAAATCTCATTTCGAGGAAAACGCGTTTAAAGATTTTATCGATTTTTGCAAGATAAAATGATATTGATATTCTTGAAAGCATAAACTGTCGAAAAAGGCAAAAAAAAATCGATTTTTTCTAAGTGTTACACTGGTATAGCCCCTTAACGGCTTGCGATTATCGCAGGTATCAGCAGCGAAAGGAACAGGAGAGACAAGAATTCACGATACACGTATGATCGAAGAAGTGCCCGAGCGAGGCAACGGAGGGAGAAATCTCACCGGTAAACGAGAGCAGTAATCTAAGCGGGTCTCAGAAGACTGCCACAGAATTGCCGTCGCCGAAGGGATGCAAGGACGACGAGGCGAAAAACGACACGGTCGACTAGACGAACGTAAAATTTAGCACAAGCGCTCTAGTGAATAGTACACGTATCCATCCTAAAACCGTCAATCAGGCCACTCACGCGAATACACTTTTTTTTAATTCATCGAGTAGGAAAACCCGAGAAGTCCTCATAATCCTCGAGTTGTAGAAAAATTCGAGAAAAATGAATTTGATATCTTTAAAATGAGAAAGAAAACAAACTCCATGGGACGACCAGCTGCACAGATACTCGAGGTCTTTTACGGAATTTCACATAGAATCGATATCACGCGGTAGATGGTCGCAGTGTTAATTTCCGCTTCGCCGTGTCTCCCATTTATCGGGAACGAAAAAAAAAACACCCTGTCTCGTTTGTAAATATCCGTTTAGCTTACGAAAAAAAAAAACGAAGAGTAAGCGTGCGTGGCGAGAGCTGAACGACGTTCCGCTTCGCCGAAAATCTCGAAATGTCGCAGGGCGCCTTTCTCGACGCTTGTAGAGAAGAAAAAGGGAGGTATGTTAATTAAGAGCGTCGAGTGGCCGAATAGATCTGATGGAGATGAAAGCAGTCAATGGACGATGATTATCGATCGAGAAAATTGAGTTTCTGATTGTTTCGAAGGATTTGTAATGAGTTGAAGAAACTGTCAGGCACACAAGACTTTACAGGGCGAATAAAAAACAGTTTAGGCGGGCCGAGCGTTACTGAGATGATTTTTGAGGATGCTGATTTTTTCAGGCACAGCCAAATCCAAAAAAGTTCAACTTTGAACTTTTCCCGAGTTTCCGTATATCGTTTTCGAGAAAGAAAGTTTTTAAATTCCGAACATCCGACTCAGGTCGTCGTGAAAGAATTCACGACTTTGCAAGAAACTGTGCCAAATTGCTGAGACTTGAACTCCTTCATTTTTCTTCGGCGATGTAGTAGAAGTTTTCGAAATTTCAAATTAATTTTCGAATTTTTCCCGAACGTGTCGTGATCGAAGAAAGTCAGTGTCCTTCGACATTCTCCGATAAAACGCTCGAGCCCAGTAATCGGTGCACGTGCACAAAATTATCAATCGTAAACTGCCAGTCAGGGCCCAAAAAAAGCATTCCGGAGCACCAAAAAATCCGAAACATTGCGTCTCACATTGTCACGGGCTCCTCTTCCCTCGAAAATCCTACACCCCTGGGTTCCAGTGGGCCCCAATTACTGCCAATATAATTACGAATCTCGAAAGAAAAGCCAGAAAAAGCAAAAAAAAAACGAAAATTCCTTTTCGCAGCAGGGGGGAAGATCCGCGTTTCGTCGAATGAAAAAAAAGGTCCTCCCGACCATCAACTGCGTTACTTGTCCTTTTTGGTATCATTGACGCGTATTTATTGTTGATATAGTTTTGCGCTACAGTCACCGCGCGAAATTCGTCGCGGTTTTGACTGCAACTGCGACGATTTTGAATATTTCTACCGAGCATTGTACCGAAAAAAAAAGAAAACAAAACAAGCGTACTCGGGCGTGTTTATGTACAACGCGTTCATTGAACACAACAGGAATAACGTAACCCTTATAAGAATTAAATATAATTACGATGCGTTCCGTTTCGAGTACTTTGATATATGAACGGTAGAAAGGAAATATCTCGTTGTACAAAATGATTTTATTAAAGTGAATCTTTTGAAAGTTTAATCAGTCTTTTTCTTGAATCCCGTCGACCCCTGCACCCTTTTCCGTATTGCCCTTCCCAATTAAGGGGTTAGGCCACAATAACGGGTATAAAATCATGTGCGAATTTAACAATTTTTTTTCGTATGAAAAAGTGATTCACCTGTAAAATTGATTACACATCTATTGAGTATGAATATGAAGATGTTAGAAATTTTTTTTTTCGATGTACAAAATGGCCGAATACTCGAAACTACTCGAAACAACTTTTTTCCAATTGTCGTGACGAATAACTTCAACAATTTTCACTCGATTTACTTCAAACTTAAAAGTTATTTTCCTAATTGCATTTCGCAGAGAAGTACGTACGGAATTTCTGGTTAATCGAAAACTTTCCATTTTATGAGCAGTTATAAGGAAATTTTTCACGGAAAATTCATTTCTTAAGTACAAATACCTACAACTTTTGAATAAAACAATATTTTTTAAATTCCGTACGTACTTCTCTATGTATTCTAATGTAGATTGACGAGAATTTTTGTTTTTTGTTCTAGGTAAAAAATTGTGGATGCTAAATGTCACGCTGCGGAGCGCCTAAAAAAAGATAACAAAAGAAAATATTAGTAGTCAGCCATTTTGTACATCGAAAAAAATGATATATTTTCTAACAGCTTGATATTCATACTAAATAGATGTGTAATTAATTTTGTGAGTGAATCAATTTTTTATGCGAAAAAAAAGTTAAATTGGCACATGATTTTATACCCGTTACTGTGGCCTAACCCCTTAAACCTCTTCCTATCACTATTTTCCCGCACTTCGCTAATCCCACCTAAGTTCCGTTGCGTCTACGGCCATAAACCTATTGAAGCATACATTTTTCTTTACGTGCATGTTTTTTTTTTGCACTTTCGTTATTGATGACACCGGCTACGTGAAAAATACAAATTTAATATGCATGTTTTAGTAGTTATTGAAGTCCTAGGAACCTCGAAACGCATTTACAACCGCTAAATTTAATTTAAAAAATCAGTTTTGAATCGTCAAAATAGGAATTGAATCAGGTGTAACAACAGTGTTACACATGCCGCAAAGGGTTAAGGGGGAATATCTCTTTATAACGTGAAGAGGATGTAGCCGAAAATTCACATCACGAGGAGGCTGAGGGACTACTTCATGGCCCCGAAATCGCAGATTAATTGGTAGGTCAATCAGCCACCAAATTCTTGAGGCTTGAAACTGTAAACGCTTTGTCCTGCGAACCAATGTTTTATTAACCTCCTACAAGATAACTCAAAAACTATCTGATCGATCATTTCGAAATTTTGCACATTTTTAGATAACATAATTACCGTCTATACAAACCTAAAGTTCGTTCAAAATTATTATTAAAAAAAAATACTTTTTTCATTAATAAATCCTATACTAATAATTTCACCAAAAATATAACATTTTTTCAAAGACGTACCATTTTTCGAATTTTCACATTTCATTGGACCTTTTTAGGCTCAAATAGAGCCCATGGAATAACTCAGGCGTCAACTATTTCTGAAACAAATGTACAACCGCCATGGTTGAAAATTAAAAAGATTTTTTTCCCAAAATCAAAAGATATAATAATATGTAAATAAAATTTTAATTATGTGGAATAAATAGTTGCGACCCAAAAAATCTTGAATGTTCGCTTATTTTCGACTGCCTAAAGAGATCTCTCCCCTTAAGTGACACTATACCGCATTTGCCGAGGGTATGGAGAAACTGTGAAAAATCCGTACTGGTATAAACAGCCCCATATTCTTCCGATTGTCTAATGCACAGACGTTTTACTCAAGCATCTACAGCAAAGTCTAAGAAGTATCGGCCTTCTGCTGGCAGGTTGATGCGCCAGCCGGTGCACGGCTGAGCGGTCACCGCTCCGAGTATCGGCCCTGCACATCGTCACATCGACCGGAAAATGAATTCCTCCCGACTCTTCCACCTTAAAATATACATTTATTTATATTGTACGATAAGTCGGATAATACATACAGAAACGGTGAGATTTCACGCAATCTCGGAGTTTGAACTTGAACACGGTACAAACTCATTTTTCCCTTGACGCCCCTTTTGCCCAATCGTCACTTACAAAAGAAAACAATCCAACACTTTTTTTTCACCATTCCAACTAGGCCCGTGTCACTTGCACAATTTCCCCGTTGACCCGACCTCTCTCTTTCTCCCTCTCTCTCGCTCTCTCAGTCCCACGACAAGAATCGAATCTCTTTTCACCCTCCCTTCGATGAATTTCGCCGTCGAGACTGTTCGTACCGGTGTAGTATAATTTACGATACACGAAACAAATACTTGCGAATTCACTTTCGCAATAACGTAGAGAACGGACGACGGGCATTTTCGCCGATCCAAATTTTCGTTTCGTTGCGTCGAGGATGGGTTGAGGTCACGCGGCTCGTCTGAGATTGCCTCGGCGAGGCACGTTTTTCCGCGGATCCGGAACAAAAACGTTGAACGATACCCAGTGACGCGACTGGAGAGAAATAAACGATCACCGCGACTCGGTGCGTTTTCCCCATGAGGAAGAGAAAAAACGAGAGGGGAAGAAAAGTGCTCGGGAATCGAATCCGCTAAGTACTATGGTCCAAAGTACGCGAAGATATCCCGACCGTCAATTCTTCGCTTCCTTCGGGACGAGAATCCACCGTGGACAATCCCGATGGAAGATTGAAAAAAATCGAAATTCCTCGCGACTTTGGGCTGCGCATTTCTCGCCCTCTCCACTTTCGCCTTCCGAATGTTTCCCGTCGCGAGGCTTTTCGTTTTCGTAATATTGCGGCGGGACGAGATCGAGCACCGAGACGGGACGCAGAAAAATGTTCTTACAACTCGTCGTGTACATCCAGCGGCGAATTTGTCTTTCCGGCTTCGTGTCTTACTACGCAGCGTACTCGTTTTATGCACCCCGCCTCCACTTCTCGCCGTTGGTGAACTTCGTCATTTCCCGTCCGCTCACACCGCATGTGCCGATACCCACGCGGCCGTTGACGTTCTCCGGTGTCGCGAATATACTCTTCTTCACGACTCCCTTCTTCGCCGACTACGAGGAATCGAACGAAACTTTATTATCATAAGAGAACGATAATTACGAATGGATGACGATTATGAAATATTTGATCGTTATAATTAATACTTGTATTTACTGACAATGCGATTGCGTCACAAATGATTGGAGGATAAATTAAGAAAAATCGAAAAATAAGGAGGAATAATTATTACAAACATTTGATAATTGACCAACAAGTTCAATAATTACAACTGTATAATTGCAAAAGATTTCATCGTTATATAACTTTCGATAATTTCTCATTCATGATAATCAATTATTAATAATTAACGAGAATTTATAAGTGCTCCAACCTTTATAATTAATTAATAACAGTCCATAATTACAAATGACTCGATAATGACAAATTATTTATTTGTAATTGCGAAATTATTTCATTGTGAATTTGAAAGATTTTAGATAATTACAATAGTACGATATATACAAATGATTGATAATTGACGAAAATGTATGATTACAATTGATTTGATTACGAATTTAAAATACTTGATAATTACAATACTAAGTTAGGTATAAATTAATGATAATTTACAAGAATTTATGATTAAAAGTGATTCGATAATAATTAATAACACTCCATAATGACAAGTTAACAATTAATTGAATTAATAATTGAAGAGAGTTGATAATTTCATAATTAATCAATAACACGAAAAATTTCAAATTAATTATAATTACAAACGATTTGATCGCGAATATGAAAAACTAGATAATTACAATAGTAAGAAAGATGCAAATTGATGACAATTAATTTACGGGTATTTATAACTACCAATGATTTGATAATCAATCAAACGTAATTACAAACGATAAGACAATTCACGAATGAGACTTTATATCCACAAACGAAGAACAATTACAATTGGTTCGATAATCGAACTAAACTCGATAATTACAAATGATTCGTTTCATAGTCTCGCACAGAGACATGCCGAAGTATCAACTGACCTTCGACGTGAAAGCGATCCACTTGTTCTTCTCCTGTTCCCGCTCCTCCTCGAGCTCCTTGAAACGTTGCAGCTTCTTTTGCTTCTTCTTCTTAAGATATTCGCGCTGCTTATTGGGATCGGAGCCGGCTACCGCGGCCGCTTGTAATTTCCTGCCAAAAGACAACACTATGATGCCTGTAGAGAGTCGTCTCAGAGAGAGGGGGAGGGCTTTGGATGGTAATGAGGATGGTTTTAGTTTCTGGCATTTTACCGCAAGACTGACTTTCTCCAAGTTACGTACACACGTTTGTCCTCTTTATTTTTTACTACTCTTCGTTCTGTTTATTTCTTTCTTTCAATTTTTCGTCCAGATTCGTAATCGTAAGGCGGATTAGTGTTTTTTTTTTTTCATTTACTCGACCTTCAATTTTGTCTGTTCGTTATCGATAGCCACATACAATTTTCTAGCTTCGATTTGACATCCGCCAAGGAGGCATGACGAAAATGCAAGGGCAATTGCATTTTGCGGTGGCTACGGAACGGCGTATCGTTCGGATCAGCCGCAATCGCCCGGACGAAAAATTAAAGCGGTGAAAAACCTGTTACACTCGTTTATGCGTTGCTACGTACTTATCCGACTAATATTTAGAAAATCCAATGTATGAAGTGCTTATCTGCTTCGGATGGGTAACAAATCATACGACTGCGTTGCTTTTTACCTTCTCCTGAATCTCAGCGGCGAGGGACGATTATGATATTGGGTAAGAGAGCGTAGAGATGGCGTAAACAAGTTTCGTCGAGAAGTACGGACATACAAGGAGCGAGGGAAGAAAACGTAGGATTAATAGCAGAAGCATCAGGCTGATCCACAGACTCGTATCATCATCATCATTATTATCATTATCGTCGTTACGCAGCTTTACTTTGTTGTTTAAATTCAATCTTCTTACGTGCTACCAAACTTACTTCGATTTTTGATCCACCCAATCGGAGGCTGGCCTCTTCGCCGCCGCCTTCAATTGACTCAGCGTCGTGACGTCCGTGTTTTTGTACTCGCTGAACGTAACGTGGACCGTGCCGTCCTCGCTTATGACGTCTATCGTGGCCTCGTAGTATCTGAATGGCAAATGCAGCTTTGTAGAGGGGGAAACAGCGTTTGTTGATGGTCGAGGGAAATTAAGCAGAGATATACATCTAGATGGTCGAGGTCGAGGATTTAGAAGCTCTGAACATTCCGTCGACCGTCGACCTACACTATGGGCCTGGTATCGATGATTCCATGTACGTTGAGAAATTTCATGATTTATTCATTCCCAAATTTTCAAACGCGTTTTCGTCAAAACCACGTTTTTCAAATCGGTACCCAAAATATCTCGAAAACCAATGAACCGATTGCCTTGAGGTTTTCTGTGGTTATTCCATACACCATTATCTAGTACTTTTCATAGGATTTTTTTTTCCGTTACTTAGTTTTTGTTTTATAGGCAAAATAATAACTAATTTTTTACCCAAAAATCACTATTTATGTTCAAACGTCCGCCATTTTGTCATAAATCGATATTTTCAAAATCGGCCATGACAAGTACTAGATTATAGTATCTAATTTAATAATCTTTTTTGTTTTTTTTTTTAGATGATTTATCAAGAAACGCCAGTGGGTATACGCAGATTTTTTTACGACACTCCAAGGATCATACAATATCCTTGTATATTTTTGATATTTTTAAATAAAGAAAATTAAACATATTTTTCAATGTATATACTTTTAGATAATTAAAACCCCAATCCGAAATTTCAAATAGTTTTCCTTGAAAAAAATTCACAAAAATGACCTTTTTTCCGGCTTCTAGGTATATATCTCCCCTTTACACAAGATAAAAAAAAGTTGTGTGAGATCGTTGATGAACTAGAAAGAAATCAAAAGAAGTTCTGCAGAGTCGTTGAACAGTTGAAAAGAAATCAAAAGAAGTTTGGTAAAGTCGTTGCTCGAGGGAAAGCAATCAATAAAAGTTGTGTAAGGTTGTTGATCAATTGGGAAGAAATCAAAGGAAGTTCTGGGGCGTTGTTAATCAATTCCAAGTAAATCAAAAGTTCTGTAGGACCGTTGATTAGTTGAAAAAAAAATTAAAAGAAGTTCTGCAGTCGTTGATCGATTGACAAGAAATTGAAAGAAGTTCTGCAGAGGCATTGATCAATTGAGAAGATATCAAAAGAAGTTGTCGCAGGGTCGTTGATCAATTGAAAGTCAAAAAAAGTTTTGCAGAGCCATTGTCATATTGAAAAAAAAAATCCAGTGAAGTTGTTTTTTAATAAAAAGTTGTGCTGGGCTATTAAACTAACTTGTTATCCTCGCTCCAGGGTGCCATACACTGGTCCCCGACCTTCCATTTGTAGGTGAGAACAGCAACAAGGATCGGATCCTGCGCATCCATGCCATTGGCCTGCTTCTTTTCCTGCTGTTGCGACTTTATCAGATCATTTGAGAGCTCTATCACTTCCTCCAGGTCTATCTTCAGTTTCAGCAGTTCCTCGTTCGCCGAATCCGTGGTGAGCGCCGCTTCCACCTAAATTACAACGGTGCTTTGTTTTATTCAGGATACTCTTTCCGTCTCTCGCTCCCTTCATCATACCATTTCCTCGACAACCAAAATTCTCCATTTCGGGTACTGATAGCGCAGCCGAATCAAAGGTAAAGAAACTTTCACGGGATGGATAACGACTGATCGTTTTCATCTAAATCAACGGCAGAACTTTCCAAAATTTGCCAGGGCTTTTGTCCAACGCGGAAATACTCTGCCGTCATATGGAAGGCGGAATGTACAAAAAAAATCGAAAGGGCGTTTTTGGTACCGTTGGAATCAGTACAAAATTTCTCATCGTTCTATATAGTAAAACGCATTTTCGTTTGTTTGTAGATGCCGCGTTCTTCCATATGACGACAGTACAGGTGCGTCTGGGGATCCCCAATATAATGGGAATTTTTTCACCAAAAGTGGGCATGTTTACCGGAAGCCCTTGCCAACTTCGGAAATACGATAGGTCGATCGTATTTCCAAAGTTGGCAAGGACTTCCGGTAAATTTCCGGGTACCCCAAGCTTCCGGTAAACCCAAATAAAGCAAACGATGTCAAGAAATACCGAGATTTTTCATTCCGTTTGAAACATTGGCACATCGCTGTACTCTTACGACAGGAACGAATTTTCGAATTTTTAGGTTAAGCCCGCAACTTCGTACAGAGTTCGGTCTATTCTCGAATTCGAAGCAATTATTGTAATTCGTCACGAACGTCATGACGAATTTTCGTTTCTCCCAAATATGTCGAAAAACGTCGTCACTTGAGGCGAACCTGACGGAAACGAATTGGATCAGGTACAACGCTCCGATTTTCACGGAGTCAAAGGACACGGAAACGAGTGTTTTTCTTCGACTCGCGCGCAAGGATGAAACATAATGACAGGATTTTTGCGAGTCAAGGTTAATGGACGAAACGACGTTTTGTGCTTGCCTGCTGAAGCTGAAGCTTGTAATTCTGTAACTCGTCCATGATGAGACGAGTCTACGATGATCCGCGATGGTAGAAAGTTATCGACGCGATCAGGCGAACGTCAATTTCTCGCCAAGTTTGTACCGAGGTGAAAAAAACGCTGCAAACTTTGCGAGCCAAGACTCGAGTCGTCGCATCCACAACTGGCATGTACACCTACGCTGCCTGTCTCGCGACGGAATATGCTGCACGCGCACATATGAACGCGCGTTTACATGGAACGAGCGGTAAGAAGAAGGGGGTTGACACGTTCGTAAAACTACTCGCAGCGTAAAGTTCGCTCACATGGGGGCTACTCGACGTTCGGAAAGTCGAAGCTGGTCACGTGATTGGAAGAGCGATATCCAATGAGGGCTTTGCTTTACTGGGGCCTAAGAGGATCGCGATCTCTCATTGGGCATCGCCTTACGCGTGCAATGGGTTAAATGTGAAAAAATCACTGAAATTGTCTGGTTTTGTCACAACGCGTTTTAAGGTATTACGTATCCGAATATTTGACAATTAACTGATTTTCGTGTATAATCAAGTCAAGATGAATTCCAGGGCACTGGTAAAAGTTCAAGCCAAGTTACCGAACTTTTAACGAAAAAATTACTACTCAAAAATCGTCTCATTTATACGGCGCTTTGTAGAAATGACACGCTGGCCACATTTCTTCGAAAAACTTCGAAACCTTAGATTTCAACGAACCAAGAACATACATCTTCACATTTTCAATCATGACGAATTTTTAAGAACAATATCATCACAAACACATCAGAACCAAAACAATATACATCACCTAAATTATCAAAACATAAATCCAACAACACAAAATCACAACATCTTATACTCAACTCTTACTAATAGACAACAGGACACAAATAATAATCTTTCCACTGATCCTCTGAATAATATAAATTCGACAATCACATTAAATAAAACGAAAGAATGGCGTATAAATCTCTCAAACATTGATATTCCGCTACACATTTCCACATTCTTGTCTCCAGGTGAAAAGTTTTGTTTTCCTTACCTCAAACGCTCAAACATAAAAACTCATATCCACAAATCAATCTCCGAACTTGAGTCCAAATTAGTTTTTTCACTCGACAAACCTAGACAAATCGAAATTAGAACCAGATTCACTAAAATCTTAAACAAAATAAATATTCCAACATCATTTTCCAACACTAATCAAATTGTAAAACACACGACCTCATTCTTAAAAAAACAACCCTCAACTTTTAGTTACACGAGCTGACAAAGGAAATTCAACAGTCATTCTTAACAAATCAGATTACATTACAAAAACTCATAATTTACTCGCAGATTCCTCAACTTACAAATTAACAAATAGAAATCCCATCAACACTCTACAAAAGGGCATTAACAATATTCTCTCCAGATGGAAAACCCTAAAAATCATTGATGAAACAGAATACAAATACTTAAAAGCTGAAAATTGCAACCTATCTCGTCTCTATTATCTGCCAAAAATTCATAAAAATAATTATCCACTTCGTCCAATAGTATCATCAATCCAACACATAAACTAGCTGAATTTATACAATCTAAACTTTCTAAATTAATCAATACGACTAATTCGGACGTCAAAGATAGTTTCCACCTAAAACATTCACTTTCTAACATCTCAATTCCACTCAGCTACAAATTGGTCTCGTTTGATGTTGCTTCTCTCTATACCAACAACGCATTACAACTTGTTATTCAAAGCCTTCAAAAAAGATCAAATCTATTTTCAAAAACATTTCCTTTAAACGAAATAATCAAAGCCATAGAATACATCATGTTCTCAACTTTCTTTACATTTCAAAATAAAATTTACCAACAAATCTCAGGGTTACCAATGGGCTCACCTCTGGCTCCAATACTATCTAACATCGTCATGATTGATTTTGAAACAAATTGTCTGGAAAAATTAAAATTTTCGTTACCACTATAGAAAAGATATGTTGACGATATTATTATTGCTCTACCAACAGACAAAATTGAATCCACCAAAAAGAAACTCATATAACTCAAAATTACAATTGACATCAGAAAATGAAGTAGATAAAAAAATCCCGTTTCTTGATATACTTTTAATCCATAAACAAAATTCAATTATCACAAATTGGTATAGGAAACCAACCTGGTCAGGCAGATTCATAAATTTCTTTTCACACTACCAACTTTCCCAAAAAAATCCATAATTTACATGCTAGTTGACAAAGCAATAAAATGATCTCATCCTTCATTTCACAAAGAAAACCTCAAACTTATTAGTAACACGATGACACAAAATTTCTATCCGATCTCTTTCACAGAAAAAATAATAAAACATCGGCTTTCCACAATCAACAATCAAAAAAAGAATAACAACAATTTTGATTCTTCCAGACCAATAAATGATCCTTACACAAAAAACATCATTTAATTATTAATTTCTTTTTGTATGGGGCGAATTGTTTATTCGTGAAACACGCTCATTGAAAGAACATTATTCTGAAAATAGGAAAAATGCTCATGATGTTTTACGATTAAATTTTTTTTGTTCTGTCAATGGTGAGTGTTGACAACTAAACAATTCACCCCATTACAATGAAAATTACCTGTAAATGTAAAAACATACAAAAATGCCACTTTCTGGCACTTACGATTCGCGGCCGAATAGACGATTGACTTGTTTTTGGGGATAATGCTTTATCGCTTGATGAAAGTTTGAGAATGAACATAATAATACGAATATAAATATATTTCCGCTTACTTTTATGAATTACAATTTATTCGGCATAGGCACGGGAGTGAGTAAAGCGTAAACAATTTTTTAGAAGATAAATAAGTTGTAATTTAGATTTATTATCACATTTAAATTAACGTACAAGCTAATAAAATACGCGGTCGGAGTGCGCAATAAATTTTTCGACACTATGAGATAACTTATTAAAATAATAATGTTAACTAATAAAAATAATCAAATAATAATTAATAGTAATAATAATTAAAAAAAAAGCACTGGGCGCGGGGAACGATCCCGCGCCCCTGCGGACCGAAGCCAGGAACGCTACCAAGAGATTTGTTGGTAAATTTTATTTTGAAATGTAAAGAAAGTTGAGAACATGATGTGTTCTATGGCTTTAATTATTTCGTTTAAAGGAAATGTTTTTGAAAATAGATTTGATCTTTTTTGAAGGCTTTGAATAACAAGTTGTAATGGGATTTTGGTATAGAGAGAAACAACATCAAACGAGACCAATTTGTAGTTGAGTGAAATTGAGATGTTAGAAAGTAAATGTTTTAGGTGGAAACTCTCTTTGACGTGTGAATTAGTCGTATTGATTAATTTAGAAAGTTTAGATTATATAAATTCCGCTAGTTTATGTGTTGGACTATTTATTGATGATACTATTGGACGAAGTGGATAATTATTTTTGTGAATTTTTGGCAGACAATAGAGACGAGATAGGTTGCAATTTTCAGCTTTTAAGTATTTGTATTTTGTTTCATCAATGATTTTTAGGGTTTTCCATCTGGAGAGAATATTGTTAATGCCTTTTTGTAGAGTGTTGATAGGATTTCTATTTGTTAATTTGTAAGTTGAGGAATCTGCGAGTAAATTATGAGTTTTTGTAATGTAATCTGATTTGTTAAGAATGACTGTTGAATTTCCTTTGTCAGCTCGTGTAACTAAAAGTTGAGGGTTGTTTTTTAAGAATGAGGACGTGTGTTTTGCAATTTGATTAGTGTTGGAAAATGATATTGGAATATTTATGTTGTTTGAGATTTTAGTGAATCTAGTTCTAATTTCGATTTGTCTAGGTTTGTCGAGTAAAAAATCTAATTTTGACTCAAGTTCGGAGATTTATTTGTGGATATGAGTTTTTATGTTTGAGAGTTTGAGGTAAGAAAAACAAAACTTTTCACCTAGAGACAAGAATATGGAAATGTGTAGCGGAATATCAATATTGGAGAGATTTATAAGCCAATCTTTCGTTTTATTTAATATGATTGTCGAATTATTATTATTCAGAGGATCAGTGGAAAGTTTATTATTGGTGTCCTGTTGTCTATTAGTAAGAGTTGATTATAAGATGTTGTGATTTTGTGTTGTTTAATTTATGTTTCGATAATCTAGGTGATGTATGTTGTTTAGGTTCAGATGCGTTTGTGATGATATTGTTCTTAAAAATTCGTCATGATTGAAAATGTGAAGATGTATGTTCTTGGTTCGTTGAAATCTAAGGTTTTGAAGTTTTTTTTGTGTTTTTCATATGAGAATTTTCATATGAGAGCTATGAGAATTAATATAATAATACGAATATAAATATATTTCCGCTTACTTTTATGAATTATAATTTATTTGGCATAAGGACGGGTGTGAGTAAAGCGTACACAATATTTTGGAAGATAAATAAGTTGTAATTTAGATTTATCGTCCGAGCGTCGCTCGCTCACGGACACGCGCTACTATGATTGTGTGATGGGCGCGCAAGAGACTAGAGAGGGGGTAACTGTTGCGCGCGATCTGACTGCACTGGTTGACACGCTCGTGAAAATTCTCTTACCGGAAGTTCCGCGTTCATGGGCCTATCGACGTTCGGCCAGACGAAGCCTGTCACGCGATTCGACGGATTCGACGCGTAGGATCCAATGAAGGCTTCGCTTACCTGGGAATTTCCGGGGTGGCTCTCATTGGACAACGGCTTTCATTGGGCGTACATACAGAAGCGTTTTTACCCGACCTGGCAGCACTGTTTCTCCCGAGTCGACTTCAGACGAGTGATGAAAATTTGAAAAATTCAGTTGCAACGCCAGGCTTCTACTTCTAGTCCCGCTGAATTTTCTCGTCTCTGCAGTATTATAATTCGGAGCGCGCGTCGAACGATCCGCGTAGAAAATCAAATATTATCGATAATTCCTCAGGTACGTAGCGAATATATTTCGATTAAGGAGAAAGCTGCGGAAAGTATATAACCTTCAAGCTTTGCATCAAAATTCCCATCCCCAAAGGCGCGCCGCGCGTTAGCGTCATTTCGCAAACTTTATTTCGATGTTTTTTTTTCTATAAATAAATACTACGTTCACACATAAATGAACAAAAATTGATCTTGTCAGAACGAATAGCCTTATTCACATACACGATACGCCGCAAAAAGAAAAATCTTCACAACCTAATCCAAATCGCCGTAGTTTGAAATAAATATATTTCAATTCACGATCTGGAAGTTGAAATAAAATTATTCTCTTTTCTCTATGTTGGCGACATTCCGACTCTTGTTTATTCATTGTTCTGTCGCAGCTGAAAAATGAGCGACGACACAGTCCGCGTAGCCCTGAGGATCAGGCCACTCGTCCCTACGGAGATCGAGAGAGGCTGCCAGACTTGCATCGGCGTTGTTCCCGGCGAACAACAAGTTCAAGTACGAAACAGCGACAAATCCTTTACGTTCAATCACGTCTTCGGTCCCGAGGCCGATCACGAGGAGTTCTACAACACGGCGGTGCGCAAAACCGTCTGCCAAATCTTCAAAGGTGATATCTTCACACCTAAATTTTTATTCTTGGGATCCAAAGAACTTTTCATTGAGCTTGGTTTCTTTAATTGAAATTCCTAATTAAAAAGAGCATTTCAGTATTTAAAAAATTGTTTAATTTGATTAACTTTTAAATTTTCAATTAAATAATTTACTTTTTATTAATTTGTTTACTTTCAATTCATTAAGTAATTTTCAATTATATTTTCACTTTTCAAGGAATTAATTAATTTTCTAGTAGTAGAAGTAAAGTTGTGTTAATTCACACAACTTTGCCTTACTAGTTACATTGCTTCGTTAAAAAAAAAAGTATAATCTGCTTCGCTGCTTTAGATTGTTCGTTTGATATTTACAGGAAAGACCGTGTGTCCTTGGGCCATTGTCCATGGTCTTCTAGCCCTAAATTTTGTTCCCTAAGATCTTGACGATAATATTCTGTGGCTGATCACATCTTCGATTTGTGTCAGGAGTAATTTATTAATCGATTTATTCAACTTGTTTATTTATTTTGGATAATAAAATACGACTGAATGTTTTTATATTGAACTATTTTACTGTTAAGCTTTTTTTCGATTTCAAATTATTCAGTGAAATTAGAATGCCGTCAAATGCAAAGTTTTTGTAGCAATTCATACTAAATAATGTTTCTTTGCGTAGCAATTATTTTATGATTACTTATGTGCCGAAAATAATTTTTAAATCTCGAGTTTTGCAAAGTTATACTGTGAACTCGTTTTATTGAAATTTTGACGCATTCTCAAAAATTCTTACAAGCAACGGTCCAAAAAGACTTCTAAGAAAATTAAAACTTTTACAAAATTCAAATTGTGTCACCGATTATCACTTTATTAATATGGAAAATACTTCTCTCTATACACTATTGGTGCCAAAACTCAACCAGCTATCTCGAAAACTGAAAAATCTTGCCGTTAAGCTTTGCATTGTTGGAATGCAACGAAAATTATTTTTTTATCTCTCAAAAAAAAAATAGTTCATGGCTGTCACGCATATGGAAAACAGGGAAAAGTCGGGTAATTTCTTTCCGTGTGGAATAATCAGGGAAAAGTCAGGCAATTTTGGAAATCTGGAATTTTTCGAGCGTTTACTTTTCGCAAGAATGACGAAAAATGAAACCGCCTTGAAAAAAAAACTTAAAAGTACAAAAATAAATATTTTAGCATATTTTCGATATTTATATTATTCTTTATTATATACAAAGAAAGTAATGTCATTGCCAAACATTGAGAATTTGGAAAACTAAAAGCTAATTCACGGTAAAGCTCTATACATTTGCATTCGATTTGTCGATACACAACCACACAATTATTATTGTAAAAAAGTATTTATATATATATTTTTTTTTTTTGGCACCAACATAAAAATGTCTGTCTATGATAAAGAACATGTTCTGTATTTGCTTTGAATATATAATTTTTTCTTATTTACAGTGTTTACATTTTTTACGATTTTTTTATTTTAACATTTGACACATTCATATATTTGATCTGAAAAAAAGTGAGTTTCTTTATTTGACCCCAATGGCTCTGGAATATTTGCAAAACCTGTGTGGAAAACCTGGAAACATCATGGAATTTCTGAGCCAATGCGTAACAACCACGTCGTTGCATGTAACAATGCGAATGAATTTTTGCATGTGCAAAAACTTCCATACACGCCCATTTATTCTAAATCTATTTTTCCATCGTTGTGAAACATTGCAAACCCAGTCCCATCAATGTTCGGAAAAAAAAACTCCACGAAATCCAAGCACGGAAGCAATAAAGAATAACTACGCAAAGATGAGAATGCCCACAAGGTTTTCCGTCTTCCGGGCAGTGGCGAGAGCGTGACAATGACCCGACGTTGTTTTCAGGCTACAACGTGACGATCCTGGCATACGGGCAAACGGGAAGCGGGAAGACTCACAGCATGGGGACGAACTGGAAGGGGGAAACGGCCATGGGTGTGATACCGCGGGCGGTAAATGAAATATTCGACACGATGAAGTCGAGGTCGGACCACTCGCACAGGGTGGCGGTGTCATTTATGGAGTTGTATCAGGAGCAGCTGTACGACTTGCTGGCGGACAAGCAGAGAAACGAGCGGATAGTCGACATAAGGGAGGACCTGAAGGGCATAAAAATAGTCGGCTTAACGGAAAAAGAGGTGACAAATGCGCAGGAGGCATTACAGGCATTGACTCAGGGCTCGAGCGAGCGAGCGACGGGCGCGACGGCGATGAATTCGCAGAGTAGCCGAAGTCACGCGATCTTCACGATCGTAATACACCAGACGAAGCTGGACGATCCAAATAGCGCGACAACTTCGAAATTTCATCTGGTCGATTTGGCTGGCTCGGAGCGTAGCAAGAAGACCCAAGCGACCGGGGAGCGGTTTAAGGAAGGCGTCAACATCAACAAAGGACTGTTGGCGCTCGGCAATGTGATATCGCAACTGGGCGAGGGTGGCTCGGCCGCTTCTTACATCGGCTACCGTGACAGTAAGTTGACCCGTTTACTGCAGGACTCATTGGGCGGGAATTCCATGACTCTGATGATCGCTTGCGTCAGCCCGGCCGATTACAATCTTGACGAGACTCTGAGCACCCTCAGATACGCCGATCGCGCGCGCAAGATCAGAAACAAGCCGATCGTCAATCAGGACCCCAAAGCCGCCGAGATAAATCGCCTGAACGGCCTCGTACAGGAGCTTCGTTTGGCTTTGGTCGGCCAAGGCAATCTCGGCCCGTGTCCACCCGAGCACGCCGAGCTCCAAGAGAAAATGCGTATCCTGCAGAAAAAACTTCGCGAACTGACCGAGCAGCTCAACGCCAATCTCATTGAGACCGTCAACATGCACGAGCGCGCCGAGCTCGCCGAGCAAGCGCGGGAGAGCATGAGACTCGCGATGACGAAGATCCTCGAGGATTTCGAAGACGTTTTGGCCAAATTGGAGCCACAGTCACCCGAGCGCTCCCTCTTCGAGCCCCTTTACAAGAGACTGCTGGATCTGCGTGACGATCAGAAGAAGACCGCTGAGGAGATTCATCAACACGAATTGACGGCTATGTGCTCGATCGATCAGTCCTCCACGAGCGAGGGCAACTCCAGTCGCGCCTCGTGCGATGAGAACCAGAGCAGAGACCCGTTGGTACCCGAGGATGACGAGGAGAACGCGCGTACCGATCTCGACGAGAAACACGCCGAGCACACGTTGCGCCAGGCCGAGCGCAATCAGGAAGTTCAAAGCATCAATCGGACCCTCGCCATCAAGGAGGAACTCGTATCGACTCTCCTCAGAAACTCCTCCCACATCGCCGAACAATCGAAAGAGCTGCAACTCATGGAAACCGAGCTCAAGACGCTGCAAAACGAGAAGGAGGAACTTTTGCAGGCCCTGCAAAATGTACAGACGAACAACGCTAGCGCCAAATTGGCCGCCACCCGACGCAAAAAGGTCCAAGAACTCGAGAAACAAATCAGCGAACTTTCGCGCAAGTGCACCGAACAAATGAGAATCATCAAGAAGAAGGAGAAATCGGACGAACAGATCAAGAATCTATCCACGGAGATACATTCGCTCAAGCAGGCCAGAGTCAAACTCATCAGGGAAATGAGAAAAGAGGCGGAAACTTTCAGCAAGTGGAAACGTGCGAGCGAACGGGAAATCTACAAACTCAAGGATCAGGACAGAAAGAGACAAAATGAAATGACGCGACTCCAGTCTCAGCACAATAAGCAACAAAATGTCTTCAAGAGAAAGATGGAGGAAGCGTGCGCCATAAACAAGAGACTGAAGGTGAGGAAAAATTATTGCGCGGTGAAACAAAAATTATGCAATTTAAATCCATTATGCCTGAAGAGAAAATTCCTAGTTGTGTCATGAGTTTACTAGGAACATTGGTAATAATATACACTACGCCAAAAAATTAAAGGAACAGAATTTTTTTCAATTTTTTTAGTGTTTTTTGAAGCGCTGTATCTATTTAAAAAATGGTCGTATCGAGATGAAAAAAAAGCCTTTTGAGGCTACAAGTTTCCTGTTTCCAGATGTTTTGACAAACATTTTTTTGTGAGCTACGGTTATCGCGCAATCATAAGAAATAGCGGGAGGAAAAAAATTCAAACTTTTTCTGTTTTTTTTTAAGGGTCCACGGGCTAATTCCCTGTGCGATTATTTGTTGCTGAAATATCGATGATCAAAGACAAAAGGATCTTTTTTTATTCAAACCCAGATATCACAGGAAAAAATGGACGTTGTGGGACCAAAAAAGCAAATTGAAGCTGAATAAACAAGCTAACCGGCCTATACATTGAGTCAACTGAAAAAAAAATCCCTGAGACCTAGGACCTCTGAAAAAAAAAATCGATTTCGTTTTCTCCCGCTATTTCACAGCATCCCGCGACAACCGTAGCTCACAAAAAACGTTTGCCAAAAGATCTGGAAACCAGAAACTTGTAGTTTCAAAATTCTTTTCTTTGCATCACGATACGACCATTTTTCACATAGATACAGCGCTTCGAAAAACACTAAAAAAGTAGAAGAGATTTTCTGTTCCATTTATTTTTTGGAGTAGTATATGTCAAGATATAAACCATCATTATATTGTAAAATATTTTATTCCGCCTGCATATGTATCGTTAGAATGCGACTTTTGAATTTTTATTATTTATTTTTACTATTATCCAAAGCCATTGTTTGCAAACTGAGTTCGTAAATTTCCAATTAGAATGCGTAAGAACTTTGTGATATTTATAGTCTAAATTGGTTAAAAAATATGAAAACGGCTAAAAAGAAATAATTTCCGTCGCATTGCGATAATGCGAACTTTATCATATTATAATGGTAATAATTATTATCAGATTTTCTCAGGGTCGATCTTCATTGATACCGGAACTATAATACTGGGCAGTACTCGGAGACTCCTCGTTTTTTCACAATAATAATTATAACTGATCATAATAATCGAGTTCATAATTATTATAACTATTTGTTGTAGTTGGATTTACAACTATAGTTATTAATAATAATTTTATCTATAATACAATTATAATAATTATAATCAACAATAATGATTATAATTATAGTCACTACTTGTAATATCTATTAATTATAATAATATCTAATAATAATAATTAACTCGATTAAAAAGTTATTATCATTTATGTTAATAATCGCGTTACATTTAATAATTATGATTTTTATTGTTATTATTATGCATAATATTTATCTTTTTAGACGCCAACGATGTGTTTTAAAATTGATAACTAGCTTCATAACGCTTCATCGCCATAAAGTTCACAACCATCAAACGAGCGAGACCGTAATAATTCAAAAATGAAAATAAAAAATTACAGGAGGCCCTTGAGCTACAGCGGAAAGCCCAGCAGAGGCGAGAAAAAAGTTCAAGTAACAAGGAAGGCGGCATACGCGATTGGATTATGCGTGAGAGTGCCGTCATCACGAGTACGATCGACGCGGAAGCCTCGCTCGAAAAATTGATCCAAGATCGCGAGTACTTGGCGAAAGAGCTCGAAAAGGCAAAAGCCAACGGTGCCAAGAATCCCGAACTGGCCAATCAAATCCACGAGCTCAAGGAATATTTCGATCTGCGCAACGCTCAAATAGCGGATCTCCAAAGGGAGATCATGGAGTCGGATCAGGGTACGCGAGTAGATGCTACGAATATACACTATTTGATCGAGGTTTCTATTTTTCGAATCTCTTGTTTCATGGTTTTCAGAAAATCGAGGCACCACTCGGTTGAACAACATTCAAACGATGAACGACGCGAAAACGGCGGTCAAAGTTCTGTTCGAAACGATAGCTGCCGATCACAAGAGAAACTCCGCCAAGATCCAGGATCTCGAGACCAAATATCGGGAATTGATGGTAAGTACGAGCCGTTGAATTTGCCGCTTGACGTTTTAAGCTTCTCAAACCCAAACAAACCCAAACAAGCTCAAATGGCAATGAGCCTGACCTTCTAACCTTGCCATTAAATTCAGGAAAAACACGACGCGGCACTTATGAAAAATCGGCAGTACGAGCTGCGCCAGCAGCCCTACGAGAAGGTCAAGGAACTCGAGGAGGAACTTGACTCGTACAAAGAGAAGTGCGAAAGGCTCGAGGAACAGGTGAGCGACGGATCGCGAAAAAAGAAATTCTCTACCTACGTGCGACTTCAAAAATCGCAAAGTATCGCTATCAGTAAAAAAAAGAATCTTGACCTCGCCGATGCGCAAAACAAAATGAAAAACGTTCCTTTCCGGTATAGCTCTCGGTGGAAGTAAATTCATCGGCCACGAAGGAAAACAAAAAGGCGAAAGTTGCGCCGCGGATTCGTCAAATGTACGAACCCACCGATTACAACTCGTCGTTCCACATAACGGACGATAGTTTCAGCGAGGCTGACGACAATAACGACCCGGACTGGAAGAAAACTCCGCTGTACAAACGGATCCAGAAGGTGGTGCGTAATTATTTATCTTCGTTAACGGAATTAAAAGAAATCAATCGTAGAAAATCCGCACACGCATAGAAGAGACGAGAATAATGAAAAACAGACGAAAAAAAATCATTTTTTTTGTTAATTTCGCTTCTGACTGGCAAGCCCCGCCACCCAGCCTTATTAAAGTAATTTTTTTCACCAACATTCCTTGTTTTCTCAGCGCGGGGCGAAGAACCGCAGCAGCGAGATTTCCGGCGCGGCCAAGAGAACCTCGGACGGTGACGTAAAGTGCGCCTGCAAGAGCCACTGCTCGTCGCGTCTTTGCTCATGCCGCAAGAATCTCGTCGCCTGCGCCAACTGCAACTGCAATCCGGAATTGTGTCAGAACCGAGAAAATGACAACGTGAGTATACCCAAATAAAATAAAAATTGCACGAAAAGTCACTTAATCTGCCGCTAATAGACGATCGATAACTAACGGCGAGCTTCCAACAGGTGCGCCAGAATCTGTTCACCGATTTCAACGTGACCGCCCAACTTGATAAGGAGGAAGATCAGTCCAAGCGCCCCAGGTGAGTCTCAACTGTCCGCTGAATATCCAACCATGTCGCGAAAATATTAAATCTGTTTTTCTTTTTTTCCAGGCTCACGAAATAAGAAGCCCATCGGCATATACTTTTAATACTCCGTTGACCTAATTTTATCGTCGTCGTTAGCCCGTTTTACATTCCTGACATTTTACGACTGCATACCATAATCTCATTTGTAATTATTGAATCGACACCGGGCGGGGGGTTTAGTTAGGACGAAGCAATTGTGAGGGAAGATTCGTCGACGAGTCGACCGCTTTTATATTATTTGACGAATTGTACAGGCTGGAGCCCGCTCCATTCGTGAAATCGTTAGCAGTATTTTTTATTACATTTCTAGCGAATAAAATACGTGCCTCGAAAAGTGTTTTAAAAAATCATTCTTCATCATGGCGTTGAAGTTTGCATCGTTGAAATGCAAAGACTAATTTTGTTGTTTTTCATTTCTCCATTTTTATCACTATCCAGAGCCGTTTTGCAAGTTGATGCGGAAAATCTCTAATAAGAATTCGTAAAAACGTTTGAGCTATTTTCACCGCCAAAACTGGCAAAAAATATTAAGACAATAAAAAAAGATGTATTTTGGTTGCATTTTAACGATGCAAATTTCAACGGCATTCGCCATCGAAGCGTGTCAGCGTCCGCGGAAATAGACCGGACGTTCCAAAGTCGAGTCGTTGCTGAACGACCGCGACTCGCGAAAGATTCCTCGAGGCTGCTTTCTACCGATCTTTCGTATTTTCTTTAGACAAGGCGGAGCTAGCGTGGACTTGAACCGGAACTGCGGTGTAATTTCTGTTTCTCGCAAAATCCTTGACTTCCGGTGAATCCCGATCGGTGGATTTTTCCACGGAAGCGTTATCAGACTTGGGTGGCTCGTCGATCGTGCCCTCGGAGTATCTACGTCCGAAGGGAAAGCACGAGGTGGGCTCGTTTCGGTTACGAGTGTGGGTTGGAGGCGCTTTGTCCCTCGCGGGTATTTCCCGGTGGCTGGCAACGTTGGACGATTCGACGGCACTCGTGGTTTTTTCGCCACCAACTTCCGCACTTTTTCGCGTACCGGAAGTGTCCGCGAGGTCGATCCTCGTAGCGGATATCTCCGATATTTCCTCGGCCAACAATCGACGACTTCGGGTTGCGTTCAGGGGACAAGGATCCTTCGGGGCTCTCTCGGATTCTTTGAGATTCGGATGAAGCGCCGTGAATCTCCCGAGTATACTCGTACCCTTGTCGTAAACGATTGCACCCCCGTTCGCGTCGTCGAGAGTTTTTTCGGCGCTCGTGAAACGCAATACCTTCCCGGCTGTGCCGCTGCTCGCGAAACCGGAAGTCCCCGGCTCGACAGTATCGCTCGTGTAAAAAAGTGACGGATTCGCGGCCGGCGCGATCGAATAAACCGTCTTCGCTTTCTCCCTCGGGGACTTCCGGCCCTCGCAGTCGCATCCTCCCGGCTCCTCTTCTTCCTTGTCGCGAGTATCGTCGCGCGCGAACAAACCTATCGGCACTTTCTTTATCACGAGCTTCTCGACTATGTAATCGTAAGTCTCGCTCGTGTCGAAATCCTCGCCGAATCGATTATCGACGACTTTACTTCCGGTCTTACGCTTGAGACAGCAGCGAAAAAAGGAGCGACCGGAAACGCGGCTAGCTCGTGGCGCGGTTGTGTCTTCGCCTCTCGATAACGTGGGATCCGATCGGTCAGCGTCTCCTTCCGGATGCTTCCCCTTTTTCATTGCTCGATTCGTGCCGATCGCTTTTTTACGATTACTACGTCCAATTACGTTTATGCCGTTTTCTAACCAATAACTCAGTGACACGTGGGCGACAATGTCAAATCTTTCGAAGGCTGAACATTCGCGTAGGTTTTTTTTTAACCGACATAAGCCCAAAAACAGGTCGGTTTTCAATATTTTTCCTGACGGGAGTATCGCGATGATGAGGTCGAGATTGAACACACAATTAATACATAGTCTTCACCAGATTGGGTGTTTTTCATTGAAAAATATTGACAAGGAATCAGGTTATTATTATTTGAGGAAGGGGCCTTTCGGCAATGAGGTTCGTCTAAAAATAAAAATCGAAAAATGTACTTTCAGTACAATAAAGTTTTTGTAAGATCGGATAATTTTTCGAAATTTCATAAATTACGAAAAATGACGAGTTTTCGAACAAAGTTCGTTTTTTTTACCAAAACATCTTTAATAATTTGTTACTAACAAATGGATAAACATAAAAAAATCATTCAGTGTGGTAGAAAATATAATAATCTATGCTCCATCCGAAATTGAAGTAAATCGGACCAACTGAGTGTGAGAGCGATAGCTGGACTTTTCGAGCAGGCGTTTCTCCGAAATTCATAATTATTCCGTCAAAAGAGAATCGTCAACCTCCGTCTCGGTGAATTCTCCATAGTCTGATGCTCAGATATTTTCCAAAAAAAGCTTGAGGCGTCGTAGATGTGCCACGTGACTTATGAGTGCGGGAGGGATTGCTAAAATCTTCCAACATAAATTTCTCAGAGATGAATGACATTTGGAGCAAAAGAACTTCATCGAGCTCTGCGCCAAGTAATTCTCCAGAGCCCGATGCTTAGTTTTTCATAAAAAGCTTAACCATCGATGAGAAAATTATTCGCAAATGTGTAAGGTTATGTTGACCCTGTACGGGCTTTCAAGCCCTTATGAGAAATTTGTGAGGTTATATTGACCTTGTCCGTGCCCTTGAGGCCCTACGAGAAAAGTTCGAAAATTTGTGAAGTTATGTTGACCTTGCACATGCTTTTGAGCCCCTATGAGAATTATTCGAAAATTTTTGAGGTTATGGTGACCACGCTCATGCCCTGGAGCCCTTACGAGAAAATTGTTCGAAAATTTGTGAGATTATGTTGACCTTGTACTAGTTCTTAAACTCCTATGAGAAATTTATGAAGTTACGTTCACCTTGTCCGTGCCCTTGAGTCCTCAAGGCACGGGCTTGACACCCTAAGGGCTCAAGCCCATATGAGCAATTTGTGAGATTGTTGGCCTTGTCCGTGCCCTTGAGTCCGTACGAGAAAACAGTTCGAAAACTTGTGAAGTCATTTTGACCTTGCACATGCCCTTGAGCCCCTATGAGAATTATTCGAAAAATTTTGAGGTTATGTTGACCACGTACATGCCCTAGAGCCCTTACGAGAAAATTGTTCGAAAAGTTGTGAGGTTATGTTGACCTTGTACTAGTTCTTGAACTTCTATGAGAAATTTATGAAGTCACGTTGACCTTGTCCGTGCCCTTGAGTCCTCAAGGCACGGGCTTGACACCCTAAGGGCTCAAGCCCTTATGAGCAATTTGTGAGATTGTTGTCCTTGTCCGTGCCCTTGAGTCCGTACGACAAAATAGTTCGAAAATTTGTGAAGTTATTTTGACCTTGCACATGCCCTTGAGGCCCTATGAGAATTGTTCGAAAATTTGTGAGGTTATGTTGACCTTGTAGGTGCTTTCAAGCCCCTGAGAAATGTGTAAGGTTATGTTGACTTTGTCCGTGCCCTTGAGCCCCTACGAGAAAAAAGTTTGAATATTTGTGAGGTTATGTTGACCGCGCCGGTCGTTTCGATCCCCATCTTTAGGGACCCTAAGTTATTTTCGTCGCCCTCGGTTGGACTTCTGAACCGCGCCGCTCCAACTTCCGCCGATACATCACCGACCAACACACGCGCGCGCTGATAAACACACGCATACGCGCGAGTGTCCACGCCAATTTTTATCCACAATACAAGAGCGAACACACGAGCCCTCCATGACGTGTCATGGCAGAGAATAATCGGGAGGTGGAAGTCGACCGTTGAGTATAGCCGAGTGCTCCTTTGTCGATTAATATTCTCCTCGTATTTCCGAGCCGCGACGGAAAACCGACAGTTCCGCCGGTGTTGCGACGATTTTTTTTTCTCCCCCTTCGCTATCCATGTAGCGGAAGATAAGACGATAAAGGAAAGAAGCGAGAAAACGCGCACTTATAGACGAACAAAATAAAAAGTATCGCACACGATGGGGACGACGATGGCGATGCGACTGCTCTGCGCTCTCTGCGCAATTAACACCGCCACGAGCTTTTATCTGCCCGGTCTTGCTCCTGTCAATTATTGCAAAGCTGGAGAAAGCGCAACGACGTGCAAGGTAAGTTTTTTTTCTCTATCAAAGTTCCTCGGAAATTTTGAGTGTCAATTTTCGGACAAAGTTACTGGAACGACTGAATAAAATTGATGGGCCTTCCCGATAAAAAAAGGCACCAATTTTTTAATCGCCGAGTAAGCCGAATATGCATTTTTTTTACTCTCTAGCATATTTAAAACCCTGCCGACGTGTCAATTGTTCGAATAACAATAATATTGCCGATAACAAAATGACTTATTTGCGGTGGCGATCTAAGTCGGCGCGATGTGCGTTCAGCGTCCGCATCTAACGTGATTTATACCTCTGTGCATTGCAGTCGGAGATAAAGCTGTTTGTCAATCGGCTCAACACGGAGGAGTCCTTCTTACCGTTCGAGTACAATTAGTAAGTAATTTGCATATCTTTTGTCTGTGTTGAGTGACACTGCAAGGCATCTGGTTGACAAGGCAAACGATGCCTCTCCGTTTGTACCCTGCGTCTGCGTAGGGTGGGACCCAAAAAATTTGTCATTTTCAATATCATTCCCCGTCGGGAGTATCGGGATAACAAGGTCTGAATTGAACACAATTGATAGCAAGTCTGGCCAAGCTGAAGTTTTTTTTTTATTGAGAATATTGATGAATGGAGTTATTGTTATTGAAAGTTATTGTCAAGAAAGCACTGTCAAGTGTCAAAAGAATTGGTAAAAAAATGGTAAGCTGCAGAGTAAAGTTTGATTTTTTACCGAAAAAACAACAAGTTTAATCGCTTGTTATTAACAAGTGGATAAATGCAGGAAAAAAAAGGCCAGTCCGATGATGGAAAATGTTGTAAACTATGCTCTGTTCGAACTTAAAGTTAATCGGAGGAATAGATTTTGAGATACGATTTGTGCCGTTTCATAAAACATACTTTCCAGAAAAAGGTAAATTGCACTAGTGATCGGACTCTTAACAAAATTCGTAATAACTCAATTAATTTTTGCATTTTTGACTAAATTTTTAGGCTATAAAACTAAGCAATAAAATAATCGTAATAAAATCGTTTTTCTGAAAAATCAATCAAGTGCAGACCCCTTAAGGAAGATCAAGCGCTTTAACGATGACTGTTAAAAGAATACTGATTTTTGTTCGGACACATGTCTCCTGAATAAAAGTTCAACTGCGAAGTAACAAGTTCCTTTGCATAGTTTTGCAGAAAAAAACGTTTATTAAAATCTGAGCAGCTACTTAGGTCTTTTGCTGGGCTCGTTGACAATAGAATGCTTATTTTTACGTGCGTTGTTCAGGCTTCTTTCAAAAATAGATGTTGTTCGCATCGTTAGAATTTTTTTTTATAATCCCGAATTTTTTCAAACGTCCGCTTTTCTTCCTATCAGCTTCGACTTCTGCCGGAGTCGGGTCGACGGGTCGCCAGTGGAGAACTTGGGCCAAGTCGTCTTCGGCGAGCGCATACACTCCTCGCCGTACAAAGTTCGTACCCACTTCAATATCTCCATACTACAGTAGCGCGTCCTCAGCGGCCACTTAATTGTTGAAAAATTATTTGCAGATCGAGTTCCTGAAGGAGGAAACCTGCACGACTTTATGTCCTCGGACGTACACTGGAGGCGACGCGGATTCGATGAAGAAATTGGAAACGCTGAAACTGGGAATGGCCTTGAACTATCAGCACCACTGGATCATCGGTGGGTATTGTTCCATCTGGAAATAATATCGCTCGATATTTACATTGAATTCGGGATAAACGACGGAAAATCGAAAACTTTGCAATTTGTCCAGACAACATGCCGGTGACTTGGTGCTATCCGCTGGAGGACGGGAGACAGTACTGTAGCACGGGCTTCCCGATGGGCTGCTACTCGAAGGAGTCTCGCTCGAGCCAGGACACTTGCAGCATCAGTGTAAGCATCCTCGCGTATCGAGCAGTTCCAAACTCTTTCAACGATCAACGTTGAAGGATACTCATTTTTTTTCTCTTTAAACATACGTCCAATAAAAGTACCAAGTATCCGTAACTTTTTATGTATCGTTTTCGAAACGGCCGAGAAATTAAAAGCTCGAAATTGAAATGTTATCGGATGTATGTGCAGCTAAAAAAAATCAGTATTTTTTTACGAGTTTTCGGAAGAGAGTAAAAACTATTGAATATCGGCAAAACTTTCAGGCGTCTTACAACAAGCCGAAAACTTACTACTTGTTCAATCACGTCGACTTGCTGATAACTTATCACAGCGGAATAAACGAAGATTGGGGCACCGGGTCTAAGGAGAACAGCGGACGTATTATATGTGAGTTCTTTCGGACAAAAATTGTTTGTAGCTTTTACTCTTTTTTTTTTTTAATACTGCGAACGAAGCTTCGAGAATGATAAACGACGATGTGACGTGCGCCTCATTGCGTAATAACTTTCGACAGCCATCAAAGTTGTACCCCGGAGTATCAATCACACCTCATCGACGGACTGTTCTTCCAAGACGCCGTTGGAGATACCCGACGCTGATTTGCCCAAAGGCCATTCCATCGAAGTGAAGTACACGTACTCCGTTCGATTTCAGGTGAGATTGGAGATGAAGTAGCTGTTTTCGGGAATATTCCCGTAAATATTCAGAAAAAGGACAGAATTTATCCATTTTTCGCAATGGTCCTAAAAAATATTGAGAAAAGACATAATTCTGGAAAAAAGTTGTTTTGCTATAGTTCGATTTTTTTCCCAAACGTTCAGAAAAGACGATTAAAAAAAAAATATTTCTATTGAAAAAAGATAATTCTGGGAAGAAAATGGAGTTTCCGTATTGTCGGAATTTTTTTCTAAATGTTCAGAAAAGACAATCCTGAAAGAAATTGTTTTAAGGAAGAATATGCGAAGTTGACGATTGATCGACCATTTTTTAAAATATTTCCAAAAACATAATGAGAAAAGAGATAATTCCGGGGAAAAAACGAAGTTTTGGTATTTTTTAATTTTTTTTTCTCAATGTTCAGAAAAGACGATTCTAAAAAAAATTATTCCAAGGGAGAATATGACAAATTAACGATCGATTATTCCTTGCTGGGAATATTTTCAAAAAGTATTAAGAAATGAGATAAATCAAAAAATTTAGGTTTCGCTCTTTTTGGATTTTTTTCTAAATGTTCAAAAAGAAAATTCTAAGAAAATGCTTCCAAGGTAGAATATGAAAAAATAAGGCGGGATTTACAACGATCAAAAAATCGTTTCCCTTTTTTCCCCTTTAATATATGTAGAATATTTCTATATATGTAGAATATTTTCCCAAAGTTTCAAAGCGAAATTAAAAAAACTTCAAACGTTACAGCCCGTCAACGCCGTGCCTCACCGCTCGGATTCAAA
Source organism: Ophion ellenae (assembly GCA_963210295.1). Classification (NCBI taxonomy): domain Eukaryota; kingdom Metazoa; phylum Arthropoda; class Insecta; order Hymenoptera; family Ichneumonidae; genus Ophion; species Ophion ellenae. The sequence goes on from OY723393.1 coordinate 38,437,230, forward strand.
CGAGTTTTTCTCAAAACCGTATTTTCGAAATTGGCGTCTAGGATTACTCAAAAACTATTAAACCGATTGAGTTTAAACTTGGTGGAAATATTCATAATATTGCTACCTTCTACTTGGCGAGAATTGTTTTTTAAACATTAGAAATAAAAAACTACTATTTTAATCCAAATTCTACAGAAATTTTGCGTGAAACGTTGATTTTTTTTTTGGAAATGCGTGCCATTCTCTTAAATTTGCCTTTTCTTCATTTTAATTACTGTAAAATAGAAACTATACATGTACTTAGTGAAAAAATGTTTAAATTTTTTTGCAATTCAAAGTTGGTAGCTAAATTGCACGCCGATTCGCAACTCCCGCGGCAGCCTTGCTGTAACACTCTGCCGGAGCTCCGCAATATTGATGATAAATGAATTAAAAAAAAATTGTTTTCTATACTTAAATATACTATTAAAGTATACCTACAGTTTGATAAATGTAGAATCCTTATTTATTAGTTTAAAAAATCACTCAAAAGTGCTTTATTTTTTCCCGTCTGAATGTATATTCCGCCTTAACGATCAATTACCTATTCTTGAGAAAACTCCAAAAAAAATATTGTAAAAAGTGAGAATCCTGGACTAAAATCCATTCTGGTATTTTTGTTCTTAAACGTCAAGAAAAAAGTCCTGAAAAAAGTAAGTCTCGTATTGCGAGTATCCATAGTACCAGATCTTTGCCACGTGAAAAAACATGACAATCTCAATTTTGACAATCGCAGGCACGTCCGCGATGCTGTTTGCACGATTCCGTTACACCGTTGGAATGCGACGAAAGTTCTTTTTAATTTCATTTTTAGGTTGTAGGTCGCTAATGAGGATCTTTAAAACACTTTGCCGTAGTTTTGACAGCCAAAAAAGAATATTCAATTGAGAAAAAAAAGGATTGTCCTTGCGTTCCAACGATGCAAACTCCAGCACCACCGTCCACGAGCGTTTTTTTTTTCTGACACGCGCAAACGTCTCATCTGTTCGCAGCGAAACGACACGATCAAGTGGTCCTCCCGTTGGGATTACATTCTCGAATCGATGCCGCACTCGAATATCCAATGGTTCAGTATACTGAATTCCCTGGTTATCGTATTGTTCCTTTCGGGAATGGTGGCGATGATAATGCTTCGTACACTGCACAAAGATATCGCACGATACAATCAGGTATGTCTCTCTCCATCGACGAGTAGCGCGGTTAACAGGGAACCGCTAATGGTCCTCGGTGATGTTGAAGGTTCGCGCAAATAATCTTCTCGCCAATAATCGCAGATCTTTAGTAATTCGGACGTGTCCACGTAACGGTGATTGGACCGTTGGGGGTAGTGCGCGGACTTTTTGTTTCTTCGCTTTAGTTCGAAGATCAATGACACGAGCGTGTGTGCGTCTGTGTTGCGATAACGCAGGCCTCTTTTCAGATAGAGTCCGGCGAGGACGCGCAGGAGGAATTCGGCTGGAAACTCGTTCACGGCGATGTCTTCCGTCCCCCGAGAAAGGGCATGCTCCTCTCCGTGTTCCTGGGCTCCGGTATTCAAGTTTCCTTCATGACGCTCGTCACCCTCGGTAAGAAAAAACGCACGTGGAAAAAAATGAATTCCCGCAAATGTTGAGCAGAGTGTGTGCGTATCGGAGGAGCAATTTTTTCGGGGCTTTTTCGGGTTTTTATTCGATACCATATGGGGAGATCGACAGCGAACGAATTTTGTTTGGATTTGCTTGAGTCGAAAGATATATCAGATGGACGTACGAAAATCTGAAAAAAATCGGGCGATGTTTAGGAGAATCGATTACGAATAATGTCCGAAAAGTTATTGACAAATATTTGAAGCGAACAATTGTTCGACAATTATTCGGTGACAAAAATCTTAACATGCGCAACGACTCGATTTTTCCGCATACTTGTGAATTTTTTTTTTCAACTCTTGCTTCCGTAAATATTTTCTGGATAATTGCCAAAAATGATTAATCAAACGCAATATTGAAAGTAGCTTTGAAAAAGCGGACAACGTGATATATCTAGTACTATGGATACTCGAGTTCCGAGTTCCGATTTTTTAGAAATTCTCTTGAATATCTAGGGAAAAAAATCCCATAAATAACTGAATTTTACCCAGAATTCTCACTTTTCGCAATATTTTTTTGGTATATACCCATAAATGTATAGCAAAGTTTCATGCTACATGATTATTCGTAAAGATCGATTACGAATAATAATGTCGGGATGTTACGGGAAAATGTTTCAAGTGAATAATTGTTCAAAATATATTTAACGAAAGAAATATCTAAATAGGCAACGACTTTGTTGATTTTTTCGGATAGTTGTGAATTTTTTTCAGGATATTCTCGTTTTTGAATTTTTTCGGCTTATCTCCAAAAATGGTCAATCAATCGCAATTTTGAAAGCAATTTTAAAAACGAAATAAATGTAAATGTTCTATGGATACTCGTAATACGAGAACTCATTTTTTTCATGCTCTTTACTGAACATGCAGAAAAAAACCCACAAATATCAGACGTGAATTTTTTGCAGAATTCTCTCTAATTCTCAATATTTTCTGGAATATTGCGGAAAATAGTTTATCAATTGCTAATTTTTCATATTCTTTCGTAAATGCAGTGAAAATAAAAATATACGAAGAGCAATTTAAAAGAAGAGAGTTAATTCTCCCAAAGATCGTCAATATTCAGTACCTCATTAGATGCGAAGAATTTTTTGCACTGACAATCCATTGAACAATTATTCGTTTAAACAATTCATTAATAACTTGTCGTCCATTATTGTTATCCGAAATCAAGGTTCGAGACATTTTGCATACGTCTGAGGTTCAGTTTTTTTTTCGAATCGCAAAGTACTGAATTTCCGATGAAACAAAAAAAATTGTCTGGGAATGGGCGATAATTAAAGGGGAAGATGCCTTTACCGAGGAACAGATGACTGATTTTCATGATTTTTTTTATAAAGGAAAGATTTCTGTACCCTTTTTGAGACTTGGGGTATTTTTTATTACTACTTTTGGCTGTTGAATGGTATTTTGAAACGAATTGCGGCGAATGTTGTTAGTCGGCGTGACACGTAACGTCGGTGGGATTAATCTGAAAAAAAAAAACCAACGAAGATTTTCCCTTCGTTAACACTCATACGCAGAATATGAACCAAAAAAAAGTGCGGAATGTTGAAAAATGAAATGGTACACTTAGAAACAAAAAAAACTAGTTTTTCCGAAAAACGCTACATTTTGTAATAAATCCTTCTTTAATTTTTATTTTCAAGCACATGTAGGATCATGTTTTAGACAATAAGGTTAGAAAGATTTATACCAAATTTCATCAGAATCGGTCAATTCGTTTTTTAGCTACGTCACGCCAATTTTGAAAATGCAGTTTAGAAGGCCGTGCCATACGTCCGCCATTTTTAAAGATTATTTTGAAAAATGACAGCCAAAAGTATCAGTAAAACATACCCCAAGTCTAAAACATAGTGAAAAAAATTCTTTCGTTAAAAAAAAATCATCAAAATCAGACATTTTTTTCCTCGGCTCAAGGTACCTCCTTCTTCATACCATTCTTCTTCATTCCAATCTCAAACAATAAACGACGCGTCGCTACATAAAAAGATTTTCCGCAGCTTTCGCCTGTCTCGGTTTCCTGTCACCGGCCAATCGAGGAGCTCTAATGACCTGTGCGATGATCCTCTACGTCTGTCTCGGTACACCCGCGGGCTACGTTTCCGCGAGAATCTACAAGAGTTTCGGCGGTGAAAAATGGAAGTCCAACGTCCTTCTGACTTCGATGCTGAGCCCGGGGTAAGTTTTTCGCAAAAATGATTATTTCGTCGAACTTTACTCGGAGCCCCAAGCGCCCTTGTCACAAAATTCCTTCGCAACGTTGCAGGATCGTCTTCGGCCTGTTCTTCATACTGAACCTGTTGTTCTGGGTGAACGAGAGCTCGGCAGCCGTGCCCTTCAGCACACTCGTCGCTCTTCTGGCCCTCTGGTTCGGCGTTTCCGTACCCTTGACCTTCGTCGGAGCTTACTTCGGCTTCAGAAAACGAGTGAGTCCCGTTTCCCTTCAACCTGACATCGTGAGCTGTCGGAAGGTTCCCCATTGCCCTTCGAACCTTCTCCAAGCCTCAAAATTAACAGATTCGCGAATACAACTTCGAAAATTGGAAATGAGCAGTTGAAAAAAATATAAAAATTGAATCCTCGAGTACGTAACCTCGCCTTGAACGGCTGTGAAATTTGTCCTTTGCTTTTCAGCCTCTCGAACATCCGGTGAGAACGAACCAAATACCGCGACAAATACCCGAGCAGAGTTTCTACACCCAGGCGGTACCGGGAGTCATGATGGGCGGCGTTCTACCATTTGGATGTATATTCATACAGCTGTTCTTCATTCTGAATTCGCTCTGGTAATTTTCAAGCCTCGCGTAAATTTCTACCGATACCATCGGAATAAAGGCAACCAACTTGTTGCAAAATCGCGAACGAGCAACCTGACAGTGCATTATTTTTTATACAAAAAATTCATAATCATTGATACTCCGTGCATTATAATTCAAAATACTCATTAAGGGATTGGGCTACTGTGATGGCCTGAAAATCAGGGTTGTTAAAAAAAATCGTTTCGAAGGAATAAGATGATCGAAAAATCGTTTGGACATTTTTTTTCTATTTACATTAACAAGGTGTGTACCAAATTTCATTGAAAATGTTAATAATTGGAAAAAATATAAACAATCTCGTGAAGGAAGTCTTACGTGAGAGTCTCGACGGTGTACTTGATTTGGCCGATTGATGTGAGACAAAAATACGAGTTTTTTTTTTCTTAACATAGATAATATTAGCTAAGACTTGACCGGGCTTTTTTACGTTATGGTGTTGCAATCATCGAAAAAAAAATCAATTTTGTTCGAGGAAAAATGACAATTGTTAATAACCAATGAGAAAAAGTGTTGGAAAGAAAAACTTCGGTCAAGACTAAACTACTATTAGAATGAATGCGTGTACCAAGTTTCAAGTCAATCCGTTGATTAGATGTTGGAAAATCGTGTACACCGTTTTTAATAACATATTTTCGAGAAAAACGCGTTTAAAGTTTTACCAGCAGTTCTATCGTTCTAATCATAAGTTCACCTTTAATTTTCCAATTCATGCACCATATGTTGAACCTTCCTCTCCAATTTGAGTTACCTTAAGCGACGAACGAATGATCGCCATTTCCACAGTAGCCTAACGCCTTAAAAAAAAATGCTCATTAAATATTAATAGTTTAAAAAACTATAAAATAATCATTAACGTAACGAATTTAAATTGAAAAACACTCTAACGCAATAATAAAAAAACACAATATTGAAAAATACACATTTGGAGAAGTTTATGGTTTGAAGTTTACATCATTAGAATGCAGTCATTTTTTTTTTTTTTTTTTTTTTCATTTCTATTTTCGTTATTATCTAAATGCATTTTGCAGATTTTCGTTATAAAGATTTTCAAAATCGTTTCAGAGACTTACAAAGCTTATAAAGATTTTCAAAATCGTTTCAGAGACTTATAAAGCTTATAAAGATTTTCAAAATCATTTCGGAGACTTTCGAAGCCCAAATGTGATAAAAAAATTTAAGTATGCCATAAAATATATATTTTCGTTGCATTATAATGATGCAAACGTCAATACCATCATTTTCGCTGACTAATTATTCGATCGTTTATTTTCACAGGTCAAGTCAGGTCTACTACATGTTTGGATTCCTCTTTCTGGTGTTCCTCATACTCGTGATAACGTGCTCGGAAACGACGATCCTTCTGTGCTACTTCCACCTTTGCGCTGAGGCAAGTTTAATTGTCGAGTCGGCAAAAGCTGCGAATATCTCCCACAACTTTCCCAAAAAAATCCTCCGAAAAAACACGCTAATCGTTCTTGAAAGATCATTTACGAAAATCATATATTAACAAAATTAAAAAGGAGTTAAACAAATAGCGTCTCACTGAAATTCTCTAGTTTTTGGACGCGACTATAAATTCTTATTGACAATAACCCAAGCCAATTTTATAAAACAAAACGCTCCGAGCAAGTCTGTTCGCAAATCCTCCTTGGAAAAGGATTTCTAATGAAGGTCCGACTTTCCGTCACTGGAAAAAAAGTCCCGAAAATCTTGTTCTCTCAGGCCACGGGTCTACATCATGAAAATATGGTTTGGGTTATAAAGAATTCTTGATCTTCGTAATTTTAACATGTTTCATTATCATCTGAAATCTTTTTTTCCAAGTTGGGTAACAAATTTTAACAAACATCCTCAAAAATGTCTCGTGGATTCTCCTACCCTGGATATGTTAAAAAAAATACGGCAGTACGAAAAATTGTTTTCGTTGCATTCCAACGATTCAAACTTCAATACCTCGTTTGAGAAAAATTAACAGATATCTCTAAATTATTTATATAGAATTTTTTTATTTTAACTACAAAAATTGTCTGCAAATATTTCATTTAATTTCAAAAAGCGAAAAAAAATTATCTTCGAATTTGGCATATCGCTTTAGTTATATGTTCAATTTACCTTTAACGTTGATCAAGACTAAATTAAACCCAAAAACAAAGCGAAATAAAAAATTGGCCGGTCACGAGAGTTCACATTCTCGTTAGGAAAAACGTTCATTTCTCACGGAATTATTTCCGTCCATCCACAGGACTACCACTGGTGGTGGCGAAGTTTCCTCACCTCGGGCTGCACCGCGTTCTATCTTCTGATCTATTGCGTGCACTACTTCATCACGAAGCTAAACGTCGAGGGTGCGACCTCGGCCTTCCTGTACTTTGGCTACACGCTCATCATGGTGTTCTTATTTTTCCTTCTCACCGGTAAGTGACTTTTCTCCCCTTCCCGCCGTACCCACCGGCGTGCTCACATTTGTTTCTCGCTTTCTCAGGATCCATCGGTTTCTTCGCCTGCTTCTGGTTCGTCCGGAAAATTTACAGCGTCGTCAAGGTCGATTGAGAACGTTGCGGAGATAAAGTGCGACAACCAATGACAAAGAAAGATGAAGAGTTTTGTTTTTATTTTTAGGAAAAAAAAAACAAGATAAAGAGTATTTGCGTGTAAAGTGAATTCGCGCCGAGACAGTCTCCCTCTCTAAAATGCTCCGGAGCTGCTGGTCGTTATCGCAAAAACGTGTCGATTTAATTCAACGCGAGTTGTAATTCGCGCAAAATATTTCAATTTTTGTTCTCTCTCTCTCTTTCTCTCTCTGCACGGATATAGATACGAAAAATCATCGTCTCCTAGTCTCGATTCGTTTTTTCTCTCTTTCGTCGTTCCCCTCTCGTTTTTTTTTAAATCACCATTCGCGAACCCAATTTGACGCAATGACAATTTCATTTAAACTCGGATTGACCGCGTTCTTGCGCGCCGCGACGTTCCGACGCGCGAATTACCGTTGACTGTGATCCACACGGAGGACACGAGAGACGCAGAAGAAAAAAACGAGGGCCGAGCGACCCACGACTCTCTCCCGAACGAACGATATTACGGGAAAGCTAAAAGCCTCCGCTGGAGGACGAAGAGACTCGTCCGCCCCAAAGCGTTCGGCCGGAAATTTCGACGCCCCGTTGAGACGGTGTGTCACTTTGCCTGCGACAAACGTAGATATTCTCACGTAGCCGGAGAGTGCGGTGTCTCCGGAGCCTGGAGGTTTCATGTTCCATCGGATCGAAGCGAAACGAAAAGTTTTAAATATTATATTCATAGGGAATAACACGTGTCGGAAGTACGAATAACAATAAATTGTACAAATTGGTAATATAAGTTAAGACAACGGGGGAAACTCGATAGAAAAACTTTCTACAACTTCCTCAATTGCACGAATTAAAATACTTTACGATTGTAAACTTCAGACGAATGTTTCCTGTTATTCTTCACATGCGATTTTAGAGGACAAGCCGCGCTCGTGAGAAAGTCACGATGCTCGTCACTTTTCGCCACCTCGTCAATTTTCGCGAAAATTAGGAATTCCCTTGATTCAAAGTATCCAAGGGCTAATGAAACTTAAAAATACAGATGAATGACCAAGGCGAGAGAATTTTTTTATTAAAAACATTAATTGAAAAAAAAGTAATGGGAATTGATTATTTCGTTGTACGTATTTAAAGGAAAATTAACTTTCAGATTAAAGGTGAATGAAAAATCAATCAGGTAAATGTGTAAATGTCGCACAAAATAGCTTAAAAAAAGATTTTACGGTTCAATTGCAAAATTAGTGACAATCGATCAATTCTCATGCAGGCAAATTGAAGATTGATGAGACATTGATATAAGGTAAATTGAAAATTAAGGGTAAATAGTTATATTTTTGCCGATAATTTAATTTATTAACGAAAGTTGGACTTCATGATTTAAAATGATTCAATTTAACCGCCACGTTAGTTTAATTAACGCTCAATCAAATTGATAAAAGCGTGAATAGTTATATTTATCCTGAATTATTCAATTTATTTTTGTTGAATTTGCCTTCAATGTTAATCAAGAGTAAATTAAACATAAAAATAAAGCGAAACAAAAATTGACAGATATCTGTGAATCTTTTATATAACTTTTTTTCAATTTCGACAAAGAAGAAAAATGATCTTCAAATATTTTATTTCAATTCAGAAAGCGAAATAAAAAAATTCTTAGAATTTGCTATTTCGCGCTATTTTTATGTTCAATTAACCTTTGATGTTAATCAAGAGTAAATTAAACAAAAATAAAGCGAAATAAAAATTGATAGATAACTGAATATTTTGTGTAGTTTTTTTATTTAATAAAAAATGATCTTCGAACTTTCATTTCAATTTAAGAAGCGAAGCAAAGATATCTTTAAAAGTTTTATTGTCCTTAATTTTTATGTTCAATTTACGTTCAATGTTAATTAAAATAAAATTAAACATAAAAATAAAGTGAATTAAAAAATTTGGAGATAAATTTTGAAAAACATGTTATTGTACAGACACAATGCGAATTTTTCATTCACGATCAGATCGCCAGAATTCTTTTGCATATGGGAAAGCGGGAATTTCGATAAATCGACAATGATTCGATCGAGTATTGTTGTCGTGTTTTGGTGTTTATTGATAATTTTAAACGTCACATAATGGAATATCCGACATATTTATTTACAGCGGGGGTCTTTGTTATCAACGTATCTCGTCTCTTATTTTTCCTTCACGTGCGACAAAAACGCCTTACAAGCGACAAATATTTCTAAACTATCGCACGCAATTCTCAATTTCTGTCGTTATTATATATATGAACCATAGCCGATTGTTTCTCGCCTAGATGGCCGTTCGTCCGAGGTCGCGAAAATTCAGCGCGGTCGAGAGCAAACAATCGCTCGCGAGAGAGTATTATCGACGGGCACTCGCACGTACACACACACACACCCACACAACGCGCACCAAAAAGTTTCACCCTCGTCATTCGCGCCAGAGTCCAATTTTATATAAAAGACAAAAAAAACTTTCCCTTTTTTTCTTCTTGCTTCATCAGAATCTATTATCACTAAGTTATCGTTATTTCAATAATAGCCAGACGCGACCGTAAAAACGTATCGGGCTGTTGCGCTACTCTCTCTACGAATTTTCGTTCGCGCCAAAGACTCGCGAAACTTCTGAAATATTGTTTTTTTAAAATAAACCTACGGATTCGTATATCACGACTGGCGTAATCGTTAAACGCGAAAGAAACATTCAGCAGATATGGCATAACGATGTTCTACGCGCGATCATCCTCGGGATCGAGAAACCGCGAAAGAAAAAAATTGGTAAAGTTCTAAGCCTCGACCATACACCCGGCTCGTGGACCGCGCGTCGAAATGTCGTTTTTTTTCTTCGTTTCATTTATTTTCACAATTGTAGCTGCGAATCCAGCGGACCCCGGCACAATTGCATTCATCTTTCTTAATAATTTTTTCCAACGCACCCTCTAAAATCCCGCGTTGTTCACGGAGATTATTTGAAACAGCGCGATCGGCCGGCTACCAGGCAGAGCGAGACAATTCGCGTTCGTATCGCGCCACAATGACGAATGGTACAGACATTGAGCGCGCGGCCACGTGGGCTTGCAAGGAGCGCTCTTTACCGCTCTGGGAAATCCGAGAACGCGCTCGGAGCTTTCGCGGCTGCACATTTCAGTCAGGGGTGGGGGGGGCCGCGAGTGAGAAAAGCGCCAAAATCGGAATACGCGAGTTTTGTAAAATATATTTAAAACGAAGGAAAAGAAAAAACAAAAGACGACTGCGCGTGCGTGTTTAGAAAATAGAAAAAACCGAGTCTCGTAGTCGAAGTAGAAAGAAAATAAAAAGGTGGGAATTCAACTGCGAGATTGTTCGCGGATACGTGGGAAAAAAAAATAGTTCGGTGTCCACGTAGCATTTTGTCTCTGTCTTTGGGGCCGAGCGGAGGCGAGAACAGCCGGCGGAACAAAATTCAACGCACTCGTGACTCCCTCGATCTTATTCGCCCTCGTCCCGTCGCCGAGCAATCCTTCGACCCCTGCCCCGCCGCTTGACGATGCGCGTGAGAGAAATACGAGGGCGCAAAGAAACTGAGAGAGAGAGGTGGCGTTGGCCGAACGTGGACGGTTTTATTTCCGTGGACTGCGACGACGACGACCGTCACGGTTCCTCTCGGCGCGTCTCATCTCCTCGAGTCTGCGTGCATGCTCCGCCACGCGCTGCCTTCGCATCTCTTCCTTCACGACAATCTGAAAAGCACCGGCAAAGTTAGTCCGAGCTCCTCGTTTCTGCGGCACGAACGGCACTGTCCTTTCCAAAGTTTTCGTTTTTTCTCTCAAGGGAACTTCAAGGTCAAATTTTATTAAATAGACGTTTTCAAAGTGACAGTAAGGTCAAGTTTCATTTAATGTACGTTTTTTGGTGACTTCAAGGTTAACTTCTATTTAATGGACTTTCTTTAGGTGACTTCGAGGTCATTTTTTTCCAATTGACGTTTTCAAGGTGACTAAGGTCAAATTTTATTTAATGGGCGTTTTTAAGTGAGGTCAAGGTCGACTTTTTATTAACGGACTTTCTTTTGGTGATTTCGAGGTCAATTTTATTACAGGAACTTTTTCAAGGTCAACTTTTATATAATGGACGTTTTTTAGTGGCTTAAAGATTAACTTCTATTTAATGGACTTTCTTTAGGTGACTTCGAGGTCAATTTTCTCCAATGTACCTTTTGAAGGTGACTAAGGTCAAATTTTATCTAATGGGCGTTTTTAAGTGAGGTCAAGGTCAACTTTTAATTAACGGACTTTCTTTTGGTGACTTCGGGGTCAAATGTTATTAAAGGGTCGGTTTCAAGGGTAACTTTTATTTGACCCTTGACACACCGGGTCATTTTGACCCGGACGAATTCGAGATAAAACGCTCACTTGCCCAACATTAGAAGTTTTCAATAATTTTTTACAACAATTCAATTTTATATTCTCCAAATTTTAAGTATGCAGACATTAAGAAATGTTTAAAGTGTATTCCGGATTTTTTTCAATAAAAACTGACCGACGAGTTGTCAAGGGCAGGTGGATGAAGTACTATCCGGGTCAAATTGACCCAGTGTGTCAACTCCGTGGCCAAATATAAGTGTGTCAAGGAAAGGTTAACGGATGTTTCCAATGTAACTTCAAGGTCAGCTTCTATTCGGTGGATGTTTTCATCGTAACTTCAAAGTCAACTTTCATTTAATGGATGTTGTCAATGTGACTTCAAGGTCAAATTTCATTCCATTAACGTTTTCAAGGTCAACTTGAAGAAGAACAATTGAAGTTTTATTTTTAATTTTTTATATTTAAGTTTTATTAAGTAATATGTATTTAAGTTTTATTTAACAATTGAAGAAAAACAATTGAATAATTTTATAGCACGTAAAAAAAGAATAAAAATAGGGATTCGGTTCTGGAGCTGGATGGGCACGGAGCGACTCACCTGCTCGTTGGTAAGCGGTAGCCAGTATATGCACGGTGTAGCTTTTGTTTTCCTGAACAGATCGTCCAGGAGTTTGGCCGGTGGTGGATCGTCCTCTTTCTTTTTGAACTTGCGCGCGGGCGCTGGTAGATGAGCTTCGTGGTCGGGACTACGGCTGCGCTGTCGTCTCTTCTTGTCGAGATCCTTCTTCTCGCGCTCCTTCTCCTTCGCGAAGTGCTGTCCGTCCTCCTTGCCCAGATCCCATTCCCGGACCACCGTCACCTGCAAGCGAAACGTCGCACGCGTAGCCGGATGAGCAAACACGAAGGAAAAAAGCGCGGGCGGAAGAGTAAAAATTTTACGTGTACTTTAAGGGATTACGACGATGTAAAAAAATGCTTGCTATTTTCGAAATTAAATATCTTTTTTTTATAGCCGAAGAATGCGAATTTTCGGCTGGAGTCAGGCAAGTTAGCGGGCTACATTCACCTGGTGGGTCAAAAAATCGCATTGTCCAGAAATATTTTACTTCCATAGTATCACCTTTTAACTATATTGCCTGGAAATTTAATTGAAATATTCCTGAAATTGGATGAGCTACTCATTATTTTTTTGTTTTTCTGTATTTTTTTGTGATATTTTTGAAGACTCTCAATATATATACCTTTCTGTTTAATGTAATGCGTTTCTTTTTAACTAACCGTTGCCCAGAAGACAAAAATCGGAATGCGGCCATTTTTTTCGGGCCTCTAGGTAGATGTAGCCCCTTAAGGGATGACATCAGTCTAGGATTTTGGAAAAATCTGTTTCTTTTTTGCTTAAAAAATACTTTGGGGTCATAAAAACAATATTCAATTGGTCCTGTAGTAATTTTTTTTTTAGGTTCAATTATCAATTGTGCTGCAGCGCTTCGGACTTCTTTCAGGCGCCTTGTACAACTTCAAACGCGTTTTTCTCGAAACCACTTTTTTCAACTGGGAGGACGGATTACTCGAACACGTTTGCATGGATCAATTAGAAATTTTGATAGTAGCTTCACAATTACATTCTCTATGGGAGTACGTAGCCGTTTCTTGATTAAATGTAAACTATTCTTTTATAAACAATGTACTGTCCATTTTTTGGGCAAAAAATCGATTCATTTCGTTCAAAGAGCGCCATTTTTCAAAATTTGATTTGCAAGAATCCCTACGTAGTCCGAAGCTAATAATGTATAGATATTTTTTTTGGTTTTTGTTCCAGGTCTTATACTTCACGAAAAAACCGTCCTCCCGTGAAGCTATTTGTAAAAAAACACGTTTTTCAAGATCGTCTCTGTCGCCGCCATTTTGTATGAAAATTATAATAACACTTTTTTAAATATTTTAATATGTGTTGAATAAAGCTTCTCAAAAGAAATCCTATTCCTTTTTTCATACTCCCAAGATACATTGTCAAAGTTAGGTCTTATTTTCTGCTGCTAGTGGTCGCTAAAGTGGTGTTATCCCTTAAGCCAAAGACAAACGTTGAGCGCACCTTCGTCGTGGAATTCGTTCTTTCGTCACGGGCCCAATCCTGCTGCCAGCCGTCGTTAGCCGCCAACGGCTCGGTCTTGCGCGAGGGTGGTTGATCCTTCGAGAGCTCGCGCGCCAATTCCATGTCCTCCTTCGTCGCGTATTCGACTTGCAATTTTTTCGGATTCGAAACCGGCCACGATATACCGTGAAGCGCCTGTCGCGTCTCGAACGCCTGATCCTCGTTGCAGTACTGCATCGAGGCCAACAACAACGCACAAAGAGCATTAAAAAAAAAGTGAGTGGCTGAAAAAGACCCGGGAATCCTGTCGCTGACGTTTCATATTCTGCGTGGAAATCCAAACGAGCCACGTACCTCTACGAAACACTTTGACTTTATACGATCCATCCAGAAGCCGTTCTCCACGATCGTACCGGTGCGCGATAAAAGCTCACGTATTTGATTCAGGGTGAACGGCCGTACGAGATTCTTGATCAGCAATATGCTCGTAGGTATCGCTGCTGGCGGACTCGGCGATTTCGCGTGTTGTGTGTCCTTCACAATGGAGATTTTTCGTCTCGACACTGCGGGCGCAAATTTTCATGAGAATAAAATAAAATTTTTATTTTAAAAACCCCAAAATGAATGAGTTATGAAACAGAAAATTTTGTGACTTTCAGGTTTAAGAATTAAGTGATAAAAATTGACGCGGAGTATAATAGTGCAACTTTTATGAAACAACTCGACGATAATTGAGGCGGTTTGGGAAATATTGGGCTTTATGTTATTTTTTTTTGTAATCTGCATTTGGTTTTTCGCATGCCATTTCTACAAATGATATGAATCGACAATGACTAAGCAACTCTTGAAAGTAATTGGCACGATGTGCGTAGTACATTTTTCTTACACCGCAGGCTATCAAAGTCAGATGTTCGAATTGGTTTGTATAAAAATTCTGCATAAGATCTTTTATCATAAAGTTTCCTTAACATTTAATGTTAAAAAGAAGACTTTTTTTTAAATAAAACAAATAACCAAGAGTATTTTTTTTTTACCGGGTAAAAAAAAAGTTATCATTTGTAGAAATTGCATGCGAAAAACCGAAAGCAAGCGATTTTCATCTCGAAAACCGTGGGTCTTTAACTAAACTGAAATTCCAGCATATAGTAGGACATGATCTGACCAATTGACAGTTGCACGATTATCCATTCATGACAGGACACCCTGTACATGTATACGAAGCCATTAAAAATGTGTAAAATCGCTCAGTAGATCAAGAAACGCAGCAGCGTTTTGATGCAAAGTAATTTTTAAAAAATTCGTTTCTACACCACTGCTTCGATGCGACACCACTGCTTGTGAGCATTCCCGACACCAAAGACACGCCGCGACTCTTTATACAGTAAGATGGGCTTTGGCAGACGACGTTTTAACTTTGATTCGATAGTACGCGAAAACGCGGCGACGAAACGAAAATTTAATGACATTTTACCAATTAAATATGATTTTTTTCTATCGATTTTGTTTGGGTAATTTTTCGATCCGTCTACTCAATCTTGAGATCTCGTAATATTCGATCGAATAAATATATACAGGGTGTTTGGCGCATGGATCCTATGTCCTAAGTGTCACGGTAATTGAGATATAATTTGTTTTTTTCGTTTTTTTTTCAATTCTCCGAAATTTCGCCTTTAAATCGTCACAATTTTTCTATTTGTGATTGTAATAGCACGAAATAACTTTTGTTGTATTGTACTGCAATGTATGTTTAGTAAAATTGAATCATTATTTGATAGAATTAGTTTCAAGAAAGTGACTCTTGAGTTTCCAGTCTTAAAAGTGTGTAGAAATGTGATGTATGAAAAATTTAAACTCCTAACTTCATTATAAAAAAACTTCTCTTTATTTTGACCACATAATGGATGATTTCTATGACATGTAGCATACCGTTGGAACGGGTATAAACTAGAGAACTTTTTCAAGCAAAGCTTAGTTCAAAATAGCTTTTAGTTTTTGTTTATAATGAATTTAGAAGTTGACATTTTTCCTACATTTACGCATTTTTGAGACTTTGGGAGCTCATGAGTCATTTTCTTGGAGCCAATTGTAGCAAATAATGATTTATTTATAATAAACATACATTGCAGAACACATCAAAAGTTATTTCGTGCTATTACAACCACAAACAAAAAAGTTATGACGATTTAAAGGCGAAATGTTGGGTAATTGAAAAAAACCGAAAAAAAATCATATCTTAATTACCGTGAATCTTAGGACATAGGGTCTAAGGGTGAAAAAAGTAGCGAATGACCACCGCAATGCCCCAAATAATTGTGTCGGTCCATGTGCCAAACAGCCTGTATATAGAGAGGTATTTTAGTTAAGTTGGGATACAGTGCAAATGACGAACACTTAGCTAAACTTATGATTACGATAGAATTGCTAGTAAAACTTCAAACGCATTTTTCACACGATTTCTCGACATCTAATGAACGAATTCACGTTTAATTTGGTACACTTATTCAGTGTAATAGTCGTTTAAGGGGAGGTACCTGAGTAAACGACGAGAAAAACAGGTAAACTTCGGGAATTTTTATCTCAAAAACTAATGTTTCGATTGGATCCGGGTTTTTTTATTGGAAAATATACATTGAGGTATATTTAGGAATTTTTTAAAATCACTTCGTTGACTGGAAGCGATTCAAAAGCGATTATCTCGAAACATAGTTTTCAAAGTCGGTGCCAGATGTATCTCGAAAACGGCTTGGCCGATTTTGTCCAAATTTGGATACAATATTCTTCGATAGTTTTTCTCGTTCGCCACGTAGGATTTTTTTTTTAATTTTCATTTTTGACGGAATCGCGACCGTTTTAATTTGACATTCGTTTTTCGTTCGCAATTTCCGACGATTTTGGATTGCATACAGATTGCATAAAAAAGCAATGATTCAATCAAATGAAAAACCCCTACGCGGCGCACGAAAAAAAATTGTGAAGAATATTGTACCCAAATTTGGACAAAATCGGACAAGCCGTTTTCGAGATACATCTGGCACCGACTTTGAAAACTATGTTTCGAGATAATTGCGTTAGAATCGCTTCCAGTCAACGAATTTATTTGAATAAATTCCTAAGCATACGTCAATGTACATATTTTCCAATAAAAAAACCCGGATTCAATCGAAACATTCGTTCCTGAGATAAAAATTCCCGAAGTTTACCTGTTTTTCTCGCCGTTTACTCAGGTACCTCCCCTTAATCTTGACCGACGTTTTTCTTCTTGACATTTTGTTCATTAGTAAAATTCATTAGTAAAAATAAATGTTATCAATTAATCAGAAAGAATTTTCGTTGCTCAACGATGCAATCTTCAAGATGATGAGAAGTACTCTCACCTATGTGATTGTCTCCTTTGGGATCCTTTTTGGATTCCGCGTTCTTCGGCTTCTCACCCTCCTCGCGTGTTTTGTGGTGCTCTTGGCCGGATTCACTGACGCTGTAGCGTTTCTCCCGCTGGCTGCGACGGTCACGCTCCTCGTCGTCGTCCTTCGAGAGACGCACCTCGTTTATCGGCAGAGGCTTGGCACCGGGCACGAGCACCTTTAGGGAATCGGTCGAGACCGTGAAGGCGGGGGTGGGATCGGTCGGCGCGAGAATCGTTCCCCAACGGCGTTTCTTTGGAATGGACTTTGCGTCAGTTTGGTCGCTGCTCCCATGATTCTCCTGCGAGGATTAGATTTTTGCGTGAGCTTCGGGGCCACTTCGAGCGAGGGGGCGCGGAGACTTGCGAGGAATGTTACCTTGTCTTGATTCGCGAGATCGTTCACTTCGGCTTCGGTAGAATCTTTTTTCGATTCCACGGTCTCTACCGACGGTCTGGCAGCGCTGAGAGAAACGAAAAAAATGTCGCGTTGAAGAGAACGACAGGTCTGGTTGAACCAATTAGAGGGCTTAGAACTAGTTCAAAATTTTGAAAATATCGATTTTTGAGTTTAGACGGGTTGCCGAAATTTAACATTACAAAAATATTCTCCGGGAATTGAAAGTTGATGGGTTCAACATTGAGGGAGTTATGGGCAGGTTTATAGGTAGGCTGATTTTCATGATTTATTTTTAATGGAAGGATTTTTGCACCATTTTTTAGACTTGGGGTATGTCTTATTACTACTTTTGGCTGTTACATGGCATTTTCAAAATTGGCGTCACGTATAGAAAAAAAAACTGGTCAACCGATTCTGATGAAATTTGGTAAAAATCCACGAAACTTATTGTCAAAAACATGACCCTAAATGTTCTTGAAATTTTTTAAAACGTATTTTTTTATTGCAAAATGTTGACAGTTTTTTTTTTTTGAAAATCCAATCTTTTTGTTTCAAAACGTATCATTTCATTGATTTTCAACATTTTGCACTTTTTATTGGTTCATATTCTGCATATGAGTGTGACTGAAAGAAAAATCCTCGTTGGTTTTTTTTCAGATTTATCGCGCTGATGCCACGTGTCACGCCGTCTGACAACATCCGCCGCAACCCGTTAAGACCGAGGAAATCTTTCCTTTAAAAAAAAATAGCGAAAATCGGCCATTTTCTCCTCTCGGGCGTTTCGCTCAAAATGACTTTAGAAAATCGTAACAACGATATCTCGAAAATCACTGCAACGATCAAATTTATATTTTACAAACTTCTTTTACATATCAAAAAGCAGCGCTTGAACGACGGAATTTTCTTTTTCGATGCATAGTTTGTTTGGATTTTCTTTTTGAACCGAAAATCGATACTTTCACTTGGCATTACGGCTATTTTTTTCGAAAATCAATATTTTATGAAATCATGCGTCCAAGCAGGAGATAATTTCATGCAAAAACTCAATGCGTTTTTTTGTTTGCGAGCAGCAGGACGTTTTTCAAACAGCGCATTGTATCTACTCGATTTATAAATATTTTTCGATAAAAAAAATTGTAAGATACTTAAAACTATAGTCTCTAATGTTGAAAAAAACTAATTGGAAACCCGCACACATTTTCCCAGAAAAAGTTCACGAAAATTCCTCTTTTTTCCGGCCACGAGCTAGATGTAACCGGCAATGGAAGTTGAGCAGTCCGCGTAAGCTTGAAATGTTGAGCATACGATTCTTTTGGCTTTTCTATAATCTAAGGTCTAGATTTTAAGGGATAACGCCACGTTATCATTTGGGAAAAACGTTTTTTTTTTGCTTGAAAAATACTTTGGGATCATAAAAACAATATGCAATTGGTCCAGTAGCGATTTTTTTTTAGTTTCAATTATCGATTTTGCCGCAACGCCTCGGATTTCTTTCACGCGCCTCGTGCAACTTTAAACGCGTTTTTCTCGAAATCACTTTTTTCAAACTCGGAGGATGGATGACTCGAACACCTTTGCATGGATCGATTTGAAATTTTGATAGTAGCTTCACAATTACATTCTCTATGGGAGTACGTAGCCGTTTTTTTTTATTAAATGTAAACTTTTTTTTATATACAATTTACTGCTTATTTTTGGGGCGAAAAATCGATTTATTTGATTCAAAGTGCACCATTATTTCAATATGTGAATTAAAAAAATCCCTATGTAATCCCATAGATGATAATTTTTTTAAATTTTTGTTCCAGGTCTTATACTTTACGAGAAAACCGTCCTCCCGTAAAGCTATTTGTAAAATAATACGTTTTCCAAGATGGGCTCTGTCGCCGCCATTTTGTATGAAAATTATAATAAATTTTTGTTTAATACTTTAATATGTGTTAAATAAACCCTCTCAAAAGAAATCCTATTCCTTTTTTCATACTCCCAAAATGAATTGCCAAAGTTAGACCTTATTTTCTGCTGCTAGAGTGGTGTTATCTCTTAACTGGCAAGAATATCGTAATCATGCGAAAAATCCATTTTAGTGATGGCTAAGATGATTCATCGCGTTTTCCCCTTTTTTCGTTTGCGTTTTTCTCGAAACTACGTTTTACGAAATTGTGCGAGCCGTATCTCAAAATCTATTCGTTCGATTCACTTTAAATTCGGGAAGAGCATAGTTTATAACATTTTCTATCGTACGACCTGATGATTTTTTCATATGTCTATCCATTCGTTAATAACAAATTCCCAAAGTTGTTCTTTTAGTCGAAAATCGAACTATTTTTTACAGCTTGAGTAAAAAAATAACTCAAACTTGACAAGCCTACGTATCAATTGTGTGTAAAATCTCGACCTCGTCATCCCAATACCCTCATCAGAACTTTTTTTCGTAAATCCACTTCTCTCTCGGGCTCCAAGCTTGCGCAGACCCCTTTATAGAGACGGTATTGAAGTTTGCATCGTTGGACTGCAACGAAAATATGTTTTCTTCGTATGGTCGATTTTTGTTTGGCATATTCAGACTGCGAAAATTACTGAAACATTATCGAGGATCCTTATTAAAAATCCATAACCAAAAACGGCACGAAAATATTTTCGATAATAATAAAACTAAAGAAACGAAAATCAAGAAAAATGTTGATTGCCTTCCAACGATGCAAACTTCAGCACCATTGATAAAATTAGGATTAAGATACATACAAAATTACGTTTGCGAATTCTGGTGCAACATTGTAGTGAAAATTCCGCAATATCGTCTTTGGTCACGTCTTAAGTAATTATTAGTTATTATGAGCAGAATAATAAATACCCAAGCAAATCCAAACAAAGCCAAACAAACGAACACTCAAAATTCACTATTCAGCTTTTTTTCTTTAGATTCCATAGACAAAAGAACGTGTGAAAGATTTACACCCGTATTCATAGTCGCTCCTTAAGGGGCTATACCAGTGTGACACTTTCGAAAAACCGATTTTTTTTTTACCTTTTTCGACAGTTTATACTTTCAAGAATATCCTGTAGAAATTTCAAGGCTAATACTTCCCGAATGGCAGCCTTCTAAAGAGCAACCGCTCGTAGGTATAAAATGTAGGATAAAAATCTTTAAACGCGTTTTTCTCGAAATGGGATTTTTCTAATTTGCTGACATTGTAACGCAAAAAACAATTATCCGATTGACTTGAATTTTGAACTGAGTACTCTTGAATATATTTACTCTACAATGACGTAGGATATTTTTGATTGGATGCAAATTGACGATTTGGCATTGAAAAAAACGACCATTTTATAGGCAAGAAAACAGACTTTTTTTTCATAACTACGCCATTTTGTTAGATTTTGATTTTTCTCGAAAATCCTACGTCATTGTACAGGAAGTACCGTCCAGTGTAACATTTTTTCCTTTTTCGGTTTCAGCTACTCAATCGGCCGGAATCATATCAGCAGTGAGAACTTTTCTTTTTGCGCCTCCAAAGGCAGCGCATAAGTCGCTTGAATCTCAATATTCTTCTATGAAAAAATTATGTAATATAGGTCAAATATAGCCAAATATATTCTTAATTTTCCGAAACATTTAATTGGGTACTTTTCTTTGAAAAAATTCCCGAAAATCACCAAAATTTTCAGCGTTCACACTAGTATAGCCCCTTAGGAAATAAGGAATAAGGATTCCTCAAGGTACGTCTATGAATACGGGTGTTAGTTATCAAATTTCGAGGAACGTTACCCTTGGAACCCAAAAAAAAAAACAAACAAAAACTGGCTGGAACTATCAAGGGGAGATATACACCTAGATGATCGAGGTCGAGGATTTAGAAGCTATCAACATTCCGTCGACCGTAGAAGACCTAGACTTTGGGCCTGGTATCGATGATTCCATGTAAGTTGACAAATTTCATGATTTATTCATTCCCAAATTTTCAAACGCGTTTTTCTCAAAACCACGTTTTTCAAATCGGTACCCAAAATTTCTCGAAAATCAATTAACCGATTGCCTTGAGGTTTTTTGTGGTTATTCTACAAACCATTATCTAGTGCTTGTCATAGGATTTTTTTTCCATGACTTAGTTTTTGTTTTATAGGCAAAATAAAAACTAATTTTTGGCCCAAAAATCACTATTTATGTTCAAACGTCCGCCATTTTGTCATAAATCGATATTTTCAAAATCGGCTATGACAAGTACTAGATTATAGTATCTAATTTAATAATCTTTTTGGTTTTTTTTTCAGATGATACTTGAAGAAACGCCAGTGGCTACCGTAAACGCAGATTTTTTTACGACGCTCCAAGGATCATGCAATATCCTTGTATATTTTTAATATTTGTAAATAAAGAAAATTAAACAATTTTTGAAAGTATATACTTTTAGATAATTAAAACCCCAATCCGAAATTTCAAATAGTTTCCCTTGAAAAAATGCACAAAAATGACCTTTTTTCCGGCTCCTAGGTGTATATCTCTCCTTAACCAATTAAAAAAAGCACGATAGAAAAAATCTTGCTCAGCAGTAGCATGACAACGAAAAAAATCTCGAACTCACAATGATCTCTTCAAGTTGACTTTAGCAGGTTTGTAATTATTTTGAGCCTGTACTGCATTGGCGTTGGCTGTGACAATTTCATCGTTTCGTTCGTTCTCCTCGTTGAACTTTGTCTTGTCATTTTCGAGGACTTTAACAGCCGGCTGTTCGGTATTATCATTACGGAAGATCGGCGTCTCGGATCTCTTTTCGATCGTGTCCTCGATATCTTTGTCGCTTATGATATTCTTGCCGTCCGCGATCGTTTCGACGGGTTTTTCCCTCTTGTTCCTCTTGCTGTCCCTCTCGGATTCGTCCTCGGACTCAGCGCTATCGGAGTTCGAGGAGTCGCGATATTTGTCGCGATGTTTTCTCCTGCCGCTGATACGTGGGGCTTTCTTGGCTCTGTCTTTGTCCACGTCTGTATTATCCTCGGAGGTGTCGTTTCTCTTCTCGTCTCGATTATCGTCTTTCGTTTTTTTCTCATTTTCGTCGCTGCTCGAGGATTCCTTGGAGTCTTCGGCAGGACGTTCCGTGGCTGCGGTGCTGCCTTTCTCGTTCGGCTCGTTTCTCGAGTCGGGCTTGAGGGCTGTCCCGGGCGCATCAACGTCGTCATTCGGTGGTGTCTCGAGTTTCGAGTCCCTCGGGGAATTGCTCGGTTGCTCGCTCTTGTCGCGCACGGCGGTAGCCTCGTTGACGTCAGGCGTGTGCGAGCGTTCGCTCGCCTCGGGAATAGTTACGCTCGGTTTATCATCATTATCATCGTGATCGTCATCATGTAGTGGCGCTTGGCGCGGTATGTCACTTGGGACAACGAGCATCGTCGTGCTCACGTCATGATCATCATCATGCTCATCATCATCATCATCACGATCACCCTGATCGGCCCGATCTATGTTTGGTTTTACGTCAGACAATTCGGCTGTTGCGATTTCGGGCGGGAACTCCTTGCTATCACTTACCTCTTGGCTGGAGTCCCGCGCCACTTGTACAACGGAGGCGATCTCACCAGTTGGTGCACGAGCACAGTCGACGCTCGTCCCCGACGACGAGCCAACTGTCAAACGTTCATCGGCCGAATCGATCTCCTCCGTTATACCCTCGCCAACGCCGAGCCCGCTCCCACCAACGCCGACACCGCCCTCATTCCACTTGCTACTTCTCTTCCTGCTCGACGAAGCGTCCGACGTTTCCGACATGTTACGCTGTCTGCATAATTTCAATTTTTGTATCTCCCCGGGCGACGCGTCCGCTCTAGCCACTTTCCAAACCGAACCCGCGTCCGGCGTCTCCTCCTGCTGCTGATCCTGCTGGCGCTCCTCTCCTGACGTTGCCTCCGCTGGGATCGGCGTATCCGTTGACGTTACGTTGCCGCTGCTCGTCGTCACCGTCTCCGTCGTCGTCTCGGTCGTCGTCGGCGTCGCTGTCCCGGTCGTCCCAGTCGTCCCGGTCGTCGTCGTCGTCGCTGTCGTCGCTGTCGTCGCTGTCGTAGCTGTCGTCATCGGTGGCGTGCTCGACTTTTCTGACTCGCGCGACGACACGCGCGTCGTTGACGGCGCGGCCGACAACGCCGTATCGCGGTCGCCCTCGCTGCGACTCGTCACCCCGTCGTTGCTGTTGTCACGGTCCGGCGTCGTCGAGGGCGAGCGCTTGCCTCTTCGACGGGTCGACTTTCTCGTCGGCTTCTCCACCTTCTTCTCCGGGGATGACTTCCCCTTGTTTCTCTCGCTCTTGCGCCTCATACCTGCAACACAACCGGTTAGGCTTTTTAATGTATACTTTATTTGAGACGTCTTGCCATTTTCGTAATTTTCCAAATTTGAAGAAAGGGTCCGCTTGTGGGAAAATTTAATTATTATACTGAAGGTGGGTTTTTCGATTTTTCATTTCAGATGAGCCTAGTGCACCTACACCGATTGGCAGAGCAGCAACGGCGGCCCTTTGTTTAAATAATTGTAACTTAATTGTTTATCGATATTTTTCAAGTGAAAAATCACTCAAATTTGGCCAAGACCATGTAATAATTGTGTGTAAAATCTTGACATGTCATCGCAATACTCACATCAGAAAGAAATATGGAGAATTGACCTCTTATGCAGGTCCTTTATACTCTATTTTTATCAAATTCATATTTCTATTTTTGAAGAATTCTTGTATTGAATTATATTTTTAAAGAATTCTTCTATAAAATTTTACTTCTAAAGAATTCTCTTATTTAATTATATTTTCATAAAAAATGTTACTACTATTTTTTTAACGCCTTTTCCACCTCTTATTTTTTATTATCATCTATAATAATTCTTCATCTCAGTGTCTACTAGATATTCACTGACCCACTGCCCTCTTGACTTCTCTACTCTTTCTTTTTCTCATATCAAGTAATTCCTCGTCCTATCAGGGTTTCGATTTCCCATCAAGAAAGAGTGCCTACGAAAGTCTTCAAATACCACTATACAAACTTTGGCACCATCAATTGATGGTGCCAAAGTTTGTATAATAAAAAAGCAGTGGAAATTCTTTTCAATTTTTTTCATTTCTTTACTTTTATCATTACCCAAAATGTTTTCTTGACGTATTCGGTTATAGATTCTTAACAAGGATCCTCGAAAAACTTTCAGACTCTTTCGAAGTTTGAATGTGTCAAAAAAAAGTCGACAATGCAAAGAAAATATATTTTCGTTGCAGTCCAAAAAAATAGTTTTGCATAATCATAAAAATAAAGAAATACCAAAAACCAATCGTCGCATTTCAAAGCTGCAAACTTCAACGTCATGCTCGATCTCAAAACTAAAAAAATTCGTTTCGGTTTGTTTGGCTATGAAAATCTTTAAATACCCATCTTGATCATGATCTTGAAATTTGCCATTGTTGGACACAACAAGAATTAATTCCTTGTCACTTATAAAATTCGTTTATGGTGATTTATAAGTAGAACGTTTTTATGTATTCTTATACAGATTTACAACCTCGAGTTACAAAAAAACTTGTTTCGAATAATAACAATCAAGAAATAACAAAAAAACAGTCACATTCCAAAAGTGCAAAATTCAACATCCCGCTCAATCGCAATATCAAGAAAATTTGATCCTGTTTGTTTGGCTATGAAAATCGTTAAATGCCCCTCTCAATCTCAATAAATTCAGTCGTTGCAAAAAATGTAGCGCCAAGCCGAGTTTATACCCTCATCGACGGGCCGGCAGAAGTTTGCTTGTCATCCGCATTGAACACGGGACACAAGTCCATTGAGAATGCGCCCTACCCCTTGACTCGTCATCTTCGTGACCTTCAAACAAATCTACCCAGTTTGTGCGATATGAGAGACTCAAGCTTCTTGAGTCGGAGAGCAACCCGATCGGTCGATGCGCCCCAGCCAACGTCATGAATCCGCAGCAAACTTTGCCGCTGGGACACTCTCGAGTGACAAAAACGTGCACGGTGAAAAGAATTCTTCTACGCTACATACGTAACACGAACTGGCGTTCATGCAGCGCTAAAGTGGCCCTAATCGCGTTTCCGTGACGTTCAAGGCCGCGCGCAAGGAATTCGGTGGCGGCCGGGCATTGACGTGAATATTTTGAAAAATATATCGGCATAAATTTCTGCGTAGAAATAACGCTTGGTTTCTCGTTTTTTTTTTTTTTTTTCGTCGGCTCTAAGCGCGTGAGGATTCGAGCGGTAATTTGTGGTTACCCGAGGAGCGCGTACGGCGCTAGGGACGGGCGGTTGGGGGGTGGTGGGGGAGTGAGAGGGACGATAACGTTTCGCGATGCCGGGAAAGCTTTTTTCTCTTCGCTCTACTCACTCTTTCGATGTGATCTCTATGCGCTCTGGTCGTATTTCACTCGAAATTCTTCTGTTCTCGATGCTGCGAAGATTCTCGTAAATCTGAGCACATGTAACATTTATAACGAGTTTATCAACGACGTAAAAAATAGACGCTGTTTAACAAACGGATTCGGGGCACAGGGGGAGCCCAACGCGAATCTTTTTTTCGATCAGCCACGAACTCGAGACCTCGCAACATCCGAGACGCGGATAGAGCGCCGGTGGTCTCTCGCGCGCCACCGTAGTACCGCAAGTGGCCGCTGGGGCGACGCCAACCGTCGTGCGCGAAGTTGGTCGATTGGAAACTTTTAATTTTGGGACTTTTTGTTTTTTATCGCCTGGAAGAATGGCTGCATCGCAAGACTGATCCTCTTTGGAATTTAATTATAATCGAGTGGTTTTCTTTTTTCCGCGCGGCAGGTAATCCTGCGGAGAGACGAGGGTCCTCTGATGGTAATACAGTCCGGGTACAATTTTTTTGACACCAGCCTGCTTTTGGATACGGCTTTCCGATTTTTTTTCCCGTTTCATTAGAATCTGTATTCTTCTGTTGGAATTCTCTATCATGCGCGATGAGGACGGAGATTCTGTATTTTATGTGGGGATAATCATAGTCCGCGGTTGCCACCAGTAGATGGAGCGGAACCGACGCTAGCCGATTGGGAAGTTACCAACTGTTGACACATATTTAATTTTTTGTCCATTCGTCTGAAGCTTTTAACTATGAAATTTTTAGTTTTTGAAGAAAATGTTTCATTCTTTTAGAACAGCCTTTTTATTTCGACCATAGATTTGAGAACAGCTGTTTTTCAGAATACATTTTAGAACAGCTGATTTTCGAGAATACATTTTTAACAGCCATTCGTTTTAAGTGTGAATTTTAGCAAACCCATTTTGTTTTGAGCATGAATTTTACAACAGCCATTGTGTTTCAAGCATGAAAGGTAAAACAGCTTTTTTGTTTCTAGTGTGGCATTTAGACAAGTCATTTTGTGTCGAGTAAGAAATTAAGGACAACCATTTTGTGTCGAGCGTGAAATTGACAGCAGCCATTTTGTTTCTAATGTGGAATTTAGAACCGCCATTTTGTATCGAGCGTGAAACTGAAACAACCATTTTGTTTCAAGCACATGTTTTAGAACAGCCATTCTATTCCAAGCATGCATTCTAGAACCACTATTTTGTGTTGGGTACAGCATTTAGAATCGCCATTTTGTTCCTAGGATGGAACTGAGAACCATCATTTTATTTCGAGCATGCATTTTAGAACAACATTATTTCGAGCATACATTTTAGAATAATTTTATTTCGAGCATACATTTTAGAACAATTTTATTTCGAGGGTAGATTTTAGAATAATTTTGTTTCGGAGGTAGATTTTAGAACAAATTTATTTAGAACCCAGATTTTAGAACGGCCATTTTGTTACTAGTGTGGATTTTAGTATCGCCATTTTAATTCAAGCATAGAGTTTTAGAATAAATTCCATACTAGTGCAGCATTTAGAATCGCCATTTTGTTTCTCGTACGGAACTTAGAACCACCATTTTATTTCGCGCGTCGATTTTAGAACAATTTTCATTTCGAGCATCGAATTCAGAACAATTTTGTTTCAAGCACATATTTTAGAACCATTTTGTTATTGGCGTGAAATTTAAAACGGCCATTTTATTTCGAGCATGCATTTTAGAAGCGGCATTTTATTTCAAGCATGAATTCCAGATCAGCAATTATGTTTCTAGTATGGAATTTAGAACCGCCATTTTGTTTCTGGTAGAACATTTTGAACCGCCATTTTTTTCGAAGAAGAAAATTTAGAGCAGTCACTTTGTGCCTAGTACAAAATTTAGAACCACCATTTTATTTCGAGTACAAAATTAAAAGCGGCCATTTTCTTTCACGTCTGGAATATACAGCAGCCATTTTGTTTGAATCGTTTTTCTCGCCCGCCGCGTCTCTCTTTCACTTGTCCCTGATTGAGGGACAAAGAGATCGCTCCGATTAATCCCGCGGGGGAACAATTTCCTCATTTTTATTTATTCGTGAACTTTTTCCTTCATTCTCGAGGTGAAAAAAAAATTAATTTCGAAACGTCGATGCCAAGAAAGAAGGATTTTCGCGGTTGTCGTTCCCGTGGGCCATGAGGGTCGGCGCGGGCGATTTTTCACGTCGCGCGTGAGTCGGCCTCTGGCGGCGATGCACCGTAACGGAGGTCCTCGGCGCTGCGGGCCACAGTCGAGTGAGCGGTGGCGGCGACACGCGCAGCGAGGGAGAAAGAAAGAGAGAGAGCGAGTCCTCGCGGTAGTGCGGGAGAGTCGTGCCTGCGGAGAGTTAGGTATCGCGAGGCAGTACAGCGGGAGACGCGAAGAGAGAGAGTCGGAGCGTGTATGTGCGCGTGTGTTGTTGCTCGCCGCGCGACTTGTGACTTCGTTCCTTCAACCACGTCTCTGCACATTTTTCCCCTCTTCTCCTCTCCCCCCACTGCCGATACTCGCCATATCCCGGTGGTCGTGGAATTTCGCGCGACAGGAAGTACGCGAATAAAAAGAAAGGGGAACAAGAGAAGTAAAACGTTCGCCAGCCGTTCTCCAAACGGTGACTCCGAGTCTCGGTGTTTCCGGTGGTTCCGTGCTCTCCTCGTGAGTCTCTCCCTCCTCACTCCCTCCCACCATTCTCACCTGCTGCCTTTCCCTCTCGCAAACATATTTTCGTCGATGCCACAATGAATTTTTTGTAATAAAATTTAAAAAAAAACAATGTTTAGCCCGACGATAGTGTGTAAAAAACTCTTTCTACGGATAGAGGACATTCTTCGATAATCCCTTTGTATACACATATACATCGCGACACAAAACTCACTTTCATCTTACACCACGCGAGCCCACGCATTCGCGCTAAAACAAATCGCGATACGAATGAAAAAAAAAGACCAGAATTCTCGCTTATTTTCCTCCGAAGTGTCACTATGGGAGCGACCGAGAGAGATTGAACGACCGAGATATAAATCGACGCGAACTTCAGGCAAAGGGAAAAGAGTATAGCGCGAGAGAGAAAGAGCGAGAGGGAGTAACGAAGAGTGCGAGAGAGAAGTGAAGAAAGGAAAAAGAGTGCGTGAGTGCCCTCGTCGCCCGGTTTACGCGTGTGTTCCAACAAACGTTTTTTTCTCTCTCATTTTTTTGCGAATGTGTCCGTGCTGTCGCTAGTGTACACTTCGCCCTGTGCGCAGCCGCGCACCGAGAGAAATACGCGCGTTCCTCGTGTGTTTTTCTTTTCGCGTGTGTATTCGTACACAGTTATAGATATTCGTTTTATGTATGGAACGTGTGCGATGATTGTGTGTGCGTGTATAGACGCAGTTTAGAGCTGCGTCGCGTTTCTTTATATACATATATATATATATATATATATGTGTGTGTATATATACACATACACGGGCAGTGGATACGTGCGGCCGTAAGGACCAGCGTGTGGGCTCTGGAGGCTCGCGGTCTCTCTCGCTCGCGTACGTTCTCAGGCGAGAGCAACGGATAGGCGAGCATGAGGTAAGTCACGAGCGAGGCCGATCACTTGCAGCGGGTTGCGCGGAGTGGGGGGTCCGCGTGGAGTGGGGGGGATGCGCGAAGTGGAGTGGGGGTGTCGCGCGGCGTGGAGTGGGGGCGCGCTGCCTCCGTGCCAACCGCGCACCCTCGAGCAAGGCGAGACCGCTCCTGAGATCGGTGCGCGGTTATATTGTTATGCACGTTACGATTCGCAATACTAGCCCCCCCCCTTCCCCGAAATTTCTATTTCTTCCACAGCAATTTTCAGAACCTGATGCGTACCAAATGCTCCAAACCACGTTTGACAATGTGACGTTTACATTGCGCGGTGAAGTAGGCTCTGTAGTACGAACTGTATTACGAGATAAATTATTTCTCGCTTATCGCCGGCTAATTCGTGCCCCCCGAATCAAGAGAGCCAGATTCCGGGACATTTTTGCGCCGTTCATGAATCCCGCTCGAGTATAATCAACGAGAAAAAAACAGCGTCAATGAGTTAACGTATTTTTTTGTCGCTGTTACGGCTGATGACAATCCGGAAACCCCGGTGTCCGAGGCGGTTTTCCTCGTTTGCGGTTTTTCCGGCGAAAGCGGATTCTGCTTGAACGTGCAATATAGGCGGCACGTGACCGCGATAATTTGTGGATTGCGTTTCGATTGACTGCGCGGAATAATTCAGGGACCGGTGGATTAGGGAAGTTTCGAGCCCAAGAGGGCAAGACAGGTGCCCTTGCTATACAGGTTTATACAGGGTGTCCTGTCACGAATGGATAATTCTGCAATTGTCGATAGGTCAGATCATGTCCTATATACTGGAATTTCAGTTTAGCAAACGTCACAGAGTTTTCGACATTTTGGGTTTTATTTTGTTCGAAAAAAAATCGTCGGCTTTTGGTTTTTCGCGTTCCATTTCTACAA
Source organism: Ophion ellenae (assembly GCA_963210295.1). Classification (NCBI taxonomy): domain Eukaryota; kingdom Metazoa; phylum Arthropoda; class Insecta; order Hymenoptera; family Ichneumonidae; genus Ophion; species Ophion ellenae. Next base: position 38,467,348 of record OY723393.1, read on the forward strand.
ATGATATGAATCGACTATAACTGAGCAACTTTTTGGAGTAATTGGAAGTTTCCTTAAGATTTAAGGTTAAAAGAAGACTTTTCTAGGTAAAACAAATAACCAAGAGTATTTTTCAAAAAAGTTTTCATTTGTAGAAATGGCACGCGAAAAACGAAAAGTAGATGATTTTTATCTCGAAAACCATGGGACTTTTACTAAACTGAAATTCCAGTATATAGTAGGACATGATCTGACCTATCGACAGTTGCAAGATTATCCATTCATAACAGGACACCATGTATATGGGGCATTCCACGCCATTTCACCTAACCGTGACCCCGACCATTTTTGGTTTTCCGGATTTTTTTTTTGTAAATTATACTCCATGAAAGGAATATCCACAACATTTTTTAGATTTTTATCTCTTCTCTTTTAGGAGTTATAATTTTTCAAAAAATGTCGATTTTGGAAGTTTTGGAAACGTTTAAACGCCGATAGCTCCTAAACTAATTGAGATGTCGACAAATGTCACTATATAATTTCTTTTCATTTTGTCGCATACTTTCGTTAAAAAATATGAAAAAATGATCTATTATTAATGTCAACGTTATTTTTGCTTCTAAAGTGAGAACTATTTTTTTTTAAACATGATTGACTGTTTTATTTTTTTCGAAAAAATTCTCTAAAATATAGTGACCTATTCTATGATTTTTAAGACTAGTCTCATCGTGGGCCCATTTTTCCTTCTATTTTTTTCGAATTAATCAAATTTTTTTTGAATATTTTTTTTTAATCCAATCTTCAATAATACTATTAATGATTTTGTGATTGACAATTCGGCAATGTCAGGCCTGAAACGGTGAATTTTTTATTTGTGCGGAATTTAACGGAAAAAAAAATGATTTTGAATAATTATTTTTTTCGTTAAAATCAGCACAAATAAAAAATTAACCGTTTCAGGCCTGACGAAGCCGAATTTGGAAATATTTCCAAAGCCTAACGATAAAAGGGCAATAATAATTTAGCAAAATTTAAGCAACATTTAAAAAATTTCCAATAGCTCACTAAAAGTGTCCGCGTGTGAGTGCGTGAACTTTGAAGCGATTTAATTTATTTGAATTTGATTTTTTTTAATGCGATCGATAATTTCAACAACTTATATATATATATATATATATATATATATATATATATATATATATATATATATATATATATATATAAGTAGTTTAAATTAACTTTAGTTTTAACTTTGAAGCGATTTAATTTATTTGAATTTGATTTTTTTAAATGAAATTCAAATTTAAAAAAATATTTCGACATTTATTTGTATGTACATTAACAAAGTTGTGGACCAAATTTTATTCAAAAAAGTATTGATAATATCAAAAGTTATAAACAATCTCGTGAAGAACCTTTCAACGTGAGGGGTTCAACGGTGTATTTGATTTTGGCCACCCGGTTCATCTGCAACAAAAAACGAGTTCTATCTCAAAATAGATAATACTGGCTATCACTTGATCGAGCTTTTTTCGTTATGGTATAACAATTATCAAAACAAAAATTATTTTTTTTACGACTTTTCGAGGAAAAATGACGTTGTTAATGACTAATGAAAAAAATATGTAGAGAAAAAAAACGTCGGTCAAAACTAAACTACTATTATACAGAATAAGTGTATTAAATTTCGAGTAAATCCGTTCATTAGATGTCGAGAAGTCGTGTACACCGTTTTGAAACCATAGATTCGAGAAAAACGCGCTTAAAGTTTTTCCAGCAGTTCTATCGCTGTGATCATAAGTTTAGCTTCAATCTGCGATTCCTGCACCGTTTGTTGGACCTTCCTTGTCAATTTGAGTTGCCCCAAGCCACGGAGGATTTTTTTTGTATTTTCACAGTAGCCTAACCCCTTAAGCAACGTTTACAAATTCCAAAAGCTCACTAAAAGTGTCTGTGTATGAGTGAGTGAATTTTGAAGCAGTTTTATTTATTTCAATTGTATTTTCTAAAAACTAATATATGTAATGGGTTTGAAGTTTGCAGCGTCGGAATGCAACAAAATTCTTTTCAATTTCTTATTTTTCTTATTATCGAAAACCATACTGTGCACACTTAAGGTTTAGATCGCTAAATAAGTTATTATTATACGAAATATATATGATAAATTAATCCTAAAAAATGTTTGCGTGATTTTCGTCGCCCAAATCTGCTAATGGAAATTTGGGAAATAAGAAAAACCATTTTATTTGCATCCCAACAATGCAAACTTCAACGTCATATATATATATATATATATATATATATATATATATATATATATATATATATATATATATATATATATATATATATATAAATAAATAAATGATGGTGTTGAAGTTTGCATGGTAGAAACGCAACGAAAGTTCTGTTTACATTTTATTTTCCATATTTTTATTATTATAGAAGATCTTTTTCTTTAAGTTTATATTGTAGATCGCAAAATAAATAGCTTAAAAAAGGGTCAAAACTTGTGGAAGGCAAAATGTGTCAAAAGAATTTAAAGGAACTCGGAAATATTCATTTCCGTTGCATTTCAACGATGCGAACTTCACCCTCATAAAAATTCAAATTTACCTAACATTATAAGTCCCCAAGTTTGGATTTTTCAACTAATTTCAGGAATTCTTAAGCTCAATTACCTAACTTCAATTCTTAAAACTTATTTTCATTTTTTTCTTACTGTAACTACTCCTTCGCTATCCTTTCGAACTTTAAATCACCTTCATTCGCAGTCTGTTTCTTTTTTTTTCGTCAAGAATTCCAAAATGCACGTACACCGGGAGGCAACGAAAAAGAGACAGAAAAAAATGCCTCCGACGTAAAATGCATGACGCCGTGTCGCGAGAAAATAAACCGAAATAAAAAAGACCCAAAGCCCCCCAATTAGTGTATCAAAGCTGTGGAGCGAAAAAAAAGAGTCGGTGGATTGGAAACGAGAAAAGTTTGGCGTAGAATGAGAGGAAAGTGGCGTGGCTAAAACCAAGCAGTGCTCTCTCTCGTTTCACCTCTTTCTCTCTCTCTCTCTCTCTCTCTCTCTCTCTCTCTCTCTCGCTTTCTCTGTCTCGGTCCCTCCCGTGTTGATATTTCGGCCCGCCGAGGCTTCTGGCCTGACAGTGTGACCGGCCTTGAGCCTCCCCTGACTCCCCTCCCCCCTCTTGTACTCATCCCCCACCACGGATCTCCACACTGACACTACGCGTAGCCAGCGGGCGCACACATGCGCACTGCACCATAGAGCGCGACGCGGTCCTCGCGCGGATCGTCTTCTCGCCTCTCTTGTCCGCTGGATCGTTCGCTCCCGATGCCTCCAGCGGAACACGATGCTTTCCCGCAGCTTCCCGACACTTCGGAATTTTCAAGGAGCGACGAAACTGACGAAACTGACGAGGAAAGAAAAGTCCGTCGGAAATGGACGAAAACGTACGGGAATTTTTGTTGCCGCGGGCTGAAACGCGAACGGTGGTGACATCTGTGTGTGGAAAATGAAAAGACGATACCGTTCTGTTTCCCGCACTTCGTTGATAACATTGTCACGTGGCTTTTGAGGTTGGGTTGTCGCTGGTTGACGTGGGATTTTACACGATTGATGCATAATCTTGCCAAGTTTTTTATTTATTTAATATTCATATACAATGCGGGGATTATTCAAAGAAAGCGCAGGTGCTTCTGGCAACGAGGCTCATCTGAAATGAAAAATAAATGTACTTGTAGTATAATAATCAAACTTTCGTAGGGTCGGATACTTTCCGGAAGAATTCGATTTTCGACGAAAAAAAAAACAACTTTGATCAGTTTTTATTAACAAATGGGTGAATATATGAAGAAAAGGACCTTCGGTCATACGATGGAATCGGACGAATAGATTTTGAGATACGACTTGCACAGTTTCATAAAACAGTCCCGAGAAAGAGGCAGAAAAAAATGGTACTGAGATTGTATCGTTGGATTGCTACGAAAATATATATTTTTTTTGTATTTCCGATTTTTTGGCCCATTTTGGCTACGAAAGTCTCTGAAACGTTTTTGAGAACCCTCAAGCGAGGGCGCCACTGTGACGGGCCGAATGGAAGGTTATTTTTTTCGTTTTTTGTCTATTATCATTATATTGATTATATTATTGATTATTTATTTGGGATTTGGAAGAAAGGTATTTTATTGAGCATACATTGAACTTATTTCGTGTAAATTTTTATTTTTTTTTCTAAATAAAAAATTAACAACGTTATTGAGGTATAAAAGAGCCCGGTATAAAAAAAGATTTTATAGTTTCACAATTTATATAAATGTAGTTCTTGTTGTGTGTAAACCTTTTTTCGAAAAAAACATTTCCCAAAATGGCGGGTGGTTAAAAAAAGTGTAATTTGGGCAAAACTGTGACGTATATTTGGAGGCTTAAAAAATACCAAAAAAGGCCACCTACAACGATAGCTACTGCAATTACGGAAATTTTCGTTTTCTTTTAAACTGAAAATCGGACAATTATAGTTAGAGTTATGATTCCGGCCAGGTCGAGAAAAGTTGTTTCGAGAAAAACGCGATTGAAAGTTTCAGTATACGTAAATCTTTGCGCTACTTGCTCTCACCGAATCGTCTGTATCTTGATCAATTTCAAATATTTTAACTGAAACATTTTTTCACATATTCTTGCCTATGTGTACTTTGAGAAAATGTACGCCTCAGTAAAAATTAATAACCAAAATCTGCGAAAGTACGAATTTTACATGATAATAAAAATAAAGAAAGACAAAGAATTTTTCTCATTAAAAATGAATAATGAAAATAAGGAAAAATTAAAGAATGCAAATGTATTGTTTCATTCCAACTAGGGTTTCTAATTTCTCTACTAGGAATTCTCGGGGACTTTCGAATTTTCGAGAAATTTCAAAAATAAAAATAAAGTAATAAAATTATTAATTAAATGCAAAATAAAAAATACGCTTGTTAATAATCAGCCACAATTATTATTTATTCGGACTTGTTTGGGTAAACATTTTCATTACTTACACCTTTTTTTTTTAACGAAACAACGAAATCAAACTTTGAGTATCTTCCTATGAAACTTTAAATTTGTATTTTTATTAAGAAGTAAGTACTTTGAATATTTATCTTACCTTCCTTTCTGAGGTGAGCCAAAATATTAATCGCGCAGTATTTTAATTAAACAAATAGTACGTACATAAAGTATCGTCATAAAAACAATCTTCAAATTAAAGTAACATACAGTACATTTTTCTTTCTATAAATAAGTAGACCTTTTAACCACTCATAGTTCTTTGAATAAACAGAAAATACATTTTTTTAATAACACAATCAACTAAAAAATACACTTTGAGTTTTTGCCAATGAAGAGCTGCGCTGTGCGAAGCAAAATTAAGCAATTCTATTGGTGAAGTTTTTCCTCGCTTCTCGATTTCTCGACACTTTTTTCTCGTCTCGAGTAAGGCCAAACTTCAAGACCATAGAAAAAGTGTAAAGTGACCCTTCACAAAAATCCTCATAACTCGATCAATTATTCAAGTTCTTACAAACCCTCCGTTGCAAATAAAAATCCAGACTCCAAGCTACATAATTGCATTTCGAAGAAAAAAAAACTACATTTTTATCATTTCAAAGCAGCGACCCCTCGACCGATGTGCACCTCAGGCTTTCCCACATGAATTTCGTGCCAACCGTGGATATCATTACGGCCGTGCATTTCACCTCGTCGAATATAGGAGGGTATAAACATATATATACATACCCACACACATACATGTATGCGAATTATTCCTAGCTGAGGATTCGAAGCAAAGAAAATAAATAATGGGGAAGGGTCGTAAAAGGAAACGGGAACGAATCGTCGGGAGAGTCTTCGCGTGGTTTTTAGTCTCGCGTCGTGTCTCCTGCCCCCTCTCCACCCAGCCCCCACCTATTCCTCGCGTCCTCCTTCCCCCTCCCGCTCCCGCGCACTTCTCAACCATCTTTTTCTTCGACTTCTCATCTCGTCGTGTCCCTCGATGGCCTAGCGGTATATCGCGGTTAGGTTAATCCCTATTGGTGCAATCTCGCGCATATATACACACACACACACACGATTTTGCTCTTCTCTTACCTCGATGACAATTTGCTTCACTACGCGAATCGCGTTCGTACGGCGTGAGAAAAATTTACGCCTACTTCGCGCCTCTCAACTTCCGTAATATTATTTACTGTCAACAAATTTTTTTTTTGCTTCTTCGTTTTTCACTTGTCCCAATTTCTTCGTGCCTTGCAAAAGTTAAAGACGCGAATTTTCACAGGGACGAATATTACATTTTTACGATTCGAGTCTGTCATAAAATGTCTGAATAATAATAACGCTCGTTATTGTTATTATTAATACAAGATAATAATATTGATTGTTATTATTATTATTATTGATACAAGAGCGTAATAATAATGTTGATTATTATCGTTATTATTAATACACGAGCATATTAATAACGATGCTGATTATCGTTGTTATCATCGATACAAAAGCATAACAATGCTGACTATTATTATTCTTGATACATGATAATAATAATAATGTCGATTATCGGTGATACAAGGACAGTACAATGATAATTAAATTAACAATAATATTATTATCATTATTATATACTAGTCTCCATAGCACCCATGAGGATTATTATTATTCTTATGATTATTATTTATATTACTATTATCATTGTCTTCGATTGTATTTCGTTATTGTTTCAATTATCATTATCATTATCAACCTCCTCTACTATTAATATTTCAATTAATTATTATTATAAGTATTGAGGATTATTTTACGTTGACACAAGTGATTTTTTTCGAAACGGTTATGAAAAAATAACGACGAAAGATGCAAGACCCACAGACACAGGCGCGCGCATGGCAAGCGCAACAAGTACGACCTCTGTCGATCGCAAGAGTTTCGCCCAGCCCGTTACCGCCCCGCATCTCACATCTTTCATTGTCCCTCTCGTGAGTACCACACGACGTCGCGAATTATGCGCGCGCGCGCGCCGCATATACTTTCTCGCTGTGGCCCACGAGAACCTTTGCCCTCAACTCGCCCGGTTACTCTCAATCTCCTCGCGATGTGTTTCGGCCTCGCGATCTTCCGAATTCTTCATTATCAATCGAGTGCCGAACACTTTTGGCCAATATATAAATCGCACGACACACAAATAAGTTTCGAAATATATAAGTACAAATAAGTCGTCGGCTTTTTTTTCATGAAAATAATGATTTATTTACTTAAAATCAGGGTACATTTTGATCGGCAAAATAATTATACTACTAATTCTACTAATAGTCTACTAAGTTGGTGTTATATGGCACCAGGCCTGGAAGGAATTTTTTAAATTTAAATATTCAATACCACTGTTTTTATTCTCAGGTCGAGAACTTATTTGTACACCTCTTATATATATATATATATATATATATATATATATATATATATATATATATATATATATATATATACATATATATATATAAGGCATTCCAAGTCAGTTCAGCCAGTAAAAAAAAATCCACAAATAATTTTGAAAAATCCAGTTACTTTATTGAAAAATATTCAACGAGTGTCGACATTTTTTTTTTAATTCCTGGCGTTTTTTCTCGTTGATTACCATTTTTTAATATTTTTCCATTCAAATGGCTGTATGTTTGGCAGGATTTGACGTATTTACATTCCTAAAAAACGAAAATGTGCGTCTTTTTCTAGGCTTCCAGAAAAAAATTAATTTAGATTTTATTGAGCAAGTCGAACGTCCGTTTCAGGGCAAAATATGCAAAAATATTTTTTTTCTCAAGGAAAGACACTCGTTATTTTATTTTTAAGAATTTCCCCGAATTGTGAATACGAAAAACGGATTTTTTGTATTTTTGATATTATGGGATTCCTAAACACCGTGAAGTAACAGCTATTTTTATTTTTTTAAATTTTTTTATTAATATTCGATTGAAGAGTGTGGAGCACTCGTTGTATGTTTACCAGTTTTTTGAAATACATATGACATATATGTCATATGTATTGGAGCCTTGGAGTGCTCCACACTCTTCAATCGAATATCAATAAAAAAAATAAAAATAATGATAATAGCTGTTACTTCACGGTGTTTAGAAATCCCATAATATAAAAAATACCAAAAATCCGTTTTTCGTATTCACAATTCGGGGAAATCAAAAAAAAATAAAATAACGAGTGTCTTTCCTTGAGAAAAAAAATATTTTTGCATATTTTGCCGTTAAACGGACGTTCGACTTGCTTAATAAAATATAAATTAATTTTTCTCTGGAAGGCTATAAAGAGACGCACATTTTCGTTTTTTACGAATGTAAATCCGTCAAACCCTGCCAAAGATACAGCCATTTGAATGGAAAAATGTTAAAAAAATGGTAATCAACGAGAAAAAACGTCAGAATTTTTTTTTTAATTTCGACACTCGCGGTGAATATTTTTATCAATAAAGTAACTCGATTTTTCAAAATTATTGGTGGACTTTTTTTTTACTGGCTGAAGTGACGTGGAATGCCTCATATATTAGGCTAGCCCAAAAAATACTCCCCGATTCAGGCTTTCACCCCATGAAATATTACTCGATAATGAAACAAAGAAGTTCGTGAAGGAGCAGCCTGTGGGTTAATTCCAACAGGCGACTCGTAAGGTTTTTGATTCTCCATTTGATTTACCCATGATAAATTAACGTTTTCTTTTCCAATGCAAACCATTTTCGATAAATACAATCAATGAGTGGTCTGGACCAATCAGTGGGATCCTTATATATAGTAAACGGATTTATAACCCCAAATTAAAGTCGTGATCGTGCATCCTTTATTTTCAATCTTCGAAACTCGTTGATCAAGATTGAAAAGAAAGGATGCATGATTACAAAGGTTTTAATTTGGGGTTATAAATCCGTTCCTAAGTAAATTAGACGAGAGATCGTATCGAGGAAGGGAGAAAATCTCTGTTCGGTGCGTGTAAAAACTTGCGCGAATCCTTGCGACGCGAATGAGCGATCGCGCGAGTGGGAACATAACGCGCTACGGCTGAGAAGTGGGGGGGACGTCGCAGCGCCGCCACATATTACATTAGGAATATTGATGAACCTTTCTCGTCCCCTTTGTACTACAGATGTCGCGGTATATTCGCTACCGCGGAATACCTCTCTCTTTATCTTTCTCTCTCGCTCCCTTGCGTATGTATGGGAGTGTTCATGGGGCGTTCGAGGTTAAGCCATGTTTCTTCATCGATTTTTCACGTCTTCCCTAACCTCAATAATCACACACACATTCTCGACGTCCTTCATAATAATATCAGTAATACAGTGATAAACGACGAGACGGTCATTTTTTCAAATTACAATTATGAACGGCACGTGAATGTTTTTCATAGCGTAATAATAATGATGCAATCAATTATATTCTTATCCTGAAATCGTGTATACATCTCGAGTATATCTTACCGGGTTTCAAAGAATACCCAAATCCGCTTCGCACCCTTGGTTCAAACGGACTAAAACTATACTACAAAAACTAATCTACAAATAGTATCACGCTTTGAAATGATGAGTTTGTAGAAAACTGGTGCCTCCTTGCTATAGTTACGGACTTGTCAGTTTGCGTGGAACGACTTCTATGCCCCCCCCCCCCCCCCCGTCCTTCGAGACTCCAACCACGCGCGTTCTTCTCGTGCCATTCTTATTTGTCATAAAAAAGAATCCTTTTCCCTCCGATCAGCTTCTATATGCACAGGGATATTGCATGTGTGTCTGCTCACACACACACATGTTTCGAGGCTTTACCAACCGCTCACTTGTAGACCTCAGTAGCAACTTTTGCAGACTGGCTAATAACTTTCATCCGTGGCATTCAATTTGAAAGAAAAACAACCGGCTCCGCGATCTTTAATCAACGCATGATAACAATATAATAAATGATAACAAATTACCATCATTCTATTTTCATTAATATGAAAAATAATAATAAATTAATATTATTTCATACTTGTCAATATAATAAATAATACTAAATTAATATTATTATTTCATTACTATTAATATGAAAATAATAGGAATAAATGCATATAAATATCGACGGAAACGCAAATTTCCGTCTAGTACTCGCGATCGTTTGGTCATTTGAACTTCTACGACTGGTAAGTTTGACCTGCCGGAATAACGAGTGCGAACAAAAACGAGAATTCGATCGCGAGGTTCCTTTTTTTTTGCATTTCCGCCATTTTGAAAATACATCGAGCCACCATTGTCGACGACGAAAGAGTACGGACTATTGGGGGACTCGACGGGTCCTGACGCGGTTCGTAGAGTGCGTGGATCTGAAAAAAATATTGGCCGGCCCGGACGGTAGGAGGACGAGTAGGTGGACGCTTCAAAGAAGGACGCGTATACGTAACAATGAGTAGCTTATTCAATCGACGACCGCGAATCAATCGGCAATATGTGTATATGTAGTAATGTGCGCACGCGGGATCTAATGAGATGATCTGTGACGTCATTCGGTGCGTACAATATGATGATAACAATGGTAACGAAATCCGACGAGAGATGTCGCTACGGGGCAGACTAGGGCTACATCCGGCATACCGTATTCCGCTCCACGGCACGGTACAGGCCGCCGGATCAGGGCTTTACCGGGCGTGAAAAGCTTTTTTGCATCCGGCCATGACGCGGACGCCGGTAACGTAACCAGCATACCTTTTCAGGCCCTGATCCGGTTGCTGTATCTATGCCTGAAATGGAAATCCAAAAATTACGAATAAAAAGATTCTGATCGTATTTTTTGTTTTCATATGCTTTATTTGTGATCCTGCTTATATGATAATTGGAATAAAACGTATGCGGCCTCGTTAAAGTTTTTTTTACCTATCCTCGGGATTGGACCTGCACTGAGAAAAAAAATCATTGATCCAATATCATTGGTGTTATTGAATGAAATTTCGTTGATTCAATTGTAAAATTGTTGGTGTAAATAATCGGATTTATTAGGCCAAACAAAACGCTATTGACTTCAATAACATGATAAAATTGAAGGTTTCTTTTTTCATTCAAAAGATATATTGTTAGCCGAGAACGATATATTATTGACACTATCTAAAATATTATCGCGAACAAATTATATAGTTTTGAATGCAATTTCTGCAACGAACGAAAAAAGCGTTTCAATTCATAACATGAATATTGTTGATTCGAGTACACAGGAAAAATTGAATCTCGCTCGTTTGATGGAAATGAAATTTCTATTGAGTAAATATGTTATTTTATTGTTTTCACCATATCCGATATTGATTTTAAGTACGTTATTCGTTAAAATATGAATATTTTATTTTGATTGAATAATATTAAGCAAATGTCTGAATTGATTAAAAAATTATGCGAAAGTAAAATTTGTTTCTTGCACATTTGGATGAAAAAATGCAACCAAATCATGGTCGAGCGCCACCGAAATTATAGGTGTAAGGAAACCCGTAGTTCTCGGTGTAACCACTAGAGGCCGCACGCGCGCTCGTTTCGCGTAAGCGTAGCGCGCACCGTGAATCTACTTAAACGCGGGAGAAACTCGAAAGAGTATCGCTTCTTGGCCTGTGGCTAAGATCAAAGTGCAGTATCTGTCATTCTCTCCATGGATATTCCATTGGATATCTGATATTCTCTCTACTATTATCGTGGACGATCATTCTAATGCTCACGTTTTATTTAAGATTTCAAACAAATTGAAAAACTTACGTCCCATGGCATGTTCGCTTCGATGTAGTAAAGAAATAATTAATTCCATTGATTATATTTTTGTACGAAATAAAAAATGTTTGTGGCGACCGCTTAATTATATCATCCAATTCATCTACGGATTGTATATGGAACGATTACAATAGAATATAATTTTATTTGAGGGATAATGTAGATATTCAGAGAACAGAAGTGCCTTTTCAAATAAAATGATATGTTATTTAAGGGAGACTTTGTCCTTGGAGTGCCATATTTCAGGTGTTTACATTTTATTTTTTTTTTTAAAGGAAACGAGTAAAGCTTTTTGAGTGCGGTTTTTTTCTTGCTTTTATTCATGATATACAGAACGTTAAAAAAAAAAATTGAAAAAAAAAAACGAAAACGGCGGCCGTTGCAGCTCCGCGAAAACAGGTCCTCAAATCGCGGGAGGTAAACGGCTGACATCACTGCCCCCTCTTTGTTGATCTGAAAAACAAATTCAAAGCATATTATCAATCTGTGACCCTTTGGTCATGGAATGACGGATGGGTTTTTCGTTTAGTACAAATTTCGGAAAATGGCGGCAATTTAAAAAAAAATCGAATTTTCGCGTTTTTTTTTGCATAAAAAGATAAATAATAAATGCAAAAATGTATCTATCGAAAAAACGATCCGTCATTCCGTGAAGACATATTTTCTGAGTATGCTCTCCAAATTTCAGGTCGATATGTTAATTACAGCGGTCAGGAGAATGTCAGCCATTTTTAAAAACGTGTTTTCGAGAAAAAGGCGTTTAAAGTTTTGTAATGTGTTTACACAAATGTGTTTATAATTACCGCTAATCGGCAATGCCTGGTCCATAGAGGCATCCCTCCTCTTCTTCTAGCTGCTCATGTTGAGCCGCTAACATCTCCCGCTGCATTTCAAGGACAAAGTCTCCCTTAAATCAATCACATTTTCCAATATTTTATAGTATTAAAACAATCCTATATATCAGTGGCACTCCGCAGCAGCACATTTATTTGGATCAATAAATATATTTTTTTGATTCAATTGGTTTTTTTCCCAGTGTACGTCTTCTAAGTTTAGAGCTGAGCGCGCTACCTATTTAGCCATTCCAACACTTGTGTAAAATCTCTTTTTTCACATTGCATATTTTTATCATTTTAATTCTATTCTAAAGAATGTCGATAATTTTATTCATGACGTTGTAGTTTTCATCGTTGCAATGCAACAATAATCATTTTTTTACCGATTTTCTTTCCCTATTCAGGCTGTGAAAATAACTCACACGGTTTTACATATTCTCATTGGAGTGTTACGACCGGAATTTGCAAATAAAGGCTTCTGATGATGATTTTGTAAAAAAAATATTTAAGTTGCGCCAATAAAATTTAATTTTATTGTCTTGATTGATTAACTTTTGATAATGATAAAAATGAATGAATGAAAAATTCGATATTCGATTCAGGTAGTTTTATTTCATTCGCTCATGTAGATTTTTTATTGCATTGTTTCATTAAGGGGCCAGTCCACTTTGGAACCACGAAAAAAAGGCTATTTTCGCGATTTTTTTGAGGATTTTATAAAATATATGAATATAAAAGTTGTTGGGCTTGATAAATAAAGTCTTGAAATACCTTTAAAAAAATGTTAACTCATTTTTATTCATTTTTAAGTACAAAAACTATAGTTTAACGTAACGCCTCAAAAATAGGTGGGCTTCATCACAATTCGGCAACGGCTTGTCTGAAACGAAAAAATCAAAGTCCATTCAGTCCACAAAGTCCAAATCAAAGTTCAGTATGACACCAGCTACAAAATAACCCTCGGATATAAAGTTTTGTCGAAAAATTAAAAAATGGCAGATGAAAAACGAAAAGTAAAGAAAACGCGTTTTTTGCAAAAAGAAGAGTAAAAATGAAAAATGTTAAAACCATCGAGGGTCATCTTGTTGCGAATCATGTTTACAATATGTGGTTCGAATTTTTATTTTTATTTTAAATCGGTTTATTAGTTTTAGAGATACGATGGAGCTAAATTTTGAAAACGTTGTTTCGAGAAAAACGCGTTTGAAGTTTGTACTATGAAAAACTCTTACGTAAACTCAATCGGCAATTCCTGCACCGTACAAAATCCCTTCTTATTGCTCATCATCGTCAATTTCTTCAAGTCTTGCTTGCTTTCGATTTTTTGAAATTTTCAAAGCGGACTGGCCCCTTAAGGGGTGGTACCTGAGTAAACGGCGAGAAAAACAGGTAAACTTCGGGAGTTTTTATCTCAAAAACTAATGTTTCGATTGGATTCGGGTTTCTTTTATTGTAAAATATGCACATCGAGGTATGTTTAGGAATTTTTTTAAATACATTCTTTGACTGGCAACGATTCAAACGCGATTATCTCGAAACATAGTTTTCTAAGTCGGTGCCAGATGTGACTCGAAAACGGCTTGTCCGATTTTGTCCAAATTCGGATACAATATTCTTCGATAGTTTTTCGCGTTCGCCACGTATGGGTTTTTCATTTGATTCAATCATTGCTTTTTTATGCAATGTCTATGCAATCCAAAATCGTCGGAAATTGCGAACGAAAAACGAATGTTCAATTAAAACGCTTGCAATTCCGTTAAAAGTGAAAATTTCAAAAAAATCCAACGTGGCGAACGAGAAAAACTATCGAAGAATAATGTATCCAAATTTGGACAAAATCGGACAAGCCGTTTTCGAGATACATCTGGCACCGACTTTGAAAACTATGTTTCGAGATAATCGCGTATCAATCGCTTCCAGTCAACGAATTTATTTTAAAAAATTTCTAAACATATCTCAATGTACATATTTTCCAATAAAAAATACCCGGATGCAATCGAAACATTAGTTTTCCAGATAAAAATTCCCGAAGTTTACCTGTTTTTCTCGGCGTTTACTCAGGTACCTCCCCTTAAATTCTCTAAAGAAAAAACCCAAAAGCCCAAAAAGCTTTTTGAAAACCCCAAACGACGTAAGAGGTATATAGCTCGTAGTACATCACACGCTGAAAGGTTCCGTTTATCGCGTGCTGATGAAACAGACCACGAGACAGAATCTGGATTGTTGAATGATCGGGAAAGACATGCTTCACAGAGAGTCTAGGCAGAGCTCTGGCGAACGAGATATAAAAATCTTTTTGTGCTGGCGTCCGGAGGAAAGACAATCAATGTCGTCTACAAATAAATATTTTAAGCTGCCATGGTGACCGATTTATTTGTACGCAAAGTAAATCGAAAAGTGGGCAAAGCCAGGACGTGTCGCTAGCATATATAGGAGTCGCGCAAAACGCGCACTACTGTTACGAAGTTAACCGTACGGTGGCCGCGCGTCGCCCTCACCTCTTTCTCCGTTTGTCTGTATTTCTCTCTCTCTCTCTCTCTCTCTCTCTCTCGCTCGCTCGCTCTCTGCACTATTTCACGCTATATACAGCGTTTGCACGTTATTCCCGTATATACTCATGAAGGTGTGAGGAAAAGAGCGGGGGGATAATTCTCTTTTTTCGTTAGTCGTCCGACGTCTCGTTTATGCCCCGTGATCCTAGACGTCTGCACACCTTGCACGTCCTTACCCTCGACGTATTGCCAACTTCGCGTCGCAGACCACACGCTCTCAAAAAAATACGGGACTTTCAACTACATGCGGGGTGGGGTTCTGTTTAACGGCGAGGCCCACCGGGCGGCGCTGCGGTCGTGCGACCTTCCGAAACATAACCTCTGTTATCGAACAAAGGTTATGTTTCGGAAGGTCGCACGATCGCATCATTATATATATATATATATATATATATATATATATATATATATATATATATATATATATATATATATATATATATATATATATATATATATATATGTATGTATGTATATGTCTGTGTGTGTGTGTATGATGATGATGATAGAAATGGAGATACAAAAAGAGGCGGTAAGTGTTCTGAGCATGTAACTGTACATTCTCTTCACTCTTCACCCAGAAGAGAAAGAGCGAGAGGCAGAAAGCACGGATTTCTCTGTTTCTCTCTTAGTGCGCGAACTCGACCGTCGACCTTACGTCGTCTGGTTTCTCGAACAGCACTCTCGTGACCCACGATTCCGTTCGTCGTCCCAGAGTACTTGTACACCGTATATACAAAGACACGTGTATATACCGGTACACTAGATTTGTTTTTTTTTCTCTCCGCGTCACGGCAACGGAAAAATGAAAGACGAAAAGTTGGGAAAGGAGTCTTGATTGAAAATAAATCGAAACATGCCGGTTTCCGGTCTGAAGTTCGCTCGCGAAAATGGCTGGGCGTGACAGCAGCGCCGTTTGCCACGAACCTCCAATTCGCATGTCTTATACTGACCAATCGGAGTGCTCGATTCGAGGGGCTCTACATTCGCATCGTTGCGGTTTTTTCTGCGGCAGGCGCCATCTCGTGGTCAATGGCTCGTGGTTTTGGGACTTTTCCTACGAGTAGCCCCATCTCGCGGTCGATAATCCGCAGTTTTTGGGGTTTTTCCTACGGGAGGCGCCATCTAGCGGTCGACCGCGTCATTACGAAAGCGAAAACAGTTTTTCACTTACGGATCCATGCGATACTGGTCGAATTGCAGGATCAGCGGCTAAAATTATCGTCGAAAAGGAAAAAAATCGACACGCGCGCCACGTTGCTTTTTTTCTTCGCCAACTGGCGGAAATGATTTCCCGAATTTGCGGCGAACGTTTCTCGCCGTGTAGATTCGACACGCGCCTTGAACGTTCGGCAAAAACGCTAAAATTTCGAGCAACTTCGGGTGAGCTGCGCGGTAACTCTTTACACGGGAAAATGAGCAACCGAGAAATGCACAGCAACAAAACAAACAAGAAAAACACGAAAGAAACGAGTATTAAAGATATACGTACGTGAGTGTGTGGGTCTCATATGCACCGAGCGTGGTTTGCACGGCAAGGCCCAACTCGCGACCCGGTGAAAGGAAAACACGCACGCGTTGCCTACAGGCTTGTTCAAAATATACAATTTAGTCGGGTCCTTTCATTTCTCTCTTTACCTACAAGTTGTCCAACGAAAAAAAAATACATTAAATAATACCAAAACCAGACGAATTTTATTTCACAAAAAAAAATGCACAAAATTTTGAAAATACGCAATAAAATCTACAAAATTTTGAAAAAAAAAATTGAAAATCTTGAGAACCAAAATTCAAAAACAAATAATTTTTTTTTGAATATAAAATCAGATTAAAATTTGAAAAATGAAAAAAGTTCAGTAAAACAAAAAAGAAAATTTTACAATAATGTAAAATAAATTAAAAATCAAATAAAATTAAGTAAATCCATAACAAATAAAATCCTGAAATTGATTTTGAATAATCGAATGGATTACTTTCGAACAACGCTGTAGAACAGTACGCGTTCACGCGCGGACACAGTTCTCGGCTTCTGGAGTGCGGAGGCCTCGCAGTGTGCATTTTTACCGTATAGGTACATATCCAAGAATAATATATGAATCCACCAGGAGTATATAATACCGGAGATATACAGATACCCGAGTCAACATCTGGCATTTAGACAATGAGTAAACGCGCGCAATCCCCCAAGTCTGTTATTCAACGTACGTTGAAAATCGCACTGATAATTTCGACGCGTTTTAATTGCGTTATTAATCGGTGTTGCATGCAATGGAGCAATATATACAGGGTGTCCTGTTATCAATGGATAATCCCGCATCTGTCGATAGGTCAGATCGTGTCCTATATACGCTGGAATTTCGGTTTAGTAAAAGTCCCACGGTTTTCGAGATAAAAGTCATCTGCTTTTCGTTTTCCGCATACCATTTCGACAAATGGTAACCTTTTTTTACCCGTTTAAAAAAATATACTCTTGGTTATTTTTTTAATCTAGAAAAGTCTTCTTTTCAACCTTAAGGGGCTATACCAATGTGAACGGTGAACATTTGGGTAATTTTCGGGAATTTTTTGGAAGAAAGGAACTCGATTAAATGTTTCGGAAAATTAAGAATATATTTGGCTATATTTGACCTATATTACATAATTTTTTCATGGAAAAATATTGAGATCCAAGCGACTTATTCGCCGCCTTCGGAAGCGCCGAAAAAAGGTCCTCCACTGCTGACATGATTCCGCCCAATTAAGTAGCTAAAACGAAAAAAGAAAAAAAAATCGTCAAACTGGAGGTATTTCCTGTACAATGACGTAAAATTTTCGAAAAATATGAAAATTAACAAAATGGCGTAGTTATGAAAATAGTCTGTTTTCTTGCCTATAAAATGGTCGTTTTTTTTCAATGCCACATCGTCAATTTTCATTCAGTCAAAAATTTCCTGCGTCGTTGGAGAGTAAATATATTCAAGAGTACTCAGTTCAAATTTCAAGTCAATCAGATAATTGCTTTTTGAGTTACAATGTCAGCACATTTGAAAAATCTCATTTCGAAAAAAACGCGTTCAAAGATTTAACTATCGATTTTTGCAAGATAAAATGATATTGATATAAATGAAATAAATGATAATGATATTCTTGAAAGTATAAACTGTCAAAAAAGGCAAAAAAAATCGATTTTTTGAAAGTGTCCCACTGATATAGCCCCTTAAATGTTGAGGAAACTTTATGAAGAAAGATCTTATGCAGAATTTTCATGCAAAACAATTCGAACATCTGACTTTGGTAGCCTGCGGTATCAAAAAAATGTACGACGCATATCGTGCCAATTATTTAAAAGAGTTGCTTAGTTATTGTCGATTCATACCATTTGTCAAAATGCGAGTGAAAACCCAAAAGCAGATGATTACAAAAAAATAACATAAAGCCCAAAATCTCGAAAACCGTGGAACTTTTAGTAAACTGAAATTCCAGCATATAGTAGGACATGATCTGACCTATCGACAGTTGCAGGATTATCCATTCATAACAGGACACCCTATATATATATATATATATATATATATATATATATATATATATATATATATATATATATATATGCACACACATGCAATATGCATAGTTTCACGTCTCTTTCAACTTTCGACGTTACTCCAGCCCACTCGCGTTTCTAACGTGAAAACTGCGGCGAATAAAGTTATATTAAAACGCTCCGGTAATTGCAGACTATGCCGTCTCGGTATTTTTCCTTTTCTTTTTTCTATTTTTACCCAATTTCCCGCATTCGTTGCATACATTTGTTTTGAGAAATCTTCGTATTTGGAGTAAAAAAAACGGGAGAACTTTATTAGCCCAGAATTCCGACTCCAGAACGCGCGAATTATTATTATTAAT
Organism: Ophion ellenae; assembly: GCA_963210295.1. NCBI lineage: Eukaryota > Metazoa > Arthropoda > Insecta > Hymenoptera > Ichneumonidae > Ophion > Ophion ellenae. The sequence goes on from OY723393.1 coordinate 38,486,401, forward strand.
ATTGTTGTTGTCATGATTATTATTAAACTAGATCACAATGAGACTTCGCAACAACAATTTCGATTCTTACTACTTTGATTAACAATGTCGGTGCAATAAGGATAACAGTATTCAACCGATAAAAATATCGATATCAAATTATTATTATAATTGTGGACAATAATAATAAATTATGACATTTCGCTATGTATTTATTATTAACGAATGATAGATTATTATATTTTGTTATTTGTTTATTATTAATATCAGTGGCAAATAATAAAAATGCATGCAGTTATCATAACAGAATTTTTGCCATTTTTATTTTCAATATAGAAGTTTTTTTTTACATAAGGATCATGATTTTAATTACGACAATAATAATAAGAAATACAAATACCTATAATGATATTTATATACGAATAATAATATAGTCGTAGTATTTTATTCCCAGTATACCCTTTTTAAGGGTGTTCACATAATGCCCCTCCCTTCTCATTTACATAAATTATTTTACATTGTTTTTCTTATATCTAGCCTAGTTATAAGAAAAAAGCCTCGAGTGCAAAGTGTTATTCGACGAATATGTTACGCAAATGGCTCGATGACTCGAATCCAACTAGCGTTCATTATAAACTCTGTCCTTGTGCAAAATACACATCACAACGTAACGGGTCTTTATAAGGAACCTCTGGTTTTCGAATCACCAGGTTAAGTTTTTGGTGAAGCCTTTCCAGGGCTGTATTACGTGTCAGGATGGCAATACGCGCAACAATAGGTCTGTAGCCCAACGGTGTCTTTATCGACGGCGCAGTCTTTCCTCGATGTCAGAATCAGGACCAATATTGGAAGTGAGATGAGTTTCACGTATATTTTGATACTTGCCGAAATGTTGATCAAAGGTCTCTTTCCTTGGGACTCCTGTTATAACAAACAATCGACGTCTTCACAGAAAGAGGACGAACCTTGGTGAGTACGATGCGAAACGGGTGAAGAATCAGAGCTTGCCAGGATTTGGCATTTCTATGAATGCATCCGTGGGACTCATAGATAAGTATGTATTCCCACATGGTAATCTGACTCAGTCTACAGTGTTTCAAGGGTTTTGGGAGACGGACCCACGAAGGCGAAGCGCAATAAAATTCAATCTTATACAATATTTATGGAAACGTTGAGAGCGTGGCCGCGTATGCAGGCCGTGAAATGTCGATACTTAATCCTCCACAACGGTTCTTTGTGCGTTGGTCGCTTGGTCACGTACGCAAGCCATGAGACATAGCAATTTATATTAACGAAAAAATATGTAAGCATGTATTTGTACTTTGTATTTATATTTGTTCTTACTCTATGGATATGAGAATAAAGTGTTTGCTCTAATTAAGGCAATTTATGCGGTTGGCTTGACAAATATCGCGAAATCATAGGCGTAAGTGCACGCTGTAAGCAGCGCACTTCTGTACGTGGCACAACGCACAGAATGAACTTTTATCCTCGTACGATGGTATCTTGCTTATGCGAAGCGCTTCGCTTGTAGCCACCTGGTGGATTTTTGGCGAAATACAGGTAATGTCTTCCCGGCCGGAACATTGATATTTCTCAATATGGCGACATGGCGTTAAAAAACCACGAATCAACTGCTTTACTTTTTGGCCTGATTAAATAATTTGGCTATTCGTCATGCTCAAATCATTAGTTATTGTAATCCCGGTATTCGTGATAAGCATTGTTATCCTCGTCAATTATCATTGATGAAATTAATGCTTTTAGTGGTGAATAGAATTACAACACATGTATTAGTTTCATCATAGTCAATTATAAACATCTTTGATGCGGTGAATAGCATGGTAGTTTTACACAGTTCCTAAAGACAGGCTCCACTTTTCAGGACATGTCAATGTTCTGGCCGGGTAGACATCACGTGGAGATGTTCTTGCTCGCAATGGATCCCGGCCGGAAGATCGTAATTTCCAAACATAGAGAGTAAGCCGTAAAAAACGATTCAGCAATCTTCCCGGTTTGTTCCATGGGAGGGCCCGGTCAGGTACATCAGACACGGCAAGTCTAGCCATGCAGGGCTCGATTCAATGTAGGGAATGCCCGGTCACATTTTTGGGTATATTGCTATGTTTATATTCCTTGCAGTATGTTGGCGCATCGATTTAGCTCCAATCGTATTGAATTTCTGGGTCAATTTTAATTGTTATGCCTCTCAAATTTTCTTTCCAGCTCTCTTACATTTCCATTCCATAGGGCTTGCCAGATCGCCCCCTCACCTACGCTTTCCATTGCTTCTTTCGTTTCTTTTCCCCATTTTGATACTTCCCCTCTTACTTCTTCCATTAGGCATTTTTTTTATCACCTACGATCCTCCATCTTCATTATTCCAAGTACATACCTTGCAGCTCTCTTCCATACTTACGAATAATAATAATAACAATAATAATAATTATACTTAATACTATATATATATATATATATATATGTATGTATGTATGTATGTGTGTGTGTATATATATATAGATAATCATACTATAATACTAATAATAAATAAATAATTATTGTCATTATAGTAATTACCTTTTCACCCTAGAACTCTTGATATGCAAGAAAACTTGGTACTTGGAAAACTTCGTACAGCCAAAATTTTCTGAAAAAAATGAAAAGTCTGCATTTTTCGTCACTGCCGATATAATTACGTCAATGTTAATAACAATTTCTCGAATTCAGTTTCGAAACGCAGTGTGTTTATCGCCTCTGTGTACATTCCCGCCTCTTTTTATAGGTTCTTACACACATGTTTGGCGCTATTATGCGATATACATATATATGTATTGCACAGACGTACATTATACCACGGGTACCCCAAAATAGAGACGTCGTGTTCGTCGGTCGTCGATCCCAGCCACGTTTTCACCACCTGCCGCTGTTTCGCGCTGCTTCCTCCACCCAGCCCGTTTCCTCCTTCTCCTTCTCGCACTCCTGTGTCTCTCTATTTACGTATTTCCCCGTTGTTGCCTTTCTATTACTCGTGCGAGAGACAGAGAGAGAGAAAGAGAGCAGTGTGCCGTATGTGCCAAATCGTGAAACACGTGAATGAAAAAAACAAGAAAAATAAAAAGAACAAAAAAAGATCGGTCAAATCGCCACGTGCCTTGCCGAACTCGATATAAACATAGGAATAAATAGTGTTCGGTCGATTGATACGAGTGAACCGATGAAAGTAACGGGGATGATGTATACATATAATTAATTAATTTTATTCCTTTTCAATGTCAATTAAAGGGGTTGGGCTTCTGTGACGACCCGAAAATCGGGGTTATTTAGACAAATTAATTTTGAAGGAATCAGTCAGTATGTAAGATGTAAGATATTACATGTAAGGGGAATGTATGATGATTGAAAAATCGTTTGGACATTTGTTTGTATGTACAAAAGATTAACCAAGTTTCGTATCAAATTCGATTGAAAAATATTAATAATTAAAAACGTTATGAACAATCTCGGATAAAGTTCCGAAAAGGACATACCTAAGATTAATTGGGAATTTTGTGTACCGGTGTATTTATACTCGCTGATCACGAGTATGACAGGAAAAATACCCGGAAGTTTGAGTTTCAAGGTCAAAACTGACGAAATTGATATTTTACGTTCTTCTATTTTATTGCAATAAATGTTGATCTTAGAGAAAAATGTTTCCTACAAAAGTTGTCGCCTATAAAAAGATTGATCTTTTATGTTCTATACAAGTTTTGTCTAAAACCAATCGGTTTCAAGACAAATGGGATAATGCTCCAAAAAGTACATTTCCCTAAACTCCATTAGTTACGATATTATTAAACAAACTCCAATCTTTCCGCGCTAAAGTGCGTAAGTAGATAATATCGAAAGTAATGGAGTTTAGCAAAATGTACTTATTGGAGCATTATCCCAGTTTTCTCGAAACAGAATTGTTTTAGACAAAAACTGTATAGAACATAAAATATCAGTCTTCTCATAGGCGACAACTTTTATGGGAAACTCTTTTCTCTAAGATCCAAATTCATTAAAATAAAGTAGAAAAACTTTTTGAAAATCGGTTTTTGTGAGTTTTTACCTCGAAAATCTAATTTGCGGGTATTTTCACAATCATATTCGTAATCGGCGAGTCAAAATACATGGGTACACGAAATTCCAAATTAATCGGAGGTATGTTCTTTTTGGAACTACTTGATTATGTCAGCCGGTTAGTCTGAATAAAAAAACCGGGTTTTTTTTTCTTAGAATAGATAATTTTGGCTGAGATTTGGCCGAGCTTTTTTTGTCAGCGTGTTTCAATCATCAAAAGAAAATGTTGCATTTTTTTTCTCGATTATTCGATCAATATTATGTAATTTAATTCGTTTACAATATTGATTAATTCAATAATGATCACAATTATAACAATGCTGAGCATCATATTGACGATGACAATAACGACGGCAACTAAAATAATGTAATTTCGAGCGATTTTAAATGGTATTGAAGTTTACATCGTTAGAATGCAACGAACATATATTTTTTTTTCGTATTCCCGTATGTTTTTGGGACATTTAGCCTCCAAACATCTGAAACATTCTTGAGAAACCTTATTCAAAGTGTATAACCCCAAAAGCTGCAAAAAAAAGATTTTAGATAATACAAATAAAGAAATTTCAAAACCAAAAAGAATTTTCGTTACATTCCTCAATTTTGTTATTGCTATTGGTATCATTAATTATATCCTAATGAATGATATAATTGTTATGATTAACGCCCTGCAATGAAATAATACTGGCACACATATAAGATGAGAGCACAGAGCTCTCAATATTACCAATAATAATGTTGATGAAAATGATAATAACAGCAACTAAAATAATGCAATTTTTATTGATTAAAAAGTATAATTGTTATTGCGATGTTATCGTCAATGTTATTATTATTACTGTGATCAATGTCTCGAAAAGAAATTACACCGGAATTTATATAAGACGAGAGCAAAGCGCTGCCAATAAGACTAATAATAATACGAATTATCATAATGTTCATGACGACAATCATCATGATGATAATAACGACAATAACAATGCAATTTTTATTGATTGAAAAATCTTATTGTCATTGCGATGTTATCGTCAATATGATACCATTATATATCGTATTCTTATTACTGTTAATGTCTCTATTAATCATGTCTTAATTAGTAATGTAGTTATGATTAATGGCTTGCAATAAAATTATACTGACAAGAGCACAGCGCCATCAATACAACTAATAATAATGATAATCAAAAGAATAATAAATAATAATGTTGATGACGATGACGATTGTGATGACAATAACGACAACTATAACGCTATTTTTATTCATTAAAAATGTAGTTGCCATTGTGCTGTTATCAATATTACTATTATTGTCTGTCAATATTACTTGTTATTATTATTATTATAAATGTCTTGCAATGAAGATATACTTGCCTTTATATATAGACGGGCGCGCAGCGCTTTCAATATTAATAATAATGATAATAACAATCATAATGCTGATTGCGATGATGACGATAATAATAAGAACAATAACAGCAACTATTACAATAACAAATATTTTATTAACAAAAAACGATTGTTATTGTGCTATTATCGTCAATATTACTACTACTATTGTGATTACCAATGTCTGGATATATATATATATATATATATATATCCAGAAAAATTGCACCCTGCAATTTTTCTTTCCGGACAAAAAATTGAATATCTCGGCCAAAAAGGATCGGAAACCAATTTACGAAACAGGCTTTCGAAGAGAATAAAGTCAGTTTCAATTTGCTTTTTTATTTTTATTTTTTCGATTTTTTTTGTGCCCGTTACGTCATTTTGAAAATGGCGGTTTTTCACGATTTTCGCACCTTGCAAAGTCGTTCGCTGGACGTCGGAAAAATAGAAATCTCGCTATTTAGTAAAATGATCTTCGGAAAGGGAAGTGTTAGATTTAGTTTCGTTTTTTTTTTAATTAGTGATTTTTTTTCGCAGAGAAATTTAGTTTTTCTTGAAAAAACGACAGGCTTCCGCAAAGCTGCATCGTGCAGCGTATCGTGAAAACTATGAAGTTGAAAATATTTGTCCTAAGGACTAAAAAGTTTTGTTTTGTTAAATTTTTTTCAGATTTTTTTGGCAACATTTTTTTTCATCGCCTTTTCGAAGATCATTCCACTAAATAGCGAGATTTCTATTTTTCCGAAGTCCAGCGAACGACTTTGCAAGGTGCGAAAAGCGCCATTTTCAAAATGGCGTACCGGGCACAAAACAAATCGAAAAAATAAAATTAAAAAGCAAATCCAAGCTGACTTTATTGTCTTCCAAACCCCGTTTGGAAAATTGGTTTCCGATTTTTTTGGCCGAGATATTCAATTTTTTGTCCAGAGAGAAAAATTGCAGGGTGCACCAAACTTTTGGCCAAGGGTGTATATGTGTGTATATACATATGTGTGTGTATATATATATATATATATATATATATATATATATATATATATATATATATATATATATATATATATATATACGAGAGCGCAGCGTGCGACCGAAGCGCACGCAGCCCGACGATATATACGGCGTCGATGACCCGGTAGTGGGGATAAGGGACCTTGAGCCGCGTCACGTGACCCCTAAGGTGCACGGGAGCGGGTGGGGGAGGGGCAGCGGCGGGGAAGGGGGAGGCCCAGGGCGTCGAGGGCCTTGACCTTACCACCGGTGCCTGGGAAGAGGAGGCTGATGCTACTGACGCCACTGCTGCACGATGCTCTTCCTTCCCCCCCACTTTGTGCTCTCTTATCCCCCCCCCCCTCCTGCTCCTCCACCGCGTCCCTCCGTACCGCGCCGCCGCGCCTCTAGGTCTCTGTTCCGTTTCGTCTCTCCGGCAATATTGCCGTTGACGATATAAAGCTGAAACTGAGCACCGTCTCGTATCCGTCGTTGTTCCCATCCTCCTGCTCCTCCTTCTTTCCTTCGTCTTTTTCGTGGTCGCAAATCGGCCGGTTATGCGCTCGCCGCGGTTACTCGACCGATTTGTAAACTACGCTCGCGTCCAAAAACGTAGACCCCGCATCGAGCGAGTCGCGCAACGCGCCTTGCGGGAGAAAAAGGAATTAACGACGACAAAGAGGGAGAAATGTCAGAGACTGATATCAGGAGGTTATGCCTGGGTGTGAAAGTCGAAAGATTATTTTTTTCCAAACCAATATATTTTGACTGTATATGTCGTCTTTTCTTATAAATGTTCCCTGAAAATATCGACGTGATCGGATCGAAACTGAGAGATTTATAGGCTGTTGGGTTGACGCCCGTCGAAACCGCTACCAGCGTTGTTCGAAACTTTTAAAGCTTTTTTCTTCAAAGTACGTTTTTAGAGTCGGGGAGAAAAATATCTCAAAAACTACTGCATCGTGCTTTCTGAAATTCTTAGGGTTTTTTTTCTGGATGGAAAAATATAGTATTTGATGGGAGGATTTTTTTTCCGACGCGTAATTTTGATTTGATGAACAAAAAATGCCCATTTTTGTTCGGAAAAATCGAGGCTCACTTTGAATACGCACCATTTTTTTTAATTCGACATTTCGGAAATTCGTTCGATTGATCATAGGATAAATAAAATACGGCTTAAATGTGCGCGCATTTAAATGTGTTCAAATTTGTTGTTCTAGTTTATTATAATGTTACTCAAGTTGATTTTGATCTCAATGATAATTATAAGACTGATGAAGTGCTCATAATAGTGCCCTAGGTACTTGATATTTTGATGTGAAATGTTTCCTTAATAAAAAGACAATGTGATTGTAAAAAAATCGTTGTTTTTCATTTAATTCCATGTATGATGAATAACATTTTTTTTAATCAAAATTATGTCAACGTACCCCTTAATCTTTGACATACGTTGCATTGAAATACCTTGTCAAAGGAACCACACTCGAGGTTACTTCGACACTTTTTAAAAAAAGAACCATAAAAAATTGTGGGTCGGTGGTGGGGCTTGACTGTCTTATACATTTGATAGACAAAGGACACATTGTTCTATTGGAGCAAAAAAGGTTGAAATTTAGGATGTTAAAAAAAAGTTCCCTGCAACAAACTTCCACAACCTGTTCAAAGTAAACCCAATTTACGGTGGTTGCCGGACATCGGCTGTATATCGATTACAATCGAATACTTTTAACACAAAAAAATCATCAGAGAGTTCTTAAGACGATACTTTTTCATGCTCGTGAAGTTTGCAACGTTGCGATCCAACGAAATTACTTGTTTATATTTTTATTTCCTCATTTCCACTGTTAAAAAAAAGCAATAAAAAAATGATTAAGGAGTTTTCGTAACGAATGTCTGGCAAAAGAAATTCGAAAAATTGAAAAATATTCATTTATATTGCATTCCAACGATGCAAACTTCAATTTCATACTTTTTCAAATACCTCACTGTTGTAGAAATTTATCGTCATGATTCGCTTAAAAACAATCCCAATAATCGGCTGTTGTCGATTGTTACAACTAGGCATAACCCGTTAAGGCTTTGAACCTATTTGAAATTTTTGAAAGAATAGTATTTTGGTTTTCGACGGTTTCTCAAAATTCTCAAGATTTCGCGAACCGGCGAACTTCAAACGCATTTTCCCCAAAATGACTTTTTCAAAATCGGTGACCACGATTTGCAAAAATCACCGCACCGATCGACTTAAAATTTTTACAAGCTTCTTTTACACATCGAAAAGCATTGCTCGAACGACGGGATTTATTTTTCGATGCATAGTTTTTTTTTATCACCGAAAATAAAGCGTTTTTTTTTCACCAAAAATTGATCCTTTACTTTCGGTGGCAGCCATTTTTTTTTAAATCAATATTTTATTAAAACCCTTGTCCGAGCAGCCGCCGTCGTCGCGTAGGACGTTTTTCAAACATCGCTCTGCACAAACCATTGTATCTACCACATTTGTAAATATTTATCGATACAAAAATCAATAAAAAAATACTCAAACCCATAAACTCAAATTTGAAACATTTGTAAATATTTATCGATACAAAAATCATTAAAAAATACTCAAACCCATAAACTCAAATTTGAAAACAAAAAAAATGAAACTTGCACACGTTCTTCTAGGAAAAATTCACGAAAATTTCTCTTTTTTTCGGCCACGAGCTAAGTGTACCCCTTTAACGACGAAATAGGGGAACAAATGACAGAAAAATGCGCAAGGACGATCGCAGAAACCGATACGATGTTATCGGGGATAACAATATGGCGGCGAAAAGCCACGGCGACCACGGATGAGTGACGAGGTCCGACAGATTTCTTCGCTTTTTTTTGTCGCCTCTGAATTGCGGAGTTTGGCCTCGTTGAGGCTAGGTCAATAAACCGGAAATTCGGCGGTCACTTATTATTGTACATACATAGTTTGCTCTGCACGATGGCGATCATTTGCGCAAAGCGGAACTTTCTTTGTGTTCACTGACGAGGGTTTTTTTTTCGGCCCTTGTTATTGCGAAGAACAAAAAATTTTTAAGATGAGGTTTTGACTTCAAAAAATGATTTGTCGGAGTAGTTGGACCTTCAATGGGGGGCCTGTGCTAGGCGTCGTCGACTCATCCACGTAGGTGTGCCCCCCTTAATCCCACTTCTTTTTTCTCGTCTTCGCTTCGTTCTCTTCGTTTTTTTCTTTTCTTTTATTCTCGGTCGAGAAACGTCTGCGGTGTACCGAAAGAAAGAAACCGAGATTACGAGAGAGGGGCCGGGGGGGGGGGTGACAAAAGGGTGCAAGAGAGATGGATCTTTGGTACGTTCGCTTTCACTCGAAAATTCAGGAGAGTAAGAGAAGGAGAGAGAGAAAGAGAGAGAGAGAGAGGGAGAGAACAAGAAAGACAATGGGTAATAAACGCTGCGCGTTGTCGTTTTCTCTCTCGTGTACTCCCTTCAGTGTTCCAGAGGGGTGTATATATATATATATATATACGTCTCGAAGATCTCGTACGCTTTCGTCTCGATTATTTTTATTATTATTTTTTTTATATTAGAATCCTTAAGAGGTTAATAAGGGGTTAACCCCTTAAGGGGTTAACACTTGCGATTTTGAAAAAATCGATTTTTTTTTATTGCATTTTTTTGAAGTATAAGTATCTGAGAATATGTCCTGAAAATTTCAAGTCGTTCCGAACAAAATTGACTGAGATACGAGCGTTGAAAGAGAAGAATCCGCGTTGAAAGAGCATTGAAAGAGAAACTTTAAACGCGTTTTTCTCGAAATGGCATTTCTGAAGTCGGTGACCAAGATTACTCGAACACTAATGAACCGATCTTCTTGAAATTTTGCAGGCTTATTCAATACATAAAAATGTAGTCTTTAATCGTTCGATTTTTGTTTTCGAAAAAAAATGGCCGTTTTATAGCCAAAAAACGGCGGTTTTTTTCCGTTAAAATCGAACCATTAACTTTGACTGTCCGCCATTTTGTGAAAAATGAATATTTTTTAAAATCCTTCGATTAAAGACTAGTTTATACTTATATTTGACTAAATCCATCCGCATTTTTTTCTTCAGATGATCCACTTCGCCGCAATGTTGGTCACCGCAAACCGTGTATATAAAAACATTATTTCATTGACGGCCATTTGCCACTAAACAATGTAATATTTTTCAATAAAAAAATTACTGAAAGTTCTTCAAGATGTGTTCTTTAATATGGTATATTGATCGAGTGAAAAAGTTTTGTAGTTTTCTTTAAAAAAATTCATGAAAAAGGGGTTTTTTTTGCGCTACAAGTGGGGGTAACGCCTTAAGACGCTCCACGATGCACCGGTTTTCTTATATTACACATACTCACACATGCAAACGTACAAAAGCAAATAAAAAAAATCGATTGTAAAACCGGTCGCATGCACACGTGTCTGCTATCAGAGTTTTCCGTGTAAAAACCATTTGTTTTCTCAATTTTCAACAATCTCTTCATAAATTCTCTGGTTTTGGTAGTCTTCGTTAATATCCGCATCAATTGCCTAATCTCACATTTATTAGATTTCAAATAATCGTTTCCAGGGGCGGGAGGGGGGGGGGTCAAATGGGATAGAAAATTAAAAGCTTCTCCGCAAAAAAATGTACACTGAAAATTTAGAATCAAATAATATTATTAGAAATAGAATTAATCGATTTTTTTCATTGAAATAAAATTGATAAGATAATTAAAAGAATACAATTAAAAGTATATAATTAAAAAATGAAATTAAATAAAACTCTAATGAAAAGTATGGACTTCGTAATTAGAATTAAAATAGGAAAATAAAAGCAAGGAAACAAACGTTTACGTTGAAATTAATAACGAATTAAAAAACTGTGAGTAAAAAATATCATTTCCACTTCAAAAATCAAATTAAAATGAAATAAAACTTCAATCAAAAAAATAGAATGAAAATTTTAATCAAAATACGAAAATAAAAATTTCTCCGCAGACACAAACGTTTGCGTCGCAATGAATAACAAATTTATAAACCGTGAGTACAAAATATCATTTCCACTCAAAAAATAAAAGCTTGAAAACTATCATTGTTACATAAAAAATAAAAAGAAACATGACTTGGCCTAAAAAACGACCCAACGAATAACAAATTTAAAAAGTGTGAGTAAAAATTATCATTTCCACTTCAAAAATAAAAGCTCCCTAAAAGCTATCATTGCTGCATTGAAAATGAAAAGAAACCTGACCTGGCCTTAAAAACGAATTTTTTCCTAAAAGAGCGCTCTGCGAAGGCTATGGTTCTCATTGTTGAAGGTCGATTCGACTCACATCTGACGATGTTTTATCGTTCGAAGGAGGGAAGAAAGGAAAACCGGTGAATTCGTGGGTTTAGTCCCGATCGGACGGTCCACTCGATGCTATTCACCTGTACAGTAGTACCTGACAGCCCGAAAAAAAAAGAATAAAAAATACGAAGGGGAAGGAAAACCACGAGCGAAGAACGTGCATGGAACAATGGCCCTCGTTCATCTTGGACGGAAATGCAGAGCAAACAATTCTTCGAGGCGTCGAGTTATATGTGCATATATGTGTGTGTTTTTGTTTGCATATGTATAAATATAATTCATTTATTATATCGTGAGATATGATATTGATATGTATTTTTTATATTAACAATTACGTATTATTTTGTATTACCAAAAAATTAATAAATCATATACACCATCGGCCAAAAGTTTCCGGACACTTTAGATAATTGCTGAACTTTCGATAATTGGATAATTGCCGAATAATGTTAGAATTCATTTGCTACTTTTTTTACCTTTAGACCCTATGTCCTAAATGTCACGGTAACTGAGATACGATTTTTTTTCCTCGTTTTTCGACGAAATTTCGAGGCGAATTTTCGGCTTTAAATCGTCATAACTTTTTTGTGTTTTGGTTGTGATAGCACGAAATAACTTTTGTTGTATTATGCAATGTATGTTTGTTATAAATAAATCATAATTTGATACAATTGATTTCATTATAAAAAAAAAACTGATTCTCTTTATTTTGACCGCATAATGAATTATTTCTATGGCATGTAGCATACCGTTAGAAAGGGTATACTCTAGAGAACCTTTTTCATCAAAGCTCAAAGTAGCTTTATTTTTTTTTTATAATGAATTTAGAAGATGACATTTTTTAAATATATTTACGCATTTTTCTGACTTTGAAAGCTCATAAGTCATTTTCTTGAAACCAATTGTATCAACTAATGATTTACTTATGATAAACATACATTGCAGAATGCAACTAAAGTCATTTTGTGCTATTACTTCGCTATTTTACGTTGCTATTAATTTCGGGTGATAAAAAAAAACGAGAAAAAATTATATCTCAATTACCTCTAGGACATAGATCTAAGGGTGAAAGAACTAGCAAATGACCACGCCCCTCAAATCCCCCAAAAAATTGTGTCGGTTCATGCGCCAAACGCTCTGTATATTCACTAGGGTGGCACAAATTTGAGCTCTATTTTGTCCCTTTTTCTCACCATCCAATTATCTTATTTAAAGAAAAAAAAATTATCGCGAAAGCTGCGAGCGGTCAAAAAATATTTAGAGGTCGGTCGAGCCTCCAAAAAATTCAAATTTTCATTGAAAAATCGTTTTTTTTTTCGTCCTCGTCTTTTTTTTATTTTTCTTTCTTTCGTTTTTCTTCATTTCTTCATTTCGTCACTTTCTTCACTTTCGTTCTTCTTTCTTTTTTTCATCGCGAAAGCTGCGAGCGGTCGAAAAATATTTAGAGGTCGGTCAAACTTCCGAAAAATTCAAATTTTCATTAAAAATCGTTTTTTTTCTCGTCCTCTTCTTCTTTTCTTTTCGTCTTCTTCTTCTATCACGCTTTATAATATTTAAATTAACTTCGCGAAATCTCTAGCCGGCCAATGAATATTTAGTGGTCGCTCAAGAGCTCCGAAATATCCAATTTTTTTACTCTTCTCACTCATAAGTCTGACGCTTTGTAAAATTTTCAAAATAATTAATCCTTCTCTCTCTAGAAGCAGTCTTACGCGCATCCTAATGCGCCCCACAGTTGGTCTCGTTGGTCGAACTGCGGACCATTCGTAGCTGTACTCTATGACGAGCGACGCCATAACACAATAATACATAATAATACACAATAACACATATCGTCTAATTGGTGTTTGTTACAAATTATTATAATAAATTATTCAGAAAATGTAACACTTCGCTGTTCATTTTGTTTTTATGCTGCAAGGAATTTTAGTGCATGCGAGATTTATTTTTCTACGGAAATTCTGAATTCCGAAAACCTTGAGCGACCACTGAATATTCATTGGCTGGTAGAGCTTTCACGAGGTTAATTTAAAAATGATAAAGCGCAAAATTCATAGATGAGAAGTGAACGGAAAAAAATCGAATTTTTTTCACGAAAATTTGATTTTTTGGGAGACTTGAGCGACCTCTAAATATTTTTTGACCGCTCGCAGCTTCCGTGACAATTTTTTATCCTCTAAAGAAGATAATCAAATGGTGAGAAAAAAACAGAGCTCAAATCTGTGCCACCCAAATATTCACCCTAGCTTTACTCGTGAATTATTCCCACTTCCCCCCTTTTCCCTCCACGCGATCGAGCTCCGCCGCATGGGCGTCAAGATCAATGATTCATCTCGAAAAATCATCGTAACATTCCCGAGCACGCCAAGAACCGAAACGCGACCGCAAAAAAAAAGTCCCCCTTCCACAGTTCCCCTTAGTCGAAAGCGCAAGTGAGACGAAATAATCGTCCCTCTTCCTCTCTTGGCCTGTCGGAAGCCAGAACGTGGAAGAAGCAAAGAAAAAGAAGGAACCGAGCAGATTAATAAAAAAGAACGGAGAAAAAAAAATACCCGGTGACGACGAAAGGAGATCTCGACGTACGACAAAATACACGCCCACATAATGAGATACAAAAAGCTTGGCCGGTGGCTTGGGCAAGTTCCGAAACGGGGCGAGAGAAGGAAAATCGTCGCGGGACTAGCACGCGTGTGCGCGTCCGTGTGTTTATAATTTCCGTAGACTCGCGAAGCAACAGGAGTCCCTCCGAACGTGAGAGTGCCCGAGACCGAGGCAGCCCGAAATGAGTCGAACGGACGCGGAAATTACCCCCTCCCCCCCTTCTTCGTGTAAAACCAACTCGCGAAAGTCCTGGCACACGAAAGAGATCTCCGTGGCTCCCAGGCTGCCAAGAGCGTATCTCGAGGAGAGTAGAGATAAAATGAAAAAAGCAGGGGGGGGGGGGGGTGAAAAAAAATGAAAAAAGTCACAAGGCGAGGCAAGGCTGTTATACGGCGGTGGCGTTGCCCTGTGCTCTCTCTCTCTCTCTCTCTCTCTCTCTCTCTCTCTCTCTCTCTCTCTCTCTCTCTCTCTCTCTCTCTCTCCCTTGCCGCATTTTGCGCCCTGTGCCCCAGGATGGCAAGAGGTGGACCGACAGGAATGCAGCACTTTTCTCTCTCTCTCTCTCTCTCACTCTCTGCGTTCCGTTCGCGATTATCTATTTATTTTATTAAACGATAAAAAGTTGGAGAACAGGTTTCCGGCAGGTTTCTTTCGTCTTGTCCTCGTCGAATCCTCCTCTCCCCCCGTCCCATTCTCTGCTCAAACGTTAGATGAAAAAGTAAACGTAGCGAAGCCTGAATTTCTTTCCCCGATATACCCGTGAACCGGCGCAATCGAAATTCCATTTTACTTCAATTTCCCTGGAAATGTCGAAACTAAATCACGTACGTCCACGTGCGGGGCGCTGTTCATCCTCGAACCTTTGTTTCTGTTCTACCTTCGTCCGCTAGTTCTCCCCCCACCATCTTCAACCGACCACCGCTCGTCTCGCGCGCCCTCGCGGGAGAAACTTCGTCGCGTATCATTTCACAGGCGACAGCGGACTGCACGCTACACTCGGGAGAGATTCGTAACTCCACGGTGATGTAGAATCGCCACGTGACGATTCGTTCGTCGATGCGTGCACTTACGCGACGCACGGAGCCTTGTTCGTCTAGGATAAACATCCGAATAGCTGTTGTCTCCGATTTACGTAGAATTTTGCACACACTTTTTCGACAGTATGAGATAAGGATTTTTGGCCTACCGGAATAGTTTTGGAAATGTCTACTTTCAGAAATTAATAAAATGACGCGCGCGTGTGTGTGTGTGTGTGTGTGTGTGTGTGTGTGTGTGTGTGTGTAGGAATATCAGTACCGCGCTATCATATATATATATATATATATATATATATATATATATATATATGATAGCGCCGTACTGATATTCCTGATTTGAGGATGTTGGAGCGGTCCAGTTGAATCAAATAACGGCTAATGATTTTTTTTTTCAATGAACCTCAAAAAAATGCACACGAGGTATAGATTTAGTCTATAGATGCTAATTTTTCATAAAATATATAATTAAAGGGCAAAATAATGCACTTTTATATTTTTACTAGTCAAATAAGAAAAACTTTTGTGTTACTACCAACTTGAAAAAGTATCACATTATCGATGATTATTACAAAAAAAACCCAAACGCAATCAAAAGAGGAGCTGCAACAATTTCAGCTAGGTTAGGTAGGAGTATAAGGGCCTGTGGAGGAGGTAAGCAGCAAAGGAAGAGCATGTGGCGGCGCATAGCAGGACTTCTAGCAGTAAACAGACTCAAGTGAGACTGACATAGGATCAAAGGCCTTTAAAAAAGGCTGAAAATTTCGACTCGGGATCAGCCCATCATGATAGATATATATAGGGTGTCCAAAAATGACGTGACATTTAAATTTATGAATAAAACATATTATTTGAATAGTATGAATATTTTTATTTCAATGTTAGGTACAAATATGGACGTTATGCGTGGAACATAACATGCGACAAATGTCCGCATCGTCTCTGTTTGCAAATTTGTACTCTTTTGGAGAAATTTTCAATAAGATTTTGGCATACTTAGAAGGGGGTGAATAATCGAAAAAATTTCGACCGATGTACGTCTAGACTAATACTCCATGTTCGCCACGAAAAAAATGGCGCGCAATTAAAAATGGCAGGTCGTTTAAGACACCCTTTAGATATGCGCACGCGTTGATTCGTCGATTTTCAAAATTTGCCAAAAATCGATTTGGGCAGTGACTCGGATTTTCAAAAAGATCTGTGCAAAATTTCAGTTAAATCGGAGGTAACAGGTCTTCGGAAGTACAGCCTCCGTCTACTCCCCTCTTCCTATGCTCTTATCCTGCCTTTCTTTCTCTACTCACGCTGTGTCTCTTTTTATATTCCTACTCTGTCTCTCTCTTTACTCTTACTCGGTTCTTTTCTCTCTTATTGTATCTGTCTCTTTCTATTCCTACATTCTCTTTCTCCCTCTATTCTTACTCTTTCTCGCTTTCTCATTCTCTTTGTCTCTCCTTCCCTGTACTCCTCTCGCTCTTTCCTTGTTTTCGCTCTCGCAGCGTGTGCGCGTACGTGAGCGTCGTTGAACGTGCGTTCCTTCTTTTTTTCTTTCAAATCCTTTCTTACCTTGCCCGCCGCCTCCTCCCGTTCTTCGCATACGCTCGATCGTTATCCATTGCGTCCCAATCTTCTCCCTCGCCCGTTCGACCATAATCCATCTCGGGCGCTCTTTCTCTCGCTTGCGGTCTACCTTACGAGGTTTGCGGCCACGCCGGACAGTCTCGCGAGCGCCTCGCGCGGCCGATCCTCGAACCTCGTTCAGTACTCGGTACTGCACGCGCTGCGCGCCACGATCGAACGTTTTACACTTACGCGGAGCTCGCCGGCATTAAAAAGGGAAGGGTCGCTAGATTCCGTACATTCGAGTCTTACACGGTGTAATGTACTAACTCGCTTATTCTAGAATGCCATTTCAATATTGGCGGAATAGTCACAATATTGTGTATTTTTAGGTATTATTTTTTATAGTCGACGCAGCAAGAGTACAAATTTTAGTCAAGGTATGACGGAAGCGAGCGATAGCTCAGGCGGTTGAGCGCTGGTCTGCCATTCCGAAGGTCGCGGGTTCAAGACCCCCTGGGTGTCGATGAAGTTTCCGGTTTTTTTCTGCGATATAAGTGGTTTGGAATATTGAAATAATTAAATGTTATTGGTCCTTGACGAATACGTTGGCTCGGTTGCGAAAATAAAGGAAACTCATTAGGAAAATTATTAGAAAAAACGGCGTACCCGGACAGTAAGTCCCGACAGGTCAAAATTGGCCTCTTACAACTAACCTATAAAAAAACCTCTTAATTCAACTGCTTCTGATTGCGCTTCGACAATAAAGGTGGTTCTCACTTCTCGATCCCTTCACCGAATCGATCTTGTACAACATACCACCGTGGAAATAATTCTCTCCCTCTCTCGCGTCGCGTAAAATCAGCATGGGATACACACACACCACAGCCTGTAAGCCGAGGCCCACGAGAGACCGGCGGTATATTATGCTCTAACGCGAGGCCTGAGAGCTCAGGAATGCGTAGAATATTCTCCCTGTCGACCTCGCGTCAAGACCTCTCTCTTTCTCGCTTTCTTGTTTGTACTGCATCTCGCGAGTGGTATAATATCGCAAGTTGCTCGCAGCCACCGTGGGTCGCGATTCGATAGAGGCCTGTACGTATTACGACTCTGGGGGGTTACGGCAAACGATCACGTCTACGGCGGCGGTTCGACAATGGGACGCCCAGGGAGGGCGGGAAAAAATACCCGAGGGGCCACCGGTGATGATTACATGGAAAGTACCGGAGACCAACGCCGCATTCTAATCCGCCCATAAAACAGTGAGGAATAAGTGGCTATCACTGCAACGATAGGACATTCTAGTCGGAGCGACCCTATCGGTAAAACTTAGCACTACAAAATCTCTGTTGTCCAAACCCTATGGCATCCAAACTCCCGTACTCTCTCTACTTTTCGTGCGCGCGTGTCGTACCCGAACGTTTTGTTTTTCAAACTTTTCTTCCTCCCATGTCTCAATTTCGTCACCGCGATGTTAATCTCTGGCAGGAAACGCGCAGCTATTCTGACCACGTTCTAGCTCGGTCTCGACTATACGGCTGCGATGGTGGGGGAGTTTCGCTCGCCGATTCGAATTCTCGTTGGCACTCGAAACGCCAGGGTGCGCGACGACCTGGGAAATGTCGCGTGTGACAGAAACGACGCTCTCCCGCGCCTCACGACCGTCACGCATGCGCCTTCGAGTCCAATTTCCTCCGCGCCCCCACAATTCTTATTTTTTTTGTAAACGACACGTGTGTCGCACCTAGGAAGGAAAACAAACGCCCACTCTTCAAATGGCAATAACATCAAAATAGTCGGCGATTCCAGACGCGCGGATAAAAAATAAAGCCAGCGGTCGTTACGTTTCGGAAGGTCGCCCGATCATAGCGACTTCCGGTGAACGTTGAAAAAATCTCAGTCACGGCAACTCCCCCCCCCCCCCCATTCGCTAAGGAACCGTTTTTCCAACAGCGGGAGCCGCGACGCATAAAAGATCGCGCTACAGACGTATTGGGAAAAAGATCACGATCTTCTCAGCGCGACGATTCTCCACGAAATGGTATACGCGTAGAGGAGACGCTTTAAAGTATCCCGATAGCCGCGCGAAGATATATGTGTGGCTATATATATATAAGCGCGAGAACGGACTATCCATCGTCTCCCCCCTCCTTATTCTCGCATATGTGCGTGTCCGTTTCCGCGGCGAAGGTCGTCCGCGGGACCGGAAGTGGGCCGGCCTTGTCGGACGACCGTTACGCACACTCTCCCAGAAAGAACGAAGAGCGTCGTTCGCATCGTCTCTCCTTATCTCCCTCTCTGCCACGTCTGCCCTCCCCTCTCTATCTCTCTTTGTCACTCTATCCATCTTCTCTTTCTGCCTGCCTTAATTCATTGCGTACAATGTACTGCTATGTGTCCGGGGTCAATCGAGGTAATTGTGGGGCTCGTGCGATAAGAAGATGGGGGGGAGGGTACACGATCCGTTTTCTTTGCTTTTACGGATGTCTTCCTCAAACGTGTCAACAACATCGGAACATCAATTGGGATTATTATTATTATTACGGAAGACTAAGTGAATTGGTTGATTGGAGATGAAATATTAATTAAATTAAGATTAGGTCGACATTAAGGTTAATTAAATCAACTGAGATCATGTTGGATTTAATTTAAATGCATTATATTACATTGTAGAGAGACTGCGAAGAGCGCCCTCTGTTTATGCACGGGGTCGATTGACTGTTAGCTATGAAATGACCGACTGTTAGCTATGAAATAATCGTCGTTTGATCGTACATTTTCGAATAATTTTTTTACACCGACTTATAAAAATACGCATGTTTGAACATTCGATGCTTACACGAAATGTTTTTATTACTTCGTATAATTGTTTTTATACTTTTTTTCGTGCCCAATTAACGCGGGACAAATAAGCAACGTCGAAAATCCTGGTATATGATGATGCTCAGTTTGGCAGAAGTGTCGCGAAGGTCAAGCGCGCCGCTCATAACCTCAAAATCGGCCCGACAAGCGGTCAACAATATTATCGGACTATCGGTCCGAGTGAAAAATTCTTTCGCTGCGAAGGAAATGTGTATACTAAAGCTGTCTATAATCTGAAAGAAATTAAAAACTAATAATTTTTCCATATTCCAAAAAAATTATTTTATGCCTGAGAAAAGTTCCGCTCTATTTTGTTGTCTTCCTAGAAATGTCTAGAAACTTCGGAATAAAGATCGAAAATTAATATTAAGTGATGATTACTCATTAAGCGAATAAGAACAAATAATCCTCGTTAATTATCGTGGTCAAGTAGTTTAAGGCCCCCGGGCATAATTACCGAATGTGGATAACGTAGGTAGCGTTTGTGTCGTCTACGACGATGCCATGTTTGCACAGCCAAATCTTTCGTGGTTGATTTCCGCACAAGTTCGCGATTTAAAACATTAAGGGGGATACCTAGGCGAGGAAAAAATGCTGATTTTCTTGATTTGTCTTTTAAAGAAAAGATTTCTTCACCAGTTTTTGAGACTTAGGGTATGTTCTATTACTACTTTCGGCTGTTACATGGTATTTTTTAAAATTAATCTTTAAAAATGGCGGACGTATGGCACGGTCTTGTAAACGGGTTGCGGCGGATGTTGTCAAACGGCGTGACACCCAGCGTCGGTGGGATCAACCTGATAAAAACCAACGACGATTTTTCTTTCATTAACACTCATACGCAGAATATGAACCGGAATGGTACGCTCTGAGATAAAAAAATTGTATTTTCCAAAAAATGGCTACATTTTGCAATGAAAAAATACGTTTGTTTTTAATTCTGAAAAACATTTAGGCTCATGTTTTAGAAAATAAAGTTAGAGAGATTTATGCCAAATTTCAACAGAATCGGTCGATTAGTTTTTAGCTATACGTCACGCCAGTTTGATAATGCAATTAAAAAGACCTCCGCCATTTTTAGAGAATAATTTTAAAAAATACCACGTAATAGTGGTAAGTAGTAACAAAACATACCGTAATTTTAAAAGATGGTGGCGAAGTCTTGCCTTTAGAAAAAAAATCCAGTAAATATTTTCCACCCCTAAAGATATCGCCCGCCTAATAATTTAATAATGATGCTGTGAATCCTCATTTTCACGGTGCCAAATCTTAGTCCGATAATTGGACGAACCGTACCTACTTTTTCTGCTCCGTGGTAGCATTTTTTCAGCAGACATAAATAATTTATTGAAAAATGATCGGGAGGTTTTCATAAGCGTAATGAAATCGCCCCACGAAATATATCGAGATTGCGATTTTTTTCTCTAAAATTATGTGGCTCTATTGCACTGTGTGGGTTCGTTTGGGCTACGCCCCATTCTTCGTTTGTAGTCCAGTAAAAGAGACGACCACCCAGCACTTTTTACCTTAGAATATGAATTTTTATACTGAGAGTAGATGGTTGCAGATTGAAAGTAACCCCAATAAAATGTTGCCCTTCAACTCGCCCCAACCCTAACGAATAGGGGTTGAAAACTTAAAAATCGCCATATCTCGATAATATCTAGCCCGATCGAAAAATGTTTCAAACGAAAGTTGTTTGGAATAATAAAATACGTATAAAGTTACATAACGTCCAATGCCCTACCTTTGAAAATAGCGGCACACGCATCAAGCCCGAACTTTCGAATCGTTTTTGCGCCGCTATTTTCAAACACAGTGGGTTGGACGTCAGATAACTTTATACGAATTATATTATTCCAAACAACTTTTGTTCGAAACATTTTTCGATCGGGATATTAATTGTCGAGATACGGCGGTTTTTAAGTTTTCAACCCCTATTTCTTAGGGTTGGAGCGCGTCGAGGGGCAACATTTTATTGGGGTTACTTTCAGTATGCAACCATAGACCTTCAGTGAAAAATTCAAGTCGAAAGCAACGGCCCGCGATATCAATCGATCAATAAACCAATCTCGCTCTTTATTTTGTTACAGAGCTCGACCGAGTGGAGTAAATCTGTGATATTAGACTGATAAGGACTCGCGAGCGGCGGAAGGAACGGTCGATTGGATGAGGGTGGAAAGACCAGCGAGTCCGCGAGACGAGTTTGAGATTGCTAATTTTGGGCAAGGGCGTCATTGTAGGGCAACCGCGTTGCTCAGGATGGTGAGCTTGGCGAAGGCGAGGAAAATAAGGCCCTCGAGTGACGACGATAACGCGCGATACGCAAGGAGGATAGCCAGCTGAGAATGTCGGATCAAAGCGGGCCCGGGGAGGGCCCGGGCTGGTGGCAACCACCGCAATCGTGGAAAACGACCACCAACGTCGTCACATCCGCCGCAGCTACCTCGTCTTCCTCGTCGTCGTCGTCCTCCACGATTTCCTCGTCGCGCATCCACGAGGCCGGAAAAAATGTTTCCGTTACGACAATCAACGTGCCAACGGCTCAGGAGATGCACGACGGTACGCAAACACTTGTCTTGGACTGAGGAAAAATCAATCATTGATCCAATGTCATTGTTATTGAATGAAATTTCGTTGATTCAATTGTAAAATTGTTGGTGTAAATGATCGGATTTATTAGTGTTCAAACAAAACGCTATTGACTTTGATAACATGATAACATTTAAAAACAATAATTTATTCAAAAGATATATTGTTAGGCGAGAACAATATATTATTGAAACTATCTGAAAAATTATCGCGATCAAATTATATAGTTTTGAATGCATTTTCTACAATGAACAAAAAAAAAGCGTTTTAAGGCGTTACCCCCACTTGTAGCGCAAAAAAAAGGCCTTTTTCATGAATTTTTTTTAAAGAAAACTACAAAACTTTTTTAATCGATCAATATACCATCTTAAAGAACACATCTTGAAGAACTTTCAGTAATTTTTTTATTGAAAAATATTACATTGCTTAGTGAACTGGTGCGATGGTCTAGTGGTTAGCGTGCTCGCCACTAAACCAGCGGACCGGGAGGTCCCGGGTTCGAATCCCAGTCGCGTACGTTTCGTCGTGAAATGTTTTTCTTCGGCATTTCGCGGCGAAATAAGACTAGTTCCACGACTGGGGGGGGGGGGGCGAACTCGATGACCGGCTGTATTGGTATAGGTTTTCCGCAGTTTCCCTATACCCATGACAGAAATGTCATGATGAATATAATACAGAGGGGAAGTCGGCTGCGGACACAACAGGGGGGGGGGGGCAGGGAGAAAGATGGAGACAAAAAGGAGTAAACAGTAGAGAAACGAACGGTCATAATGATGGGAAAGAATAGGTAACTAACGCGAAAAGCGTGTACCTAAGGAAAAAACCAATTAAAAAAAAAAACATTGCTTAGTGGCAAATGGCCGTCGATGAAATAATGTTTTTATATACACGGTTTGCGGTGACCAACATTGCGGCGAAGTGGATCATCGGGAAAAAAAAAATGCGGATGGATTTAGTCAAATATAAGTATAAGTAGTCTTTAATCGAAGGATTTTAAAAAATATCCATTTTTCACAAATTGGCGGACAGTCAAAGTTAATGGTTCGATTTTAACGAAAAAAACGGCCGTTTTTTGGCTATAAAACGGCCATTTTTTTCGAAAAAAAAAAAAATCGAACGATTAAGGACTACATTTTTATGTATTAAATAAGCCTGCAAAATTTCACGAAGATCGGTTCATTAGTGTTCGAGTAATCTTGGTCACCCACTTCAGAAATGCCATTTTGAGAAAAACGCGTTTAAAGTTTCAATTTCAGTTTACACGAAGAAAATATTTTTTTTTTTGTAAACTTACATAGAGTCATCTATTCCGGGCCCGTTTTTATAAATTCCAGTCTATTATATGAACGTTGTGAATGCCAGGTATACGACCCTTTTCATCGAACAATGCATTGAAGGTCGGAGGGAGGGTTGAGCGCGCCAGACGGCAGACTAGCCGGTCGTTTACACAACGGATTCTTCTCTTTCAACGCTCATGTCTCAGTCAATTTTGTTCGGATCGACTTGAAATTTTCAGGACATATTCTCAGATACTTATACTTCAAAAAAATGTAATAAAAAAAAATCGATTTTTTCAAAATCGCAAGTGGGGGTAACCCCTTAATTCATAACATGAATATTGTTGATTCGAGCACACAAGAGAAATTGAATTTCGCTCGTTTGATTCAGATAAAATTTCTATTGAGTAAATATGTTATTTTAGTTTTTTCGCTATATCCGATATTGATTTCCAAATACATTATTCGTTAAAATATTAATATTTTATTTTGATTGAAAAATATTAAGCAAATGTCTGAATTGGTTAAAAAATTATGCGAAAATAACATTTGGTTCTTGCGCATTTGGTTGAAAAAATTCAACCGAATCATGGCCGAGCGCCACCGAAATTATAGGTGTGAGGAAACCCGTAGTTCTCGGAGTAACCGCTAGAAGCCGCACGCGCGCTCGTTTCTCGTAAGCGTAGCGCGAACCGAAAATCTACTTAAAGCCGTCCTCTAGTTTCTCGGCTGTTTTTTTACGGCTTTTTCAATAATTTTTTACGGGCAAAGCATCGAAATAATCAATCTCATTGTTTTTGCATAATCTTTATTAACATTTAAATAAGCTTTACAAATTTTTTGAAGTCAAAATATATAATAGAATAAACGTTATAGTGGCCGACAGGAAGACATCAAGTAAAAGAGGTGCTTGACGGTGACCAAGATTGCGGCTGTTCTGCTTATCTGAAATCAAAAAACCAAACGGCATTTTAATCTTCATATTTGAGACTAGCGATTGAACTTGAGTGAATTCTAAATTACAAAAATTGAGTTTTTATACACTTTTGAAAATTACATTCCATTTTTACTCATTTTTTCTTAAGTTTTTCGCTCGTACAAAAAAAAACTATCGAAGCAATCATGATAATCCTAGTTCAATCGCTGGCTTATAACATATTAAAGGTGCTGTATAAATTTCAACAAGATCTTCGAATATCGAAAAATCCTTTGGCACACATTTTTTACACATGTTGTAGATGTGATTTATGAAGAAGAAAAAAATCGATTTTTTCGACCCGAGAAACTAGAGGACCGCTTTAAACGCCGGAGGAACTCTAAAGAGTATCGCTTCTTGGCCTGTGGCTAAGATCAAAGTGTAGTATCTGTTCTTATCAGTTGAATATCTGATGTTATCTTCATGGATATTCCATTGAATATGTGATATTCTCTCCACTATTATCGTGGATGATCGTTTTAATGCTCACTTTTTATTTAAGATTCAAAACAAATTGAAAAACTTACTTCCCATGGCATATTCGTTTCGATGTAGTGAAGAAATAATTAATTCTATTGATTACAATTTTGTACGAAATAAAAAACGTTGTAGCAACCGCTTAATTATTTCATCCAATATATCTACGGATTGTATACAGAATGATTCCAATAGAATATAATTTTATTTGAAAGATAATGCAGATATTCAGAGAACTGAAGAGCTTTTTCAAATAAAATAATATGTTATTTAAATCAATCACATTTTCCAATATTTTATAGTATTGTAACAATCTCATACATTGGTGGCACTCTGCAGCAGTACATTTATATGGATCAACCAATGTATTTTTTTGATTCAATTGGTTTTTATTCTCAGTTTGCTTTGCCTCAATCGACTAGGCGAATACAAGTTGCAATTACAGGTGCATTGTTCACTTGAAACTTAGGGGGTTGGAGCGTTAGACACAATAAAAGATTACATTTGAAAAAATATATATGCCATTGTCTAGACTATACAGAGTCTTTCGGAATTTTTCGAAATATTTTTCATCACAAAACACCAGAGATAAAAAATAGTTTAATGCGTGTAATTTTACGTGCGGTTATACGGGCAAGACGTTCACGCTATGGGCGGTATAATATTTTTTTCGGCTATTTAGCACCAGGATAAACCACGTCTAACAACCGATTAACGCAAGCTAAACGTTTGTAAACATTCAGAAGGAAAAACAATCTATTTTCCCCCATGAAACATTATGTATGTAAAATATATGCAGAAAATATATGCTACATATATATGTATCGGTCGCATATGTAGTGACGAAAAATAGAATAATACGTATATATTCAGTATATATGCACCAAATATATGACGCATATATGACCCATATATTTTCGATATATTTTTCTGACCAAAACGTATATGCTACGTATAAACACTATGTATGATGCATATATGAGGCATATACGACGCATATATTTTCGATATATTTTCAATCTATTTTTTTGTCAGAAAAATGTATGCGTCATATATGACGCATACATTTTTGATACATATTCCTGACAAAAAATATATGCTGTGTATAAACACTATTACAGTTAAACTTAATAAAACTTAAAACTTAAACTTAAAAAAACTTAACTTACAGTTAAAGTACGCTATTATATATAAACACTATATAGAGATATGCTACGCATATCTGTATTCATGTGGCATATATGTACCATTTATGCAGTATATATGTGGTATGTACGCAGTGTGTATGCAACATATATGCTAAATATATGTGGTATATATGCAGGGTAAATGCTACATATATCATTGATATATTATACATTGATATACAGTAATACCACGCATATACATCTCATATATAAAAACGTTACGAAAATTAGAATTTGGCACATATATGCAACATATATTTTCAATATGTGGCATACATTTTACATGTATTACAATTATTAATAAAATAAATTCGCAGTATATTTTTGCGTATATAAATTTCCATGGGGGTTGCCCATCGTAAACCATATACAGGATGTCCTGTTATGAATAGATAATCCTGCTACTATCGATAGGTCAGATCATGTCTTACTATATGCTGGAATTTCAGTTTAGTAAAAGTCCCGAGGTTTTTGAGATAAAAATTGACTGCTTTTGGTTTTTCACATGCCATTTCTATAAATAATAATTTTTTTTACGCAGTTAAAAAAATACTCTCGGTTATTTGTTTTATCTAGAAACGTATTATTTCCAACCTTAAGGGGGTCTTCTCACTTTAGACGCTAAAAAGGCTATTTTCATGAATTTTTTTGATTGGTGTATATTATAGATATTGATATAAAAGTTGTTTGGGTACACTTAATAAATACACTTTCGAAATACATTAAAATTCCTTTTTAAATTTATTTAAGTCAATATTTGTAGACGAAAATGATAGTTAAAAAAATGTCCTAAAAAAATTGTAGGTCTGCGCTGTTGATGAAATCTCGGAGATGGATCATCCTGAACAAAAAATCAAACGGTTTTGAATTCAGTATGTTAATGGCTATAGCGCATACCATACGATTTGTATGTGTATTTGTATGTGTCGAAATGTGTATTTTCACCGTTTTGTGCAAAAAAAATAGTTAATATCAAAATTTGCTTGACATGCGCTATAGCTATAGTTGTAAAGAATATGTGATTTGTCAAAAAATCCTTGACATGCGCTATAGCTTTATATTTATCAACGAGCCGTCGAAAAACGTTATTTCGAGAAAAACGCGTTTAAAGTTTGTGTGGGTTACATAAATACATTAAAAATTGTTTTTTTTTATGTGTTTCGAAAGTGTATTTATTAAGTGCAACAACTTTTATATCAATATCTCTAATACAAACCTATTAAAAAATCATTAAAATAGCCTTTTTTTTAGCGTATAAAGTGAGAAGACCCCTTAAATGTTAAGGAAATTTGATGAAAAAACATCTCATGCAGAATTTTCATGCAAACCAATTCGAACATCCGACTTTGATATCCTGGAGTGTAAAAAAAATGTACCATGCATATCGTGCCACTGATGAAAAAAGTTGCTTTTTTAAATAACATAAAGCCCAAAATCTCGAAAACCGTGGTACTTTTACTAAACTGAAATTCCAGTATATATATAGTAGGATATGATCTGACCTATCGAAAGTTGCAGGATTATTCATTGATAACAGAACATCCTGTATATTCAATATTGAACCATCAAGCTTCCATGAAAGATTACGAATCTTGGCTGGCGAATAAAGCCAACCTCAATGTACGCTAAGTTGCCATATTTCGCTAACACTAATATTAATGTTAGTTAGTACCATAGTTCGCTAATTAGGCTAAGGTTAGTACCATAGTTCGCTAACACTAATATTAATGGTAATAATAAATAATCTCGTGACATAAATATAAATAGGCATAATTATGAATGACTCAAAATTTAATTCTGAGTTGTCTAGAACATTCGCTGACGCAGTTTTCTCAGAATAAACATCGATAATGTACTTTTTCAAGTTGGTAGTAACACAAAAGTTTTTTTTTTATTTACGCAATAAAAATATGAAAACGCATAATTTTGGCCTTTGATTATATATTTTAGGGAAAATTTGCATTTACAGAATGAATCTATACCTCGCATGCATCTTTTCGATGTTCATTCCAATTCATAAACCGTCATTGGTCTCAACTAGACCGCTCCATCCTCCTTAAAGGATCTTCATAAGCGTGGGGCTCAAAAAATAGATCAATTTTTAATAGTAGTATCGCGTTTTATTCGCACAACTTTTTCGCAAAGCTTTTTACAAAACATGACAATTTCACATACATACTTTTCACTTATTATCTACTCCCCACATTTGTACATTCCGCATTAGATCAATTTACAATATTTTTTTCTGCTTAGAGTATCAGGATGATGGGGTCGGGATTTTACACAAAATCGATACATAGCCTTGCCAAGTTCGAGTTTTTTTTTTTTCATCCACAAATATTGATAAACAATGAAGTTATTGTTAGGTAAAGAAAGTGCCGCCGTTTCTGCATGGCCAATCGGTGAAGGTGCTTCTGACAGTTACGCTCATCTCCAATGAAAGATACACAAAATGTACTTTTAGTATAATTATAAAACTCTCGTATGGCCGGATACGTTTTTGAAATTTTTTAAATTACGAAAACGTCATGCTGTCTGAATAAAAGTTTAATATTCGACCAAAAAAGTAACTTTGATGACTTGTTACTAATAAATCGATAAACATAAGGTTATGAAAAAAGGTCACGGATGACGCATCCAATTCTTTTCCAATGGGAGAGAATTCATCGTAAAATTTGAAATTCTCTTTAAACATCTAAACTGTGCCAGGTGCGGATGATCAGTAAATCTCAATATATCGAAATTTTGCAGTATTATAATAAATGAAATATATCCGCTTTTTAAATGTGTTTTATTGTACGTATGGCAGCGCCACGGCGATTAGTGGTATTAAGACGCAATGACACTCATCGCGGTCGGTATGGTAGAACAATTATAGATACCCAAAAATCTCTGAAACGGCTCTTCAGATCCCGTCGAAACTTTGCCAAACGACGTCAAATAGATAGACGAACAGCTGTCTGCCCCTCAAATTTTCTGAATTTGAGAAAAAAAAGTAGAGTTAATTATCATAAGCCAATCTACGTTTTTTTTTCTCGAATTCAGAACATTTTTGAAAATAATTTATAATTAAAAAAAAGTATCAATCTCAATGCTAATTGTTTACATCCGAGAATGAACTTAATTTTTCAAATACTTACCATTTTCATTCTCCTGTTTTCGGTATTACAGCACTTACCTTACGAAAAACGTTTTCCGAATTATTTTCACATGCTTTCGTTGCCTCTTGTCACTTTTTACCTTTTCGGCGTCTATCCTCGTGTCGCGTTTTAAAATAATAAAAAAAAAGTACCAAAACAACTTTAAAAAGCACCAATTCTAATGCTAATTTTTTACATCCATAAATGAACTTAGTTTTTCAAATACTTACCATTTTCATGCTCCTGTTCTCGGTATTACAGCACTTACCTTATCAAAAACGTTTTCCGAATGATTTTCAGACAAATCCATCCTTTCGTTACTTCTTGTCACTTTTTACATTCCCAAGGTAAACTTGTTCACCTCTCTGCTCTGGCTATTACTATATCGATGGGTCGTTCGTTATCGCAGCGACCCTAGCGGTGAAGTTTTGTACTTGAACTTCGTACATTTTCGCAGACGCTTCCACTCCCGTACTCGAACCGCCACAATAATAGGGACATTTCGCTCGCTCGACGGAAAATATTTATCTCAAAAAAAACAACGAAAAAAATTAAAATAAAACACAAAAGAATTCCCGCTGCACCGATCTCCAGCCGCATCAGGTACAAAATCTCCAATAGCCGTTTTATTACGCTCGCTCCGAGCCCGTGCGTACCTCCACACACACCCGCTTCTTTCAGCGTCCGCGAGTTCGCGCATTCGCCGCGAATCGCGCGCCACGAGTTGGCGTTGCGGCCACGTGTGTTTGGTCTTTCAGGCACGTCTCGTAGCCTGTCTCTCTCTCTCTCTCTCTCTCTCTCCCGCGCTCGGCTGGCGAGTCGAAACGAGCCTCGCGGAATAATCGACGATTATTGTTGTTGGGCTCAACTCCAACGATCCCCGTTGCCATTCCCTTTCCATATTTTCTTTGCTGGCATCGTCGCGCGCGTTTTTTTCCCCTTTGATCAACTCGATCGTCGTACTCTCTTTCTCCCTCTCGTTCGCTCTTCGCGTTTCTTATTACGCAGAAGTATGCTCCACGTTTGCGAAGCGGAGCTGCCTCGGCTACCGGTTGCTGCCACTTTTCCTCTCACCCCCCCCCCCCCTGCCACACACATACACGCGCTTACACACGTTTTGTCGCCTATCAAATTCACGAGTGTTTTCACACAGTCGCGAAAGAGCCAGCCCTCTGTACCGTTCTCCCCGTAACCAACCCATACCTCCCCACTCTTCATAAATTCCAAGAACTTAACAACGTATTCGCGAGTCCGATCGCGGAGACCGCGATCTTGTAATTATTGTTTCTCGAGCACTGTACTCTTAATTTCAATATATAAGTTTATGGCCGCTAACTCGTAAATGAGCATTTTTTCAATGAAACCCCGAGCCAATTTTACGCAGCAGAATTTTCGATCTTGGTCGAGACGCGATTTACATTTTTGCAAAAAAATTGCGCGCGTATTAAATTTACAATTTATAATTGTATTTTGAAAAATGCAACAAAAAATGATATTGATATTTCAACATGCGTATAAATAATTTCGATACCATAAAACCGGCAATATTTATGGCGATAGCTTGGATGGTGTCAATACCAATAATAATCATAATAAGAACGCTAAGAGTAAGAACAATAATGGCGAGGATGATTACAATAATAATGATAATAATAACGACGCCATAGATTAAGCCAAACGACAATTAGTAGGTTTACCGTATAATAGTAATAGTAATAACAAATAAAAAATAACATTAATCAAATGTTTAAATTAAATAATTAATTTCATTGAAGACATTTAAAATTAACATTAAGGGCATGTACAAGGTAGTAAATCGAATGAAGTAAATCGAGTGAAAATTGTTGAAGTTATTCGTCACGCCAATTGGAAAAAAGCGGTTTCGAGAAGTTTCGAGTAGTCGGCCATTATGTACATCGAAAAAAAAAATTCTCCCAGCTTGATATTCATACTAAATAGTTGTGTAATTAATTTTATGAGTGAATCACATTTTCATGCGAAAAAAATTGTTATATTCGCACATGATTTTATACCCGTTACTGTGGCCCAAGGCCTCAACAATATCAACCCTGATAATAATAGCTCCCATGATGATACTAATAACAATGGAAATTATTTTTATTTTGAGTCATAATAACCATAACAATAAAATTAAAAAGCTGCAATAATTATTCCTGTTTAATTGTATGATAATAATGAGAATAAAAGATAACTAAAAATAAGGATACAAATGAAAATAACAACGATAATAGCAATGAACAATGATAACAAAAATAATAATAAGAAGAATAACAGCAAAAATAATGAGAATAAAAGTAACAATAACTCGATTACAGTGATAACCACAATGATAATAACAACAATCCAACCAAACCCAAACAAAATAACAAACAATTCCTGTTTTCTCGTATAATAATTATGTTAAAGACGACAAACATTATTATGTACTACTACTACTAATAACAATAATATAATGATGGCGATGGCGATGATAATTATAACAATAACAATAATAATTATGACATCGATACCGATAATCAGAACAGCATCCAATAACGTGTCTTTTTCATTTCATTCCACAGGTAAAAGCGTGTGCAAGTACCTGGGAGGTCAGAACGGCGTGACCGTATCGGTGGTCTCGAATTGCGGTAGCGGCGGAGGAAGCGTAATGGGGGCTGGACCGGGTGGTGGAGGAGGTGGCGCCGGTGCGTCTTCCTCTTGTCCGGAAGCGAGTTGCCTCGAGGACCTCGAGGACAGCGACGGTGAAGTGAGCAAGATCGACTTTCGGGGTGTGAATCTACGAACGAAGAAGAAGCGCGACGGTGCAACGACATCGGTTGGCTCGGAGACGGATTGCTGCGGTGCCGTTGGAGGTGACAATCTCGAGCAACAACAGCCCGAGAGACCGATGTCATGGGAGGGCGAGTTGTCCGATCAGGAAATGTCTTCCAACACGATAACGAACCAGGTTTGAAATTCGCAACCAATCGTATAAACCCGGTGATAACGTTCTCGCGCCATTACCGAACCGAGCTCCTTTTTGTTTTTTTTCCTCGTAACGCGACAGGATCACGAGGAGACGTCTATGGAGGGTGTCCAGGTGTGCGGTGCGAGTCCGGGGCCCCAGGAGCAAAAGTTCCCGATAAAGCCGGAGCCCGATTTCCGGTCGAGTCCGAGTCTGCTGATAGGCTCCCACAACGAGGGCAGCCTCGGGCTCTCGCACGTCCAACAGTTGCAGCAGCAGCAACAGCAGCGAGGCATCGAGGGCCTCGAGGCCCAGCAGCAGAGCGACCTGCCGCTACTCGTGGGCAAACTCCTCGGCGGTTACAACAGCTCGACACCGAATCACAGCCCCATACTGAATCCCCGTCATCATTTGACGAAACACAGCCACACGAGGTCCCAGGTGCCTTCGCCGGATTCAGCTATACACTCGGCCTACAGCGTATTCAGCTCGCCCACCCAGAGCCCACACGCCGCACGTCATTCGGCACTGGGCCCCGGAAGCCCCGTACCCTCCTCCAGCCTCTCACTTTCGCGCCACAGCTTCAACAACTCGACCTCGTCGCTCTCACTGTCACTGTCACACTCACTCTCGCGCAACAATTCCGACGCATCCAGCAGCTGTTACAGCTACGGCTCACTGAGCCCGCCCACGCATTCCCCGGTGCAGCAGCCGCGCCACGCCCAGCATCATCATCATCATCAGCAGCAGCAGCAGCAGCAACAGCAGCATCATCATCAAGCCCAGCAGCAATTGCCCGCGGCCGGCAGCCCCCTCCATCTAGCCACGAATCCTCACGTCTACGCCAGCCAGGAAATCCCAACGGAGAGCCATCCGGAGGATCAGGAAGACTGCAAAATCCCAACCGCCGCAGCTGCTGCATCGAACAGCGGCATTTCGACGAGGCAGCAATTGATCAACAGTCCCTGCCCGATATGCGGCGACAAGATAAGCGGCTTTCACTACGGGATATTCTCGTGCGAATCGTGCAAAGGCTTCTTCAAACGGACCGTGCAGAATCGCAAGAATTACGTGTGCCTCAGAGGCGCCGGATGCCCCGTGACCGTTGCCACGCGCAAGAAATGCCCCGCTTGCCGATTCGACAAGTGCCTCAACATGGGCATGAAACTCGAGGCTATCAGGGAGGACCGAACGCGCGGTGGAAGAAGCACGTATCAGTGCACGTACACGCTGCCGGCGAATCTCATCGGTGGCGCTGGCAGTGGCGCTATGAACGCTGACAAAATGTCCGGTGGCAATTGCAGCCCGGCACCGCCAGGCGCCGAGCATCATCATTCCGCCAGGCATCATTGGAATCACTCACACAAGATCCAAGTCGTGCCACAATTGCTACAGGACATCATGGACGTCGAGCATCTTTGGCACTACAATGACAATGATCGGGTCACCGGCAGCGCCACCGCTGGCCTACCAACCAACAACGGATCAACCCTCTCCAATGAACTGTCCGGATGCCTCGGCACTACCGGCTCGACATCCTGCGCCACGAGTGCAACGGGAAACAACGGCAATGCCGAGGCTAGGCCACACGACAATAACGTCACCAATTCGAATCCCAATGAGCATCGGCAATCCAACGCGAGCTTGAACGAACAGAGCAATTGCACCGGCGCGACCGCCAATGGCAATAACACCACGCAGAATCCTGACTTTCTCTCGAATTTGTGCAACATCGCGGATCATCGGCTGTACAAAATTGTCAAGTGGTGCAAGAGCTTGCCGCTGTTCAAAAATATCTCGATTGACGATCAGATATGCCTGCTCATCAATTCGTGGTGCGAATTGTTGCTATTCTCGTGCTGCTTTCGCAGCATGAGCACACCCGGCGAGATCAGAGTCTCGCTCGGCAAATCAATCACGCTCGAGCAAGCGAGACAACTCGGCCTGGCCACATGCATCGAGAGGATGCTCGCATTCACGAATAATCTCAGGCGACTCAGGGTCGATCAGTACGAGTACGTCGCGATGAAGGTAATTCTTGAAGAAAGACTCGACGGAGGGGGTACTATAGTTTTGTCTTTGGACTCGTTAAGGTAGGCCTATCGCCAGGCTTCGATTCATGGGATTTTCGTAATTTTTTGAGCTTCACTAAATATATTGATAATCGTTTCTGTAAAATTGGAGGGTTTATCGAGCTAATTACAGAGAAAAGATGTATTAAAATTGCGTGTTTTTGCGAAGGAATTCCGAGACGACGGAAACCCAATTTCCGGTCGCTACAAAAGTGTATATAATAGTGGGAATCCGACAGATTCTTAAAAATAATCAGATTTGCATACTTAAGACTTGTAGTAATTTTTATGTAATATCACGTTTATTTTGAACTTCCGGTATTGGATTTATTACCACTTGCTACGATAAAGAGAAGTGGTAGCGAGGCAACAGCTGACTGTAGTTCTAACCTCATCTCACTCATTCGAATTTCCACACATATTTCATTTTTAACCGACATATTTCGCCGATACAAATTTTCCACGCTTTTTTACCAGTCGTGGCCCGAATACAATGCTTTATATTTCCCGCACCTAACATTGTTTTGACAGATCGACGTTGAAAAGCATGAAGTTTAAACTCGCCTGGTTGAGTGAAAAGAGACGGAGATAGAACCAATGTTGTCAAATATCAAACCTAGAAATACTGCGCGAATCGTTGGAAAAACTATTTTTTCATTTTTCTAATTAAATGTGAACATTCATCAAACAGTTTACACATGGAACATTTAGTTATTACATTTTTTTTGCATATGTTAAAAATATAAATTGTACAAGTCTGAAGTATGATCAGTGGTATGACTAGTGTGAAGCGATAGGATTACCTTGAGGAGTCACATCTACCTAGAGGCTCGAAAAAAATGGCCCGATCCCGAATTTTTTTTGGCAAACGGTCGATGAGAAACAAACGCGTTTTTTAACACAACGGTATATATGTATTGAGAAACTTTAGAAAAAATCATCGAAAAATGCAGAAAAACCACAAAAACATGGCCGCCGGCAGATGATGAATTTTTTTTGCGACGTTTGGCGGTGGACACTCTCCCGCTTGAACGGCCCATCCGAAATATAAAACCCAAACGGATTATTCAAGTTAACAATCAACACGAGTCGTTGACGATCGTCGATTTTTAAAATACTTTTTTTTAACAACATGGCGACGAGTTGAACTTCGAGTATACAAAATCTATTTTAAAAAACGTCATTTTTACGTAACTATTGAAAAATGAAGATCAATTTGAAAAAAGTGAGATCGTCAACGACCTTTAAATGTTTCTCCTCGTATCTCCTTTAAATTTGGAAACAATCCATCAAGTGGTTTTTGAGATATCATGTCCACCGACTTTGAAAACAGTGTTTTAATAAAAAATCGTTTAAGGCACCACACCGCGATTCGCGCGCGGTACGAGAGTGTATTTTTCGTAATTATTTTCAAGCAAACGATGAATGCAATTTTCAGGGAATATAGCTGATACTTAGGATAAAAATATTTTTGGAAAATACGATTTCTCGACCCACCTAGGTAGATGTAGCCTGTTAACTCGACTCTTCTTTTTATCAGGTCATCGTTCTCCTGACTTCGGACACGAGCGAGCTCAAGGAACCCGAAAAAGTCAGAGCATCCCAGGAGAAAGCTCTTCAGGCCCTACAGCAATACACGATTGCGAGGTATCCCGAGATGCCGGCTAAATTCGGCGAGCTTTTGCTTCGAATACCGGATCTTCAGAGAACTTGTCAGGCCGGTAAAGAGCTGCTCAGTGCGAAACGGGCCGAGGGGGAGGGCAGCTCGTTCAATCTACTCATGGAATTGCTGAGAGGAGATCATTGAAACGTCCATAAGTCGCTCTTGTCGCGGGTATGCCATCCATTCTGTGCATATTTTTTCCCGTCAATTATGTGTGCATAATTGAATATGTATTGTAACGTCGCGAATATTGAGACTATCCAAGATGAGTGTGGTAAGCGGGCTGGCGTAGCTCAGTGGTCGGGGCAGTCGACCGAAAATCGAAAGGCCCCGGGTTCGAATCCCGGTCCAGAATGGTGTTGAAGTTTCATCATTGAAATGCAATGAAATTTTTTTTTAATTTTTTGATTTATTTATTTTTATTATTATTTAAAATCCTGTTTTTTTGCAGCTTTTGGTGATAAATTTTTAATGAGGATTTTCAAAAATGCTTCAGAGACTTGCATAGCCTAAATGTGACAAAAAAAAATCGAGAATACGAAAAAATATATATTTTCGTTGCATTCCAACGATGCAAATTTCAATACCATGGCCCAAAAGCGCTCCGCATTTTTTCCAGATAGTCCTGCAGTTTTTCAAGCGTTACAAATGGCGCCCAATGCATACTACGCTTTTCTCGCATAGTCTCGATATTCGCAATGTTGCGGTATCTACAAGGTGATGATTATAATGTCGCTATGTGTTTTTTAAGGGTCTTGCGCGGAGATTTTGCGACTGAGAAAAAAGTGGCTTTTAATGGTTTTTCGAGTTCTGTTCGAAAAAAAAATGTAGCGTATTTTAGCGATCGGCAGTATTTGCCAGAAAAAAATTGAACTTTCTGGAATGAAATCAAAATTTTATTTTGCGTACAGCAGAATGTGGATAATTCAATTTTCAATATGGAATACGCCTGGAAAACTTTTTTTGGGCATCCCGTCATCGAGACAAAAACAATCGAGCAGGCATTTTAAAGTTTATAGTGGAATTCAATTTCATTTAACGGGTTACACCTAGCTCGTGACCGGAAAAAGAGGAATTTTCATATTTTTCAGGGAAAAACGGCTGCATGTTTTCAATTTTTTTTTTTGATACATCAAATAACATGGCTTTGAGGATTATTTTTTACAATATTTTTATTGAAAAATATTTATAAATATAGTAGATAGAGGGGTTTTGTGCAAAGAGCTGTTTGAAAAACGTCCTTCGCGGTGGCCACTGCAGCACGGAAACAGATGATCGGAAATAAAAAAATCAAACAAATTTAATCAAACGAATATAATATTGATTATCGAAAAAAATAACCGCTGTCCAAAGTAAAAGTATCGCTTTTCGGTGGAAAAAAAAACGCTCTATTCTCAAAGAAAATTCCTTCATTCAAGCACTGCTTTTTGATATGTAAAAGAAACTCGTAAAATTTGAAGTAGATCGGTACGAAGATTTTTGGGATATCGTGGTCACCGATTTTGAACAAGTCATTCTAAGAAACACGCTTCTAAAGTTCGTCGGTTCGACCTACCAATAAACACCTTTAACTCCCTCAATTTTGAACGAATCGACTTAAAATTTCCAGAGAATATTTTTGAACTGTCAAATTATGAAAATTCGTCGAAAACCAAAAATCGATGTTTAAAAAATATTCACCTAGGTGTCAGCCCTAAAAAAAACCCCAGAAGTGTTTCGTATTCGGAATTGAATTATCTTCATTCTACTGTACTCAAACTTTTATCGATTTTTTTCCAAAATGCTCAATTTTTCCTACTCGTCACAAAAATACGCTCTACTTTTTTCCGCAGAGGACTTGAAAAACCTTCAAATATCATATTTGCCTCGATCGCAACATCGTCGCGCGAGATCTTTAGAAAACACATGGCCACCCTATCACTGCTACAACACATATACAATCAAACAAATATAATTCTTCTATATCGCTATAAAACAATACAGCATATACTTCCTAAACCTGCACATAAATTTCCCCTCTCTCGTTCACACATAGTATGTTAAATCCTAACCTAGTTTTCTCTCTTTTCAGCGGATTCCACGCTTATAAGGGTCCATATAAGCTCCGGGAATCAGGTTGTAGTATGTAAGAAGCGGAGAGAGAGAGAAAGAGAAAGAGAAAGAGATGATGTTTTTCTTCCGATTTTTTTTATATCAAAGAGAGAAGATATTTAGAGAAGAAAAAAAAAGAAAAAATGAAAACAAACGACTGGTAACTCGCGTATAGTCCGTAATAGCGATTTAAGATAATGGTGAGGGGACTACTTTCTGATAGGACTTATATTTTAAGGATAGGACACAGACACACAAACATACATGCATACATACATACATATACCTATATATATATATATATATATATATATATATATATATATATATATATATATATATATATATATAGTGTATGTATGTATATGTATTATACTGAAATGCTTCCATAAGAGGCCTGCACTCTTGCATTCCTGCCTTGATAATACAGGAGTTTCTGCGGCGGCCTATATTATTATATTTGCACCTTATTATATACACGTACGTCCAACGTCTAAACCGAGAGTCGCGAGTGAGACTGAAACTTTGGCCCGGAGCGTCCATTATGTAAGGAACGAAAGAATGAAAGAAAAAATCACACACACATATATATATATATATGCATATACATATATATGTGCTTGTGACAACGATGTTTTTTTTTTATTATATATTTGTCACTAGTGCGTCCCGAGTGTGAGAAAAATCGTTGCGTGTGTCCTCGAATCTTATTCGATTAATTTGTTTTCAAACAGCGAGTTGACGACGAATTACCAGTATTTTCGTGTCCTTTTTTTAATTTCTTTTACATCTACTTAAGAACAATGCATAATTGTTCGTGTCCCGGTAATGAGAATGTACTTAAACTGAACAAACAGCGACAAAGCGGAGTCGATGTCGAATCAAGAGATTTTATCATTGAAATGCTCATATACGTGTATGAGAATTTGAAGAATAAAATCCGGCTGTTCGTGGATTCTTTTCCAAAATGGCAAGTCCTGGTCGTACCCTTACGAGAGGGTAGAAAACGTTCTTTTTTTTTTTTAATCACGTCTCGTTGATCACAGGCGGGGTTAAGAGCCGTAGCTTCTAAGCCCGTTATTTTTTTTTATTTCCAAGGCCCTCTCTTTTCTTTTTTAAATTAATTATTTTAAGCGCAAACTCTTAATTCTCAACGACAGTTTTCCGTACTTTGTATACATTGTTTTTATTTGTCATTTTGTAACGCATTTAGAGTTTAGAGAGAGATGCGGAAAGAGTTCTCGCGCGTTCCGATTTTTGGAAACGCGAGTCGAGATGCAATTTTTTATCAGCGCTGTGTGCATAATACAATACCGGCGGAATGGTTCCGGACAAAAGTTTAAAAGAGTGCCGGAACGGTTTTCTATGCCATTTCGCCGGTAGTTGCCAACTTAATAAACGGCATTTTAAAGAGGAGGGATTCACCTTCATTTGCGCTTTAAAAAAAAAAAATTACGATTTTTTTTACATTTAGCACCCGGTTTTGAAAACGACCATTTTTCGTCGTCTTTTTATTCCTTTTTGAGTGGACCCCGTTTGTAGTAAAACAACTTTTTACGCATTTCTTCGACCAAAATCATAAAGGGGGAAGCCTAAGCTTCAATTTCGTTTTTTTTTCTTCAAATTTCTACGATTTTTTTTCCAACAATATTTCATTTTTTGTGAAAAAATAGATAATTCGAAAATTGCTCCGGAGTACGAAAACAATGAGATTTACAATAAAACGTCAAGATAGCAAAAAAGCTGCACTGCTTCTTGTGAGTTAATGAGAATTTTTTCAGATTTTTATTTCGAATTTTTTTTCTTTCATCTTCGGTCAAAGCTCGATTGATCTGAATACCATAACAATAATATAATTAGATTTTTGACTAACACATTAAACCTGGTCTCGTCGAAGAAACCTCCTCACGCCGAATTTAATTATATTATTGTTATAGTATTCAGATCAATCGAGCTTTGACCGGAAGTAGATGAAAAAAAAATCTGAAAAAATTCTCGTGAACTCACAAGAAGCAATGCAACTTTTTTGCTATCTTGAGGTTGTGTTGTAAATCTCATCGTTTTCGTACTCCGGAGCAATTTTCAAATTATCTATTTTTTTCACAAAAAAACGAATTATTGTTGGAAAAAAAATCACGGAAATTTTTTTTAAAACGAAATTGCAGCGTCAAATTTTTTTTTACTGCAACTCCACTCAAAAAGGAACAAAAAGACGACGGAAAATGGTCGTTTTCTAAACCGGGTGCTAATTGTAAAAAAAATCGTAAATTTTTTTGAAAAAAGCCAAATGAAGGTTAATCCCTCTTCTTTAAAATGCCGTTCATTAAATTCGCCTAGGTCAACTACCGGCGAAATGGCATGGAAAACCGTTCCGGCACTCTTTTAATTTTTTATCCGGAAACTTTTCGCCGGTAGCGTACATCTATATATATATATATATATATATATATATATATATATATATATATATATATATATATATATATATATATATATATATATATATATGGATGTATGTATATGTATATATACATACACACACACACATATGTATGTATGCATGTGTACGAAAGACAAAAATTCGTAGCGTGCCTAGCGTGCCAATCGGTCGTTGTTAATTTTCGTAAGATTAAGGAGGCTCGAGCGTTTTAAAGATTAATGTTGGAGAAAACCAATTATCTTCGTTTTTTTTACGCATGGATATGTCCAAGAAAAGTTCAACTGCATCGTTATCGAAAAGAAAAAAAACGAAAACACAAATATTCGACAGCATCTCACGAGAAATCGCGAATTGAGCTGGAATTTAATCGTCAATTAGCGCAGCGAATGTGTCCGCGAGAAATATCAACTACGGCGAAATTCACGATTTTTCGTTTGTTCACAAGAAACTGCACTAAACATCTCGGATTTGAATATCGTTTTTGCCGCGAAAACGGCGTAGTCGTGAGACTCCGAAATTGAATCGGACGTATCTACGCGTAGGAAAAGCTCCGATATTCGTCGAAATGCTCGACTCTCGAAAAAATCGCGGTCCAACAACTAAAACAAATGAAATGTTCCAATTTATCCGACGAGTGAAAATATTCGAGAACGAAATTGCTACGAGAGCAAGAAAGGAAAAGTAAAGTGCATAAAAAACGAAATTTCTAGGACGTGTCTATGAAACTGTTAAAGAGAGATACGATAAAGAGTATTGATATAGATAACAAAAAAAAAACGATAATAATAATAATAAGAATGATAATAATAAGTATAAGAGTGAGAGGAGAAAAAAGCAGCGAGCCGTTTGTTGGCCGCGGCGGGAGAGAAACCGTAGTCCTCCGTTGAAAATTGCCTATCTCTATTATATATATGTTTCACACGCGCCGCGTATCTATCGCGATACGCGTTTGGCGGGCGTGTGTGCGTTGTTGTTGGCCTTTTGAAGCTCGCCTGGCATTCGGAGCGATGCCGGTCGCGGGCGATACCTACTTTTTCGTCGGATACGAATCCAAGAAGATTAGGAAGATGAAAACACTCCTTATTTCGAATAAAGAAATATATAAAGAAAAAGAAAACGAATAAACGCGCGTTTATAAGCAGTATAAGTATCTATACATTATTGCGTATGCCGAGAAAAGACTGCATTGTGTATGTGTGTGAGAGAGAGAGAGAGGGGGGGACAGGAATTTATAGCTTTGTTCGCGGTGATCGGTGCAAACTTTCGTCGCGGTTCGCATCGTCGAATATTTTTTGACCACTCAGTTTTTACTATTCAAAATTTTCTTTTGCACATTCGAATTGTGGGTGACGAGGATAGAAAAAAACACTGATTTTCGTAGTCTAAATATTTGGCTGGTAAAGAAATTTGGTTAAAAAAATTATTGCGCTCGAACGATGCGAACGCCCCGGTGAGCGTGTGTGTTCAATTTACAGGGTGAACATTTTGTGCATCGCGAATTGAAGTAATTTTTTAATTGACATTTTTTTGTCAAAGAATCATCAACGAACAATTATACGGGAATACTTGTCCAAACATTGGAACGCGACTTATTCGAATTCGAAAACTTGATAGCTCGATTACTAAAATCAAGTGAAATCAATGCAATTATTAAAATATACTCGTGCATATGTTTTGGGAAAAGAACCAAATTATTTAAAAACGAATTATATAGGTATATATTTTTGTTACGGTTGAAACCCGTTTTCAGTTTTTACGCGTTTCACCTTGTAAAAACTAGTACTGAACGCCCTCGTTGCAACTAGTATTTCCTAGTGAAAACTAAAAACCTGAATAACCCGAAACAAATCCTATTCGAAGACAGCTCTAACTGATGTTAGAAGTGGTTTTGGGCTGTCGGAACTGGTTTTTCCTGGTTGAGACGAGTTTGAACTAATATTCAAATTTATTTATCAGTAAATTCGAGTTTTTACTAGGAAAAACTAATTATAGCAAAGGCGTTCAGTAAACATCAGTTTTAACTAGGAAAAACTAGTTGTAACAAAGGCATTCGGTACGAACTAGTTTTTACTTAAAAAAAACTAGTTGTGACAGAGGCTTTCAATGAAAACTACTAACAAAGGCGTTCAATAAAAATTTGTTGTAATGAAGGCATTTCGTAAGAATGAGTTTTTGCTTTGAACAAAAGTAGTTGCATTAAAGGCGTTTAGCAGGAACTAGTTTTTACTATTAAAAAAAAATAGTAGCAACAAAGGCGTTCGGTAAGAACTAGATATTACTGGAAAACACTAGTTGTACCGAAGGCGTTCAGTACGAACTAATTTTTTACTAGAAAAAACTAGTAAAAATTAGTTTTTACTGGAAAAAACTGGTTGGAATAATTCGTTTTTACTAGAAAAAAAATAGTTGGAAAAATTCGTTTTTACTAGAAAAAACTAGTCGTAAAAATTAGTTTTTACTAGAAAAAACTAGTTGTAAAAATTAGTTTCGACTAGAAAAAACTAGTCGGAAAAATTTGTTTTTACTAGAAAAAAAACTAGTAGTAAAAATTAGTTTTTACTAGAAAAAACTAGTTGTAAACATTAGTTTTTACTAGAAAAAACTAGCTGTAAAAATTAGTTTTTACTAGAAAAAACTAGTTGTAAAAGTTCGTTTTTACTAGAAAAAACTAGTTGCAAAAATTCGTTTTTACTAGAAAAAACTAGTAAAAATTCGTTTTTACTAGAAAAAAATAGTTGCGAAAATTAGTTTTTACTAGAAACAACTAGTTGTAACAATTAGTTTTTACTAGAAAAAACTAGTTGTAAAAATTCATTTTCACTAGAAAAAACTAGTTGTAAAAATTCGGTTTTACTAGAAAAAAACTAGTTGTAAAAAGTCGTTTTTACTAGAAAAAGAACTACTTTTAACGAAGGCGTTCGGTAAGAACTAGTTTTTACTAGGGAAAACGCGTTTAAACCGAAAACGGGTTTTAAGTGTAACATATTTTTTGTGAGTAAAAATTCTCAGCAGTGTCTGTGGCACGGAAGTGATTTGGCAGCACTTCGAACCGTTCACCCTGTATAGAAAGCCACAATACGGCCGAAGAGTTGCACCGAACGATTTTATATATGTATATATATATATATATATATATATATATATATATATATATATATATATATATATATATATATATATATATATATATATATATATGCACACGTATGTATGTATGTATATATACATATATGTACGACGTGCGTGCACGGGGGCAAACGTGCATTATGTAATTCTTCGAGAGTTTAAATACCCGGAGGAGAAAGTTCGATCCGACGTAACTTGTCGTTCGCTTCTTTGTTTTTTTTTT
Source organism: Ophion ellenae (assembly GCA_963210295.1). Taxonomy (NCBI): domain Eukaryota; kingdom Metazoa; phylum Arthropoda; class Insecta; order Hymenoptera; family Ichneumonidae; genus Ophion; species Ophion ellenae. The sequence continues at coordinate 38,530,499 of OY723393.1, forward strand.
CTCCATCATATATTTTGTCATTTTTTTCTCTCTTGTCACCTTCTAACGGATGATGAATACATCGAGTGTAACTCGCATGTTCGTTATATGCGCGAAAGTAGAAGGTGAAAGAAGCAAAAGAGATGAAAAACAATAAATTCGTAGGAATCAAGTGTGTCGCAACGACAAAGAGGAAGAACGACTTCCCGGACGAAAAAGAAGAAATTTTATAACCGCTATGGCCGCGATTGACCATTGTATACTTAACGTTACGAAGTTAAACAGAAGAAAGATCCAGTATTCCTGATGATTCAAGAGCGAATTGGTATTAAAACAAACAAACAAAACGTAGAAGAAAAAAAATCGGAGCGGAACGAGAAATTGAGAACGAGAGAAAACCGCGTTATATATATAATTTTGATAGGGTTACGTATTGCGAGTATGTACATATAAGAGGAGGAAGGAGGGGAAAAAATGTTACGAAAAGAAGAGTGAAGATAACAATAAAGGAGTCGGGCAGTCTCGCGTCGAGATTACGTCAAGAAAAGTTGGGGCTCACGTATGTGCTCTACGTTTACGAGGGTGCGAGAAATTATTTGTTCGAGAGTGAATTTGCAATAACGAAAGAGACAGAGAGAGAGAGAGGGAAAAGCGAGTCGTGGTCGATTTGTGATTACACGAGGCGAGCGAGTGAACGAATGCAAGATTTAGTTATTAAGATATAGATATTTGCCTGTTGAAAAAAAATGACTATTCTATGTTTATATTTCATAATTGCTATTTCTACAATCTTTTTTTGAAATATTATACTTATATTTGCAATTCGACACGATATTGTCTTATCATTTATATACAGTCGAAACCGCTTACAACGACATCGCTCAAGACGACGTATCGGATATAACGACGAAATCTGGAGCACATTGTACATATATCGCTTACAAAGACTATCGGCTATAACGTCGCTGCCTTCAATGTCGTTATAACCGGTTTTCACTGTATATCTAAATATATATATATCAGACGAAGATCGCGAAATTTTTTATATTAATTATATATATCTATATATATATATATATATATATATATATATATATATATATATATATATATATATATATATATATATATATATATATATATATATATATATATATATATATATATATATATATATATATATATATATATATATATATATATATACACGTGTATAAATATTAGGTAAAGGGCGCAATTTTTTTATATCAAAGCGAAAATGGAGTTTAGATCTGTGCATGTACACATTTATTTACTTTTACATAACAGACTTGGCAGTTTTTGCCCGATATATACACAGGGTGTTAGGAGGTCGATGCAAAGCCTTAAGGGGCTGATAGGTCACCTCGTTAGGAACGTATCTAACCTAGGTTACCTTAGTCCAAAGTCTTGGGATTTCGAGTTATCATGGTAGGTATGATTTTTGGAAAATTTCTCAAAATTAGGTACTAACTCGTTTATCTCTTATGTTAATGTTTTTTTTCAATAGCATTAACATAAGAGGTATTTTTATTTTTTGACAAGTTTGTTGTCAAAAAAAATTTGACCATTCAGTTGGTTGTGTGGATGCAGATGATTGTATCGGTGTTTGTCGATTGAATACGCATTGAGCTAAGGCGCAAATAAGTTTTCAGTTACCAATTATTGTCTGTTTGAACATTGTGAACGAGTTAGTGCCTAATTTTGGGAAATTTTCCAAAAATCATATTTGTCATGAAAACTCGAAATCCTTAGACCTTGGACTAAGGTGACCTAGGTTGGATATGTTCCTAACGAGGTAACGGGGCCGGGTTGAAATTCCGAACGTTGAATGATCAGAACGCTGAAAACTCCGAAAATATATTATCCCGAAAGATCAAAACTTCGAATGAGGTTTACACGAAAGACCAAAATTCCGAAAATCTGAACACCGTCGAAATAATTTGGCTACGGAAGTTTGAAAAGTTTCAAAATTTTCAATAAATCCACGAATTATTTCACGATTTTTTTTTTATTAAGAAGTGATTTTACGTCAATTTTGAAATTTGTCCAGACAATGTTCTACGTTCGACATCACTTACAGTGTAGACATTCGCTGGCATAATCTTGACGAACCTTGTAATTTCCGAACATTAAAATTAGGAATTTTCAACGGTCGGGGCATTCAAAGTTCGGAATTTCAACTCGGCCCTCATGTCAAGATCATGCCAGCGAAAGTCTACACAGTTGACTGTAAATGATGTAGAACGTATAACATTGTCTAGACGAATTTCAAAATTAACGCACAATCACTTCTTAATAAATAAAAAAATCTTGAAATAATTCGTCGATTTATTGAAAATTTTGAAACTTTTAATACTTCCGTAGCCGAATTATATTGGCGGTGTTAAGATTTACGAAGTTTTGGTTTTTCGTGTAAAATTGTTTTGGAGTTTTGATCTTTCGGGGTGCTATTCTTTCGGAGTTTTAACCATTCAAAGTTTGGAATTTGAATCCGGCCCCATCTTGAATTTCGGAACATTAAAATTCGGAATTTTTTTACCGTCGGAGCATTCAAAGTTCGGAATTTCAACCCGGCCCCGAGGTAACCTACCATACCCTTAAGGCTTTGCATCGACCATCCTTACACCCTGTATATATGGAAAAAATCGCGAGATTTTTCATATTAAAGTCTATATAGACATTTGTTTATACATATACATACATATGCAAATATATATACAGGGTGAGTTATAAGGTGGCCATGTGTTTTTGAAGGACGCAACGGAAATTCATTCTTTTTCATTGATAAAATATTTTTTACCTGATTTGGGCTATAAATATCACTCCAGCACTTTCCAGGATCCTCATTAAAAATCTACAACCCAAATTGACGGAAAAATATTCTCGTTAGTAATCAAAATAGAGTAATAAGAGCAGAAAAAATAATTTTCGTTGCACTCCAACAATGCAAACTTCAACATCGTGTTCTTGAGGATCTTGCGCGGAGGTTTTGCGGCTGAGAAAAATATGATATTTAATTGTTTTTCGAGTCTTCGTCGAGAAAAATATAGCGTATTTTTGTGACGAGAAGTATTTGTCAAAAAAAAATCGAGCATTCTGAATTTAAAAAAAAAATCCAATTTGGGTACAGCAAAATTTCGTTTTCAATTCCGAATACGAAACACTCCTGAACAAACTTTTTTTATGCATCACATCATCGAGGAAAAAACTTATCAGAGATGCATTCTAAAGTGCATACATGGGATTTAATTCAGTTGAAAAAAAGTTTTTTAGAAGCGTTTCTTTATCGGCATTGAATTATCTTTATTCTGCTGAACTCAAAATGGAATGTTGATTTTTTTTTCAGCATGCTTAATTTTTTTTGGTTAATACTACTCATAACAAAAATAGGTTACATTTTTTTCGAAGCGAAATCTTGAGTTTTCAAGATGTTTTGTGTCGAAACTATTTATTCTACATAATTAAAGTTTTATGTACATATTATTGCATCCTTCTATTTTCTAGAATTTTTTTTTCTTCATTTGACATCGTACAACGTACCATGCAGTGCATTGATGTGAAACATTAAAGCCAAGAAGTTTTAAATTTCTAAGACCCACACGCTCGACGTGAAGCGAAAAAATCCGAAAAAAGTGAAAATTCGAAATATCGTAGGTGTTTGAAAACATGTTCTATTTTTCATGACATTTTTACTATAATACTTGTCAACGAGAAAGTAGTTTTTGAAAATAATTTTTAAGGAACTCTAGGTTCACATAGAGCATGTTGGCCTCAGAAATCTAAAATTTCCACCGTCTCTGAAGCGAGTGTCGTAAAGACGCTATTTTTTTTAATTAAAAAAAAAATTTGGAAAATTAAATATGTAACAACATATACACAAAATTTAAATGATGTAAAATGAATAGTTTCGACACCAAAAGTTTTTTGAAAATTCGCTTATTTTCGACTGCTTAAAGGGAACTTTCCCCTTAAATATCATATTTCGTGGGCCCTCAAAAAACACATGGCTACCGTATAATTGTCGTACTTCATACTGGGCAAGAAACGCAAACTTTGTATATAAAAGAAGAAAAAAAACATGTGTCTGCATATACATATTTCGTTACTTTTATATAATAAATTTCGTAATATATATTTATACATAGACACATTGGGCGAAGACCCCGAAATTTTTATATCAAGTGTCTATATATATATACACACACACAAAGGGCGAAATTGTTTACATTTCGACGTGATCGAAATGTAAATTTTTCTTACAATTTATTGACGTGAGCGGGCATTCCTTTTTTATGCCCCCAAAAAAAGACAAGGCATCGTCATATTCCCTTGTTAAACGTTACTTAAAAAGAACAAAAAAATGAATGCATCGGTCAGTATCATCTCGGTGTAGAGGCGACTGGTGTCCTGCCAATAATGACAATATTTGGGCAAACGTGCGTGGGAAGACAAATAATGGAGGAAGAAAGAAGCGGAAGAGAGGAATCATATGGATGCGAGAAGAGCTTAAAAATATGACAGACTGCAAAAGGACAATTATGTTCATAATACAGGATAATTATTATAGATACGATATACAAGATGGAACACCGCAGTAGAGGGGCTGTGGTACGAAGAATAAAGTATAAGGCCAAAAGGTGTGACATTACGGAACGACGGGAGGAAAGTCTCTCCCAGGTCTTCAGAAGTTTGCGACCATTTTATGGATACTTGGGCGTAATGTAGTATTTTCTTTTGTACGATATGCGACGGAAGGCACTTTGAGTTCTTTGCGCATCATTGGGAGATAATTTTCCCCGTGGCTAACGGCAGAGAGGTTCGTCGGCGTGGGAGCGAGATAGACGGGAGCAAAAGAACAAGGACACGGGCACTGTGAAGTTAAAACGACTCCTTGTCGGGTCCCCAGTTCTCAAGGTAGGAACAAGACGTCCATTCGAGAAAAAAAAACGACGATGATAGAGCGTACTTTTATATGTAGGATTTAAGAATTATCACCGAATAAAAGAGGCAAATTTTTTACTAAATTACATAGTGACGGAATTTATTCGTTCCTATCCACACAAATTTTTCGTTAATTGCCTTACTATTTAAGTGGAACGCTAAATTGGCATAAAGTTTTATTTAAAAAATTGTAATGTAAAATTTAAATTTATATCGAAGAATTTGAAACTCAAAACTAAATTCGAACATTTTGATTTCCATTCGAATAAAAATTTGAAAAAATATTACATTCAAAGTTAAATTGAAAAATGTGAAACTCAAACTGAAATTTTAATATTTTGATTTAAGTTTAAATTTGAAGATAAATACGGCTCGTAAAAAATTGAGGTTAGAATCACCTTTGAAAAATAAAATCGCCAATAATGGGACATGAATATGAATTTTCTCGTTTTTTGGTTTATGGTTTTTGGTTTACGATTTGCAAATTTGAGAGTAGATTTGTGCCTCATAAAATGCTTTTTATTGAATTTCATTAATTTTTCATTACATTTTTATTAATCGATGAATATTCGAAAAACGTCAATACTTTACTCCTTAACCTCAAATATACAAAATGGACAAATTCACTGAAATTCTCAACAAATTCGACTTTTTTTACTTTTAGACCAGCGAATAATCCATTCATATATATTTTTCGTAAATAAATTAATTGAGGCTGTTCAAGATCTCGAATTAAGGCGAAGACGTCTACTAACCTCAAAGTAAAACCTGAGCTGTCTGAATTTCACAAAACGTCGATTCTCAGTCAGACCCTTGCATATATATATATTTTTTTTTATCTCCATAAATTCAAAAATGCTAATCAATAATTCAAAAACACCGTGATATTTCAAAAAATTTGTAAATAAAAAAATCATGTTGTTTATTATTCCAAAAAATTCTGTACGTACAGGGCAAGCATCGCTGTCACGAGGACAACATTTTGATTGTTTCCGTTTTGCGAGTGTTTCGTAAAATCGTTTATTCACTCTCGACGACGGCGCTCGACACACAGTCGAGAATGAAATTTTAAACAAACTCGTTTTGCCGCCAACTTCTCAGTGCGTCATCGATAAGAAAAAAAAATAACCGCGCAAGTTCCCAGGGCAAAGAGGAAGGGACAATTTGATTTCTCGTGTTGGCAGCCCTGAATCGGGTCTTGTGATCGAACAGCTGAATATCAAGGGTGGACCGAATTGGTCCTCGGTATTTTCGGAGCTCTACGAAGTTGTGATAGAAGATAGTGCGACTGTGAAGGAACAAAATCGCGAATAAGAGCGAGGAGACGGAACGTTTTTTATACCGTTGACGAGTAAACGAGACGATCGTACGAGATGGCCGTCCGAGCCAACATAAACGAAATTATTCCTGCTCTGCCAGATGAGAAAACCGGTAATTGTTTCTTTTTTCACTTCACTCGTACTTTCGGGCACCCACATGACTTTGCCACTCCCCGCGCCAACGAAGATTCATCGTCGTTGTTCACCTCGTTGTTTATCGTTGCGCGATGTTTCTCTCTACTGGTGTGAAGGAAGAAATGGAGCAATTCGTTTGCTTTCCAACAAAAAATACATAGGCATTGATTTATCTGAAGAAAAAAAATGAAGAATTGACTTCTTTGCGTAAAGAAATCGAGGAATAGATTTTGTCTTGTAAAGGAACCAAAGAATTAATTTTTCTTGCATTGAGAAACTGATTGATTGATTTCCGTGCCTTGAGAAACCAAAGAATTGAGTTCTTTGCGTAAAGAAACCAAATAATTGAATTCTTTCCATTGGGGAACCAAAAAATTGATTTCTTTGCGTTGAGACAGCGACAAATTTCTTTCTTTGCATTGACAAACCGAAGAGTTCATTTCTTTATGTAAAGAAACCAAAGAATTGAGTTCTTTGCGTCAAAAACCAAAGAATTGATTTTTTGCATACAGTAACTCAAGCATTATATTCTTTGCGAAGAGAAACCAAACAATTGAATTTTTCCAAAAAAGAAACCAGAGTTGAATTCTTCCAGTAGAGAAACCAAAAAATTGAATTATTCCAGTAATGAAACAGAAGAATTGAATTCTTTGTGTAAAGAAGTCGAGGAATTGAATTATTTTCTCAAATGAACTGAAGAATTGAATTTTTTGCGTAACAAAACTAAAGAATCGTCTTCTTCCTGTAAAGAAAACGAATAATTGATTTTTTCCCTGTAGAGAAACCAAGGGTTCGAATTCTTTCCATAAAGCAAACGAAGCATTCAATTCTTATAAAATTAAAGTCCCCTTCTTCAGAAGCCAATGAATTAAATTCTTTAAAAATCCAATTCCCCTTCAGAAGCCCATGAATTAAATTCTTTAAAAATTCAATTGCCTATCTTTAGACGTCAATGAATTCTTCCCATAAAGAATCTAAAGAATTGAATGCTTTCTGTATCGAAGCCAAATTATTGAATTATTTCCTTAACAAAGCCAAATTATTGAATTCTTCCTGTAAAGAAACTGAAAAATCGATTTTTTTAATGTAAAAAAGCAGAAGCATTGATTCTTTTCCGTAAAGAAACCATAAAACTATTTTCTTCCTGTACACAAACCGTTAAATTAATTTCTTCCTGTAAACAAACCGTAAAATTAATTTCTTCCTGCGCAGAAATCGTAAAATTAATTCCTTCATGTAAAAAAAACCAACGAATCGATTTAGACCTAGAGAGCCCAAAGAATTAATTTCTTCCCTCGTAGAAACCGACGCATCGTGTTTTTTCCCTAAATATCACGCGGACAATCCCTAGTTTATTGTGTCGCGAATCGAAGTAACGATGATTACTTCCCGACAGATATTATATCGGCGACAAGCGCCCTTCAACAGCAGGCTGCAGACATACGGAACCAGCGCATCAACTGGCAATCCTACCAGCAGTAATTATATTTCAGTTGTAATAAATCGTTTCGGGCTTTTTACGTTCCTTGGTTATTAACGCGAGAGCCTTGACGCAGATCACAGATGATATCCCAGGAGGATTACGTCTTCATTGTGGGTTTCGACACTAACGACTCGGCCGCCAAAGACGCCAAGCTGAAGGAGAATCCCGGCCAGGCAGCCAAGACGTTTCTCAACCTGCTGGGCCACGTCTCCAAGGATCAGACCATCCAGTACATTCTCGTCATGATCGACGACATGCTCCAGGTAACTCATCAACGATGTATTTCTTTTCCCACCTCGGCAGAAAGATCATCGAGTAAAAAAAACGAGATATAACTTACTATTTTGTTCCCGTGCAGGAAGATCGAAGCCGCGTCGAAATATTCCGCGAGCACTCGACCCGGAAACGCGAGTCCGTATGGGGTCCGTTTCTGAACCTGCTTAACCGACAGGACGGCTTCATCATGAACATGACCTCGCGCATAATCGCCAAACTCGCGTGCTGGAGCCACGAGCTCATGGAGAAGACCGACCTCCACTTTTATCTCACTTGGCTCAAGGATCAGCTTAAGCTGAGCGTAAGTTGGGCGCCAGCTGAACAACCGACGAATTCTCCGCACGATAATACCCGTAGCGATCTTATCTCCCGTTTGATTACTCAGTCACTTTATTGCTCCCGAGTTCAGACCTTTTTTTTTCTTTTGCGGACACGCTACATCGGCCGTTTATTAATTCGTTGTTTGTTTCAGGATACTGATAAAGTTACTTTAGAAATTGTGGACTTTTTTCGTAGTGATCCGAGAACGCTCTCGGAGATGGGCGTTGTTGAAATGAAAAAGTCCAGTTTCGTGCAGACATTTCGCGTTGAAAAATTCATTTTCATTTTGACGACCCACGTGCCCGAGCCAGCGTATTGTGAAAAAAAACGCTTTTTTCTCTGCACGCTTTCTAGCTTCGGGGGCTACATCTAGCTAGAGGCCCGAAAAATGGCCAAATTCTGATTTTTTCTGGGAAACGGTTGCTGAAAAAGAAACGCATTTTTCGAAATATAAGTTGAAATGAAGGTAGATATATTGAGAGCCTTTGAAAAGAATCACCAGTAAATGCAGAAAAACAACAAAAACATAGCCGCCGACAGGCGATGAAATTTTTTTCGCGACGTTTGGTGGGGCATACTTCAGCTTGACGAATCATCACAGTGTAACGGGTCGAAACATAGCTGACTTTAGCGATTTTTTTTGGCGGTTGAAATACGCTAATCAGTCCGATTTTTTTAATGGCAAATCAAAGCACTTGTGACGAACGAAAATAAATGTTTAAACGTTTATTTTTATATATTCTTAAATTTGTTTCAACGGTTGGAAATGTCCCCACTGTGTACGCGGCTGTGGTCGTAAATATGATCTAAAACAAAATTTGTAGAAACATTTTTAATCAGTATGAAAGCCGCTATTCAGCCGTGAAGGTTTCTTTAAAATAAAAAATCACAAAATGTCGGCGGTTTGAAAAAAAAAATCCGATTTAGCCTATTTTTTCGACAGTTTTTTGTTAAAAAAATATAATCATTAAAAAAAAGCTTTCCTAGCAAGATAACCAATGGCGTGAAAAATATTGGGTCAAAATTTCAGACGATTAGCTTGAAAACTCTTCCTTTGAAAGTGTACACCGTTTTGAAAAACGACATTTCGAGAAAAACGCGTTTATAGTTTCGAGTGTGGAATTTTCATATAAATTGTCTACTTACGATCAATCGGCGATGCCAGATCCATATCCACCGTCTGCACCATCGGATAATGCTTCAAAAAATCGATTTTTTGAAAATTTCCACTGTAATGATTCCTTAAGGATGTTTTGCCCGTACATTCCCTACCAAAAGTGAGTTTCGGCGAGAATTTTGAGTACTTTGCGATGAGATTAAAATTAAAAAAAAATCAACCACATTGCAGATGCCCAAGAACATTAATTTCCGGTAATGATAATGCAAAAAAGTTATTAGTAAATTGTTGAAAAAAGTGGTTCAACAAATGTCAGGTGAACTACTTTTTTTATATTATAAAATAAATACGTAGATTTTCCGAATAGGTATGATTGTTTTAAGAATTTTCTTTCTATTTGCATTTTATTTTTTTTTATTTAAAAAAATGAATCAAGGGTCACATTTTTCTATACGTTTTCGGAGCATTGTTCCATATTAAATCCAAGAATTGTCCGGGGTATTGAACGAACAGTGTCATAGGCGCAGCATCTGAAAAATTTCACAAACGGGATTTTCGAAATAGAGAAGAAATTCTTTAAAAAATCATATGTATTCATAAAAATATCATAATTCATTGAATGTTACAAAAAATCAAGTTTACCGGACATTTTTTTAACAAATTTTTGTTTAAACAATTTAGTTATAAATTTTTGCATTTCTTATTATTGAAAACCAGTGTTCTTAGCATCCTCAATACGGTCGATTTTTTTCAGATTTTATTGTTATCGCAAAGTACTCAAAATTCTCACCGAAACTCACTTTTGGTAGGGAATGTACGGGCAATACATCCTTAAACGGTCCATCTGAAATCTGTAAACCAAACTGAAGATCCTCGATTTTCGAAATCTTTTTTTTATAGCACGTGGCGACGAATTGAAACTCGAGTATACAAAATCTATGAAAAAAGGGGAAATTTTTACGTAACAATTTAAAAATTGCAAATCGATTTGAACAAAGTGAGATCGTCAATAGTACAGTCGTGCTGTATATTGGAATTGGAAAAAATTAGAAGAAGGCTAGTTTTTTGTCAGGTGATTTTGTAGGTGCCGTGGGTGCTAAATCCAAGTTTGCCTAAAAATCGTGGTGTAGGGTTTTTTTTAGGGGATGAAAGGGGATGGGGTGGATTAATGGCAAACTACAGCCCCCATGAGGTCGGCGCCGGCAGACAAAATGTTCAGAAAAATCCAGTTTTTATTTTTGTCCACAGCGCCGAAGTCGTGGAAGTTCATTTTAGAGGTGGAAAAGTGGGGTGAAATTTTGAAAAACAGTTTTCATTCGATAACTCTTTAGGAAAAACTCATACAATTTTTGTTCAAATGGGAACGTTGTAGCCCTTGAAAAGACGCGTCGATCGAGTATTTGATCATCCCTCTCCAATAATATCTTCACGCCCAAAAGAATTGTTGAAGCATAAAAAAAAATTGTTTATTGAATAACTCAAAAACAATCCATTTTTCGGGGATGGTTTAAACGTACGAAATGTAGAGAATGATTTTCTCTATATTTTCGATCATATGGACCACCCTTGAATATTGCTTTTTTCGAACCCTTCTCCGGGGTTGAAAATTCAAAATGAAATTCTGGGTAAACTATTGACCGAAAATAAAGAGATACGAGTTTGGCGCTGTGGACAAAAATGTAGCTGAGGGTTCGAGCTACTCCTCCACGGCGGCGAATACGTGCGGTCAATAGTTTTCCCAGAATTTCATTTTGAATTCCCAACCCCCAAGAGGGGTTGGAAAATCAAAATTCAAGGGTGATCCATAGAAACGAAAATATAGAGAAAATTATTCTCTACATTTCGTACATTTAAACCATACCCGAAAAATCCATTGTTTTTGAGTTATTCAATAAACAATTTGTTTTGTTGTATTTTAACCATTTTTTCCGGGCGAAGATATTATCGGAGGGGATGATCAAATACTCAATCGACGCGTCTTTTCAAGGACTACAACGTTCCCATTTGAACGAAAAGTGTACGAATTTTTTAAAAAAAGTTGTCGACTTAAAACTGATTTTTCAAAATTTCACCCCACTTTTTCACCCCCAAAATGAACTTCCACGACTTCGGCGCTGTGGACAAAACTAAAGCCTGGATTTTTCTGCACATTTTGTCTCACGGCGCCGACCTTGTGGGGGTTGTAGTTTGGCATTAATCCACCCCCATCCCCTTTCATCCCCTGAAAAACCCCACACCCCGATTTTTAGGCAAACTTGGATTTAGCACCCGCGGCACCTACAAAATCACCTGTCAAAAAACTGGCCTCCTAATTTTTTCCGATTACGCTCATTTAATTAAATTTTCAGGGAATATAGCCAAAAAAATGATACAATCGAATAAAACATTTTTTGGAAAATGCAATTTTTCGACCCACCTAGGTAGATGTAGCCCGTTCAGCCCGGCTTGGATAAAATTAGACGGATAGTTTGTTCGCAGTTTACGGTGATGAGGATTGACTAACCAATTATTATTCGTCATTTCGACCGAACCGATTGTTGCTCCGACCCTTTTCTTGACTCCGCAGTCCTCGTAACAGGGTCTTTGTCTTTCTCTCTCTCTCTCTGTGTCGCGCGCCTCTTTTCCTACCTCTGGTTACTCTTTGGGTCACGTCCGAAACCCTCGTCGTCGCAGCACCGCAACGTTGCTTCCCAGCGGGTTGGAATTTGTCTCTTCTCGGTTTTCTTTCGGTTGCTGTGTGTGTCTCTCTCCCCCTCGCTGGCTCTCTTGTTGGTTTCCTAGCGAAAGAGTGCCGCGCGACACACGTGTCTGTGCTACCGAGACTATCGAACGATGGCGGGGTTGTTTTTTAGTTTGACGCCGTGCAGGAGTCGAGCTTGCATGCGGAGGTTGCGCAAGACACCGCACCAGCCGAGTCTGGAGACGCGACCGATCTCCAAGAGTTGCCAAACGTGGTTGGTTCCGTTGAAACACCGTTAATGAAAAAGAGAAGAACAAAAACTTCACGATTCAAACGAAATCGTGTCATTATTCCATTGACTGCTCTGCATAAGCTTGGGAGAGAACAGCTCGATTTTTTAACATTTTTTTTCCCGATGAGCGTATTGGGATTACGAGGTCAGGACTTTACATGCAACTGATTCAGAGCCTGAACTAGAAGGTCCAAAAGAGCGTTTTTTTGGGAATTTTTTTGGAAGGGAATAAAACAAGTGAGCCCGGTAAACATTAAGGTATCTTTTTATGTATATTTGAAAGTGATAAAAAAAATGTTTCAACATTGAACAATAAAAGACTGCAGATTTATCAGCCCATTCCATGTACGTCTTGCCACTGCAGTCCCCAATCGGCGGGAAAGATGCAGCTCGTAATTCTTGACTGAAACGAAAAAACCAATAAAATTTTACATTGGCATATAATTTTCTTCTGGGTGAACTAAGAAAAAGCTGAAAAAAATTGTGCAATTAAAAATTTTCTCAGGTTTGAAAAAAATGTGTTTAAAGAACAAAAAAAACTCTAACGTGATATACAAATTATTTAAACAGACTTTTTCAAAGGCTTTTTTAGTTCGCTTGGAAGAGATTTTCATACTGAAGAAAATAAACTTTGGGTTGATGCAATAGGTCGTTTCGTTGTCTTGCTATGACGCCCGCCAATTTGGAAAAATCGTAAAAATGAAAATTGGAGAAAACATGCTTCAAAGTTTTCAATAGGAGGAAATATCAAGATTAGCTTCTCTGCTTTTGGCCTTGTATCTTCGAAAATATTTCGATTGGCCTCTGTAACGTTGTCAATATATTATTGAATAGTTTATCTGTCGATTTGACCAATAAAAAAAAAACGATCTTTCCGACCTTCTAATTCTGGCTCCTTAATGAGGTTGAGCTTTTTTTATTGTTAAATATTGGGCAACAATGAAGTTATTATTTAACGGGTTACACCTAATTCGTCGCCGGAAAAGAAGAGGAATATTCGTGATTTTTTTTGGGAAAACGTGTGTCGTTTTTAAAGTTTTTTTTTAGATTAAAGAGTATGGTCCTGAGTATCTTTCAAACGTTTTGTATTGATAAATATTTATAAATGACCACTGCTGCTCGGAGCCAAATCATCCGAAATAAAAAAATCAAACGGATTTCGTTTTTGCATGAAATTATCTAGTGCTCGGACGATGATTTAATAAAATATTATATAAAATATTATATAATTAAAACTATATAACTAATATAATTTGAAATTATATAATATAATATAATATTATATAAAATGATTATTGAAAAAATGGCCGCAGTTCAAAGTGAAAGTATCGATTATCGGTGAAAACGCTCTATATTCGTTGGTGAAAGAAAACTATGCATCGTAAATAAAATCCTTCGTTCAAGCACTGCTCTTTGATATGTAAAAGAAGCTTGTAAAATTTGAAGTTTTTCGTCCCAGTGATTTTTCAGATATCGTGGTCACCGATTTTTAAAAAGTCACTGAGAAAAACGCGTTTGAAGTTCGCCGGCTCACGGAACCTTTCTATTAACGCCTGTAGCTTTCTCAATTTTGAACGGATGGACTTTAAATTTTCAGAGAATATTTGCTATGTATTTTATTTTGAGAATCCGTCGAAAACCAAAAATCGATATTTAAAAAAATCGCAAAGCCCTTAGAGAAACTGCCGCTGTTGCTGGCAGTTATGGCAACTAGACTCATCTGAATTGAAAAGTACAAAAAATGTACCCTTAGTATAATAAACCTTCCCACGACCGGATACGTTTTAATATTTTTTAAATTACGAAAATGGCAAGCTGTTCGAAAAAAGTTCGATTTTCGACCAAAAAAGGAACTTTAATATTTTTAAATTATTTTATTTTTATTATTTTTTAATTATTTTATTTTTATTATTTTTTTATTTTATTTTTATTATTTTATTTTTCAATTTTATTAATTTTCATTATTATTTTAATTTTAATTACTTACAAATCATGCTCTGTTACTTGAAACTGTTCGCGAAACAGTTTCGAGAAGGCAAAAGAAAAAAGTGCAACCATTTACAAAAATCCTCACAACTCTGTCAATTTTTGAAATTTCTACTAAATCTTCGTTGCAAATTAAAGTCAAGACCCTCGACTATAAAACTGCAATCAGAAGTCGTATTTTTCAAATTTCAAGCTTATGCAGACCCCTTAATTCTCGCTCGTTTGCTCATCCCTTCGAGACCCGCACCGTTGTTTTTTTTTTCTTCATCTTCCGCGTTCGTTTCCCATTCTCTTGGAACATTACCCTCTCATTTTTGCCTCCAGCAATATTATTACAGTAATCGCCTGATACACGCTACTCTTAACGCCACCTATAGCCACAAACAATTTCGGAAAAAGCCACTTTGCGCTGGTACAACCGTGTCTTCTAGCCCTCTGGCTATCCGGCTGAAAGTTGAACAAACACAGCCCCCTCAGAATGTCTCGCAGTACGAAAAACTTCCAAGAACCGTTTTGCCAGTGCAACTTGATTTTTCACGCCAACACGAAATTCCCAAAATCCAAAACGTCGTCTCTACAAACGGTCTGTTCGCAATTTCGTTAATTTTTTGTTCTCACCCTCACGCAGAACAACGAGTACATCCAGTCGGTTGCGCGATGCCTGCAAATGATGTTGCGCGTGGACGAGTATCGTTTCGCGTTCGTCTCGGTTGACGGCATCTCGACCCTCCTGAGCGTACTCTCCGGCCGCGTCAACTTTCAAGTTCAATACCAGCTGATCTTCTGTCTCTGGGTGCTGACGTTCAATCCACTGCTGGCCGAGAAAATGAACAAGTTCAACGTGATACCGATCCTCGCCGACATACTGAGCGACTCGGCCAAGGAGAAGGTCACGCGTATCATCCTCGCGGTCTTCAGAGTGAGGCAACATTTTACGGCAGGAAATACCTTGAGGCGAAGAAAAAATTGCCGATTTGCATTATTTTTTTTTAAGGAAAGATTTTTGCACCATTTTTGAGACTTAGGGGATATTTCATTATTACTTTTGGCTGTTACATGGTATTTTTTCATTTTTTATTAATCTTCAAAAATGGCGGCGGTATGGCACGGTCTTCTAAACGAGTTGAGGCGGATGTTGACAGACGGCGTGACATGTAGCGTCGACGGGATTAATCTGTAAATAAACCAACGAAGATTCTTCTTTCATTGACACTAATACGCGGAATATGAACCAAGAAAAAGTGAGAAATGTGGAAAATCGATGAAATGGTACGCTTTGAAAGAAAAAAGATTGAATTTTCCGCAAAAGGGCTGCATTTTACAATAAAAAACTGTTTTTTTATTTCGAAAACATTTAGGATCATATTTTAAATAATCAGGTTAGAAATATTTTTACCAAATTTCTCCAGAATCGGTCGATTAGTTTTTTCGCTGTACGTCACGCCAGTTTTGAAAATGCAGTTTAGAAGACTATGCCATACCTCGGCCATGTTTTAAGATTAATTGAAAAAATACCATGTAACAGCCAAAAGTGGTAATAAAAATACCTTAAGTCTCAAAAAAGGTGAAATCCTTCCTTTAATGGAGAACGAGCGCGCTCTTGATTTCTGTAGTTTTCGTTCAAATTTTAACCAGACATTGTTCATATCATTATGCATGTTCGACTGAAATTTCAAAATAGTCGACCATTTAGTTTGGGAGATAATGGGTTTAAAAGTGCAACTTTTAACACTGCAGGGTCTGCATTGAGCGAAAGTCAGATCACATAATTCGTCGTACCATTCTATTGTGCTTATAAATGTTGAAAAAAAATTATGTTTAGATGGCAAACTAGTTAGGGAAAGAGTGAAAAAAGTTTGGATTGCCTTAACTATTCAGTTTAGCTAAAAATGTTTAGTAAAGACAGAATAATTCTCCGTAAAGAATATTTGTGCCCTATAGTAAGAAGACATATGGCAACACTGCAGAGCAGTATTGTTCAATATTTCGAGAAAAATAAATTGTGTTCCTAAAATTGAAAATTTTTATCATAAAAAAAAGATTTGCGTTATGAATATTAATATTTTATATTACTTATGTTATCTTCATTAACAAATAAAAGTGTCGGTTAATTCATAACTAATAAAAAACTTTGTTCGATTAAAAATTACTTCTAAATAAAAATTTGTTCCAGTATTATTTTAAATATGACGCGCAAACTTACGTTCTTGGATACGTGGAACGATGTGGTTTTGCCAAATGTCTTCTTATTATAGGGGACAAATATTTTTTACGGATAATTATTGTGTCTAAATTTCAATACAGAGCCTGCAGTGTTAAAAGTTGCAATTTTCAAACCCATTATCTCCCAATCTAGTCGACTGTTCTGAAATTTCACTCAAACGTGCATACTGACATGAACAATGCCTGATTAAAATTTGAACAAAATCTATAGAAATCAAGTATTTTACCTTAAAAAAAATCTTGAAATTCAGTTTTATTCCTCGCCTAAAGCTATCGGCAACAATTTTCCATCTATCAATAAAGAAATCAATATTTTCGGCAAAAAATTTCCGAATTGGCATCGTTGATGCTTCAACGTGGTTTTCCATGGCAGAATCTCATCGAAAAAGTGGAGGACAACCAGGTGGCGAAGGAGCACTGCATCGCGATGGTGCAATGCAAAGTTTTGAAGCAACTCTCGATCCTCGGCCAGCGAAAATTCGACGACGAGGACATAACGGGCGACATCGAGTTCCTGAACGACAAGCTCCAGGCCTCAGTCCAGGACCTGAGCTCGTTCGACGAGTACTCGACCCAGGTGAAGTCCGGTCGCCTCGAGTGGTCGCCCGTGCACAAGTCGAGCAAGTTTTGGCGCGAGAATGCCAGTCGCTTGAACGAGAAGAATTACGAGCTTTTGCGCATACTCGTGCACTTGCTCGAGACTAGCAGAGATCCGTTGGTACTGAGCGTAGCGTCGTTCGATATCGGCGAGTACGTCCGTCATTATCCTCGTGGCAAGCAGTGAGTATCCGGAAAAGCGAAATTGATACGTGAGAAAATAATTTAAAAACACAAGCTTTTATTTAATGCACTAAAAAGTAGAAAATATATCAAAAATTGGAGTAGAAAAATGTTAGAATTTTCTTTAGCAAAATACCAAGTCGCCTGCATGTATCTATAAATAAAAGCTTTGGGCGTTCAACTTTAGAATGATTAATACATTTGATCAATTCAGTTTCACTAACCGTATTTAATTTGGCACATTAATAATTAGAGAAATTATGATCACACGTTTATACTCAGTTTCCGGATTTTTATTTGTCTAATCCAATCTTGTTTTATAGTGAATTAAATACTGATATATTAACGAATTTATGTGAATTGAAGATTTAATATCTAAATTTTGGGCGCCCCAAGCTTTTATTTATAGTATATAGGTGACTCGGTGAAAAAAATTATTTCCGACTTTTTAGTACATTGAATAAAAGCTAGTTTTTTTTCAAATATTTTTTTTACATATAAATTATTCTCTACTTTCTAGTCTTTAATTGATTTTACTAGTTAGTTATTACTAGTAGTTCACGAGTTTACGAGTTTTTACGTCAGGAACATGGAATGCTTGTAAAAAATAACAAAGACTGTAATTGGGATAGAACTTGCGACTAATTGCTGCTTATAAACTTTTCACATACAAACCCAATCGGCTACGAATTTGTTTGTATGTTTTAGGGAAATTTTATATGGATAATTAGATATCGCTAATTCTACATGAAAAGTTGAAAATTTTATGTTTATATATACACTGCCGCTCAAAAGTTTGGATACACCGGTCGACATTTCGTGCTGCACTAAAAGTTACAAAGCTTCGTCAAAAAAAAAAGATAAGCAAATTTACCAAACGGCACTTTGAAGGGAACAAATTCAGCTTTGTTTTGAGTTTTTGAAATATTTTTTATGATTTTTTTTCGACCCGGTTCGCACTTTTGTACGTGACTGTTTTTCGGCTTTTTACTCGACCATAGAGACTTTTATAGATTACTTATGGAATTTTTTTTTGTCATGTTTATCCATGAAAAAAGACAAATTTTGGAAAATGCAACGTAACTCAAGAATTATAGGGTTTAAGAGGAAATGTCAAAGATGTAAAAAGTTGCGTAAGTTTATTCTGGATCGCCTGGAATTTTTTCATAATTTTGCTGTTTTTTTGTTACTATTTTCGCTCGAAACTCTAATGCGTAGGATGGCTTAGCTCGAAAAGTATGGCGTTTATAACAAAATATCGGGAGGAGAACCTTTTTTTATTTTTCGTTTTTAAATTCGCTTATATTTTTAGAATTTTTTTCTGAAATTTGTATGGCCAGTCCTCGGAGAATCATGCGAACAATAGATTGACGTATCTCGAAAACTATTGAGTTAGAGACTAAATATTAAGAGGGGACAATGTTGCAGTGTTTCGTTTTGAATACGTTGACATTTTTTCAGATTTCTTTCAAACATTTCATTCACATTGTTTTTCTTTCTGGTCGTTTAGGTGCTTTTGAAACACGAAATATCGATTTTCCGTTTTGCATCTCACCGAAAGTCAAGTTAAATAAAAACTTGTAAAAGAGCGTCTCGTTGCCTTTCTCGATATCTCGCCTAACGCGCTTTTGCCTCGTTGCAGCATCATCGAACAACTCGGTGGCAAGCAACGCGTTATGCAGCTACTCGGCCACGACGATCCAAACGTGCGATACGAGGCCCTCATCGCCGTCCAGAAGCTCATGGTTCACAATTGGTCAGTTCCATTTCCGGTCGAAAAAGTATTTCACATAGTGACCTGTTAAGGTAGTCCTATCGCCGGCTTCAATCCATAGGATTTTCATAATTTTTTTTGAGCTTTATTAAATATATTAATAATCGCCTTTGTAAAATTTCAGGGTCGTTTATCGACCTAATTACAGAGAAAATAAATATTAAAGTTGCGTATTTTTGTGAATGAATTCCGAGACGACATACAAAAACCCAATTTCCGGTCTCTACAAAAGTGTAATAATAGTGGGAATCCGTGAGATTCTTAAAAATAATCAGACTAACATACTTAACACTTGTAGCAATCCAGTGCTCTCAGAAAAAAATTACGCTTATTGACCTAATTTTTTTGTAACATCAAGTTTAATTTGAACTTCCGGTATTGGATTTATTACCACTTGCTACGATAAAGAGACGTGACAGCAAGGCAACAGCTGACTGTAGTCCTAACCTCATCTCACTCATTCGAATTTCCACACATATTTCATTTTTAACCGACATATTTCGCCGACCCAAATTTTCCACGCTTTTTACCAGTCGTGGCCCGAATACAATGCTTTATATTTCCCGCACCTGACATTGTTTTGACAGATCGACGTTGAAAAGCATGGACGTCAAACTCGCTTGGTTGAGTAAAAAGAGACGGAGATGAAACCAATATTGCCAAATATCAAACCTAGAAATACTGCGCGAATCGTTGGAATAACTATTTTTTCATTTTTCTAATTAAACGTGAACATTCATTAAAAAGTTTACACATGGAAAATTTAGTTATCACAAATTTTTTTTTCTGCATATGTTAAAAAAATAAATTGTACAAGTGTCAAGTATGATCAGTGGTATGACTAGTGTGAAGCGATAGGACTACCTTAAAATGCAATCGAACGTAGGAAATTTGTGATAAACCGAAATAAACCCAAACTAGCATTGACGATTGCCTTTTGAAGCCCATCCCCGTGCGCTTTATCTCCATTGCAATAATAAACGACTTATTTTCTTCCAGGGAGTACCTCGGCAAGCAACTGGAGAAAGAAACGACGGGCACAATGGGCTCGTCCGGCTCGAAGGGCGGCACGCAACTCCCCACAAAAGCGTAGACTCCCGTACTTTGCATCGTGCCCCACCGAACATATTGATATAAACATATATTCAAAAAGTGAAAGGAACAAAAAAAAATGTAGTTACGCAGACCGGGTGACTCGCAGCTTGAAATCCCGATTGGAGCCAATTCGACGCCTTTACATTCCATTGATATATTCGCGACGATCCCGTGATCCTTCGAATTTGCGGGTGGCGAGTGATCGCTCGCCGAAATAAAATTACAATAGTAAGAAAAATCGTCCCTCAGGAAACCGTACTTTTGGAGTTTGTGTCGCGGCTATCCTGTTCTCCGCATTAATCCCGGCTCTTGCTTCAACCTTCGGTCGAGAGGAAAGAGGAAATCGTTTTTCATTGTTGAAAATATGTAAATACACACTCGAGGAGTACGCGTGTCTAGAATATATATATATATATATATATATATATATATAAATATGCGAAAGCTTTTCAGCGCACAGAGCCTGGAGGCAAGATCGCGTGTTACGAAAAACAAATATAATGTGTAATATAATCCCCAGAGGGCGCTGTTGTAATTATTAGAAGTTATTAGAAATGTGTAAAAGGAAGCGTTGTTTTTCGTCAAGTATTAATATCTAATAAACGAAACGTATATATCGTTATAACCTGTGTGACTGTGCGATCAACGCCCTTGCAGTTTTTTTTTATCGTTGGATACCTCGGCGAACATTGTTAATTTTCTTTCGTTGCGAAAAAACAAATAAATACGAGAAAAAAAGGTAATGATTGAACTTTTATTAGAGTATACGGAGATTTACATCTCAGTGAGGGCCAGTTTGATATTAATGTTGCAAGAAGTCAACTGCGTGACGAGGTATCGAAATATGTACGGTATGTCGATCTCGCCTATGCTGTCGTCCGTCTTGCAGAGCCTGCAGCGCTTTCTGCTCTCGGACCAGCCTGCGTTGTTCAACACGACTTCCGTCACCGGCCCCAGCAAAGTGCCGCACTTCCGGCACACCAGAGCCTGTACAAGATCGAAAAAATAGCTTCTTTTTTAATTCAATAATGTGGGGAATAATTACGATCGTCGAGTTCATCAAGGATTATGGGGAGCTAGATACATTTAATTAAAGAAACTACTTGCATTGTCCGTAAAATTCAACTTAAAAAAAATGAAACTAAGAAATTATCTGCATTGGCCGTTATATTCAACTTCTTATAATATCAATTTAAAATAATGGAATCAACATGCGAACTATATCGAAGGAGCAGGGGGGTTGTAAACACCCTCAAACGATGTACCTCGAAATAAAAATAATCGCGAGTAAAAATAAGTACATCCGGTTGTCGAGTGATTTTGACGGCTCTGATACTCACGCTCGTTTTGTCGGAACAGTGAAAGAGTCGATCTTGCAGTAGAAAAGCGCATCCGTGTGATATCAAGGAATCGCGTTCCATTTCGCCGAATCTCACGCCGCCGCCTCTTCGTCGGCCCTTGATAGGTTGGCGGGTCAAGACGTCTATCGGGCCGGTGCTTCTCACCTGCCACTTGTCCGAGACCATGTGACGGAGCCTCTGATAATGAACAACACCGAAGAATATGTCGGCGGTCATCTCCCGGCCGTCGATGCCCGAATACATTCTCTCGGTGCCGTAGTAATTGTAACCACCGAGCTCCAACAATTTGCCGAAATATTCGACCGCCGTGTCGTCCTCGGTGAAGCGGAAAGGCGTCGCGTCGTGGACCAGCCCGTGAACCGCGGCTGACTTTCCGGCCATGACCTCGATCATCATAGCTTCAATCACAATATAATCGCGTTTGATTTTTTGGATAGAAAAGAGTGAATATGTGGATAGAATTCTGTAGATGTAGATAAACGTAGATGAATGTAGATGAATGTAGATAAAATGTAGATAAATCTGGTTGATTGTAGATAAATCTAGATAAATGTAGATAATTCTGGATGAATGTAGATAAAATGTAGATAAATCCAGGTAATTCTAGATGAATGTAGATAAATCTAGATGAATGTAGATAAATGGAGATCGAATATCTGGATAAAAGATACTTTTTTTCAGTAAAATTCCTATTTACTTTTGAGACCGTAATTATATCGCGGCATCGCCCATTATTTTTACGCCGCTTCATTCACTCACCAATTGTCATACGACTCGGGAAGCCGTGAGGATTGAAAACGATATCGGGCACCAGACCGGTCTCTGTGAACGGCAAATCCTCGGCCGGCCACTTTTGCGAACAGATGCCCTTTTGTCCGGCCCGCGAGGCGAATTTGTCACCCACGCTTGGATTACGCTATGGAAATAGAGAGAAAGAAAATAATATTTGAATATGTAGGAGTTTGCGCGAGCTTGACATTTTTTAAATACGCTTTTTTATTGTGTTCTTTTATAGTCTAGAGTTTTAACATGAATTTCCAATGAAGATGTAAAAATTTGAAAACCGAGTTGTGACGGTTTTCGTGAAGGGCAGATCGTCTGCTGCGTTACGCCGAGCCCCGCTTCGATTTACTCCTTTTCTTTTTGTCGAAACAAAATTTCTTCGCTCGATCCACTTCAAATTCCGGCAGAGCATAGTTTACAACATTTTCTATTGTATGACCAGATCATTTTTTTCACAAGCTTGTCCATTTGTTGATAACAAAATATTGTTTGCTTTCGGTCGAAAATCGAACTTCCTTTCTACAGCTTAACAATTTTGTAATTTTTCAAATGAAAAACGTATCCGGTCATACGAAAGACTATTATTATACTGAAAGTACGTTTTTTTTTATTTTCCATTCCAGATGAGCTTAGTTGCCAGAAGCACCTCGACTGATTGGCCATGCGGCAACGGCGTCACTTCAATTAAATAATAACTTCGTTGTTGTTCAATATTTTTCAATATTTTCGATATTGAATACATTCAATATCAATGCATTTATCTACAATATCTACATTCAAGTTCAATATTTTTCAAAATCTCAAACTCGGCAAGGCCATTGTGTGTAAAATCCCGACCCTCTCATCGGAAAAAAAAACAATCGTTATTCGAGTCTACTCACAGGGACGCGAAAAGTTATGCATGCGCGTCGCGGCACGTGGCTCTGCAGCGTTCCGCACAGTCGCACGTTATCGACGTAAATGTCCTCCTTGCCTTTGTACTTGCCGATCGAGTAGCACGACTGTTCCGCGTCGTAAAAACTTCGCGAAAAAGCGTCGAGTGTCGTGAAATTAGATGCATGAAAATCGTATGGAAAATTCGAGGGCGCGTGAATTACCAGTAGTAAGGATCGTTGAACTTGATGAGCGTGCCGGGAAGTGGCAGCCCGTCGGTCTCCAATTTGTCCGCGAGATTCTTATTCTCGGGATTACGGGCGAAGTAACTCTTAGGGTCCTTGAGGTCCACGAACTCCGACTTGTAGATCATACCGTGCGCGAGACCTCGCTCGTAGGCTGACTTGTTTATTATCATCGCGTCCTCCATGTCGTAACCCTGAAGGCACCAATCGAGTGACAATCGTCGGCCAAAAAGCGAAAAGCATAGAATCGTTCAAGACAGCAAGGGTGTCGGGAACGTTGGAAGTCGAAAAAGAGCATTACCGTGTAAGAAATGACAGCAACGATCGCGTTCGTTCCCATCGCAAAGTCGTCCAGATTTATATTGTCGTAATGTACCGGCCTGAACAACGGAGTCGCGGGAGTTTGAAGTCTGTACAATTTCGTCTCGGATTGCAATTGCCACGTGTGACACGGCGTGCCCATCGTTTGCTTGCCCATCTGTCGGCGAAAGAATTTTTTCATTTTTCTCCCAACAAACCCAAACATCGCACTTTGAAAATCTTTCAACCCATCGCTAGGGCCGCGTATTTTCCTCGCCCATCAATGATAGACGCACTCCAACGAGCTTGCCACATACGAAGCAAAACTTTGTTTTTGGTTACGTGGGTTTGAACATTTTAAAAAATCCATTTTTTTGAAATTTTATTATCTAATAGTACAATATGTCTAGAATATTCTCCCAAAATTTTAAGTCAATCGGAGTAAAAGTCTAGCAAAGAGAGACTTTGGGAATTCCCCCCGTTGGGAAAGACCGGCCGGGAGCGACGCAGTTAATCGCATTTTTCTCAAAACACTATTTTTGAAGTCGGTGGACACGAGTTCTAAAAAACGAATTCACTTATTGAAATTTTGCACACTTCTTCAAAATACCATTGACTAGTCATCGAACAAAGGTTTCTTTTTCGATTACAAATAATTTTACAATGCTATACGCCGTGTAAATTGTACCAAAAATTGAACTATTTTGCATACAACTCTTCCAAAAATTCAAATTCCACTTTTTAAAAAAATCTTTCGTTCAATCACGAGCTATACTTTCATATTAACAGAAAAATTGGTTTTTTTTTCATTCAGATAAAGCTATCATGAGTTATCCTGACCACCACGAGGACATTTTTTCAGGGGTTTCCGGAAACCAGGTCCCACCGGCTGAATTTCCCAAATTATTGGACGATTAAAAAAAAATATTGTTGAAATGTTGCTCTTTTATGTGCTTAACGTTTTACATAAAAATGAATAAAAATAAGTTAAATTTAAAAAACTGTATTTCCAGACTTTATTTATCAAGCCCAATAACTTTTATATCCATATTTTTTATAAAATCCTCAAAAAAATCGCGAAAATGGCCTTTTTTCGTGGCTCCAAAGTGGACTGCCCCCTTAAGATCTTACCTGACACTGGTACATGTTCCTGGGACTCTGATTGCAGTCGGGCATGGGAATGAGGCACGCTAGATTACTGAGGAACGATGTTTTCGCGAGTTCCTGGTGGGTGGTCAGCTGAAAGAAGGTTTTTAAAGTTAATTTTCGAAAGTCATCGAAGAATTAACGAAAATGAATAAAATCCATACTCCTTCGTACGCTTCCGAGGACGTGACTGAAACGTGCATATAAACTTGTTCGAAAGTCCCGACAAGTTCAACTTTGTTGGCGACCAAATTGAGAGTCGGTCTCATCATTCGAGCAGGTCCGGTGAACAGGAACAGGCCCGGATACTGCGACGGCACGTTTTTCTTCGGTACCAAAACGATTTCCAACGTGTTGGGGATCTGAAAAAATCAATGTTCAGTTTTCATGGCGATATTCCGTGTTGTCTTCGCGGGCTCCTACGATCTCCTTTTTAATTTTAACCCCAAACAACCCCAAGCACACTCGACCGCCTCCAGTTCCTGAAACCCCTTCTGGAATTTGCTCGAAGGGGCACAGGGAAACTGCCGAAAACCCCCGCCGATACAGGCGACCATATTCACTCTGAATTTTCAGCTATTGGCTCAGTACGAACGTCGCTTCACAGGAAAATTCTCACCTCTCTTCCCTCGATTTTGGTAAGCCGAAGTTTGTCCACGACGCGCGTAACTATCTCATCCTCTATCAGGCCGATGACTTTACCATCGAGGACAACCGTGTACGAGGATTTCCAGTCGTCCGCGATCGTGATCGGGATCATACCGAGATCCAGCAAGACCGTGGGTATCGCTGCCTTCAATTTTGGATCCGGATGACGCGTTATGACGCAGTTCATCGTGAGATGATTGAGGAGGCCGCACGGGGCACCGTCCGGAGTGTGGACGGGACAGATGAAGCCTGGCGGGCGAAAAAAAGTTGCAAAGCGTAACTTACGATGATCAATGAAAGTTATATCAGGTTGGTAAGAAAGTCTTGCGACACTAAAGTGCTCGGTTAAATATTTTTCCTTGCATATTATCAACTTTTTCCGCCTAACACCACAATAAATGCCGAGATCGACTCTACGCAATTACAGAAGCTGTCGGAAATTAGTAAGGCGGGATATACATTTACAACGATCAAAAAATCGATTTTTTTTTGTTTAAAGGATATACCTGTATATGTAGAATATTTTCCCAAAGTTTCAAAGCGAAATTCGAAAAACTTCAAACGCGTTTTTCTCAAAACTGCATTATCGAAATTGGCGTGCAGGATTACTCAAAAACAATTAAGCCGATTGAGTTGAAACTTGGTAGAAATATTGATAATATTGGATCCTTCTACTTGACGAAAATTGTTTTTGAAAAATTGCCAAAAAACTACTCTTTAATCCACTTTTCCATTACCCCAAGCGTCAGGCAGCAGTTGTCTCGCCTCGGTAGTTCTCATTTCCTGGAAAAACGAGCCTCTGTGGGTCGCCCGAAAGTGGCTCATGTAACGCATCCTGTTGATGTTCTCCGCGACGATCGTGAGGCCGGTGTTCTGCATCAATCCCAATCCCGTTTGACTACGAATGTTTCCCGTGGACAGGAAGTTCTCCATTTGCGCCTCCAACGAGCCCGTTTGCTTCAGAACCGTGAGCATTTCAGCTGAAGCGAAATAAGCAAGAAGAATCTCCTCGTTTAACGGAACATCGAAATCGTAGTTTTGAGCTTCGCGAAAGAACGTTTTTTTTTTTTCGACAATTGAATACTTACGCACGGTTAATTTATACCTGTTGCCGCTACTCTTGGCACGCTTCGTTATCACCATTCTGATAATCCCCAGCCACAGATACAACTTCTCCTTGAGTACTTGAAGATACAGATGACCGCCGAGCAGACACTCCTGCATCATCACCGCATCCGCACCCTCCACTACGCACTTCTCGTTCGCGAGGGTGAACAACTTTTGCGTCATGAAAACGAGAAGATTGAATTTGTCGATGGGCTCGTCCAGATGGATGGCTATGCATTTTCTGACGAAGAAAACAGAAGAGCACGAGTTAGAGTCGTGAAATTATATCGTCGTTTCTAGATTATGAGATTGTTTGATCGACGATACGAGTCTCGTCTTTGTTGGAATGTTTCATTTGCTTTGAAACAATATTTTAACAATCGAAAAAAAACGAAATAATGTGAGATTTTTAATGTTAAAAAAATTTCAAACAAGAAAAAAACTCGTGATTTTCACTTTTTTAGAAACCAAAAACAAAAAATCCAAAAAAGTGTATTTCAGTTAATGATTAAAAAAACATGTTCGGTTTGGATTATTTCCTTCTTCCTCGGTTCGGTTTGGTTTGGATTATTTCCTCCTTCCTCTCTTCAAATTCGGAATGAAAAAAAAACAATTGGCAGGTATACATTTTTTCAAGAAAAAAAAACAACACGGAAATTCTTATAACGAGTATTAGGTTTGCGGTTTTGAAGTTTTTTTTTTAAATTAAGAAGATGACAACCCAGTAAAGAGTAGTGTTAGATGAAAAGTTGAAAAAAAATTCAACAATAAAAACCTTATCAAAGCTATCGATTTTTTTTACGAAATAAAGAACGAAAAATCTATAAAGTGTAGTTCGTTTAATAATAAAAAATATACCGAGTATTAGGTTTGGGTTTCTGATGTGTCTTGAAGTTCGAAACAAAAAAAAATTACAAGTATGAATTTTTCAAGAAAAAAAAACGAAAATCCTTGTGACGAGTATTATGTTTGGAGTTTTATTTTAAGTCAAGGCCTTAGGCCACAGTAACGAGTATAAAATCGTCTGCGAATTCAACAATTTTTTTTCGCATGAAAAGCGATTCACTCATCAAATTAATTACACATCTATTTAGTATGAATATCAAGCTGTTAGAAAAAATATACATTTTTTTTTCGATGTACAAAATGGCCGTCTACTCGAAACTTCTCGAAACAGCTTTTTTCCAATTGGCGTGACGAATAACTTTAACAATTTTCATTCGATTTACTTCAAATTTAAAAGATATGTTCCTAATTGCATTTCGCAGAGAGGTGAGTACGGAATTTCTGTTTAATCGAAAACTTTTCATTTTATGAGCAGTTTATGAACGGTTATAACGAAATTTTTCACTGAAAATTCATTTAAGTTCAAATACCGACAACTTTTGAATAAAACAATATTATTTAAATTCGGTACGTACTTCTCTAGCTATTCTAATGTAGATTGACGAGAATTTTAGTTTTTTGTTCTAGGTAAAAAATTATGGATGCTAAATGCCACGCCGCGGAGCGCCTAAAAAAAAGATAACAAAAGAAAATTAGTAGTCGGTCATTTTGCACATCGAAAAAAATATATATATATTTTCTAACAGCTTGATATTCATACTGCATAGATGTGTAATTAATTTTATGAGTGAATCACTTTTTCATACGAAAAAAAATTGTTAATTTCGCACATGATTTTATACCCGTTACTGTGGCCTAAGGCCTTAAGAAGATTAAAACCCATTGGAGGATTCCAGGTTTGCCGTTTTTAAGCGGTCTTCAGTAAAGAATAGAAAAAATCATGAGTATTGGGTAGATTTTTTGTTCTAGCTGGAATAAACAAATTGGTGGTTGGCAATGTTTTTAAAGTAATATAAAGCGCCAGGATTTACGCCCGTGGTATTTCCGTGGTATTTTGTGGACCAAATACATTTCCGGTTATATATCTTCATTTCCGTTGTTATCTCTTCCGTAACTGACAAACCGTACAACACTTCAACAACTTATCATTATTTGTAATTTTTGCGTCTATCCAAGCGTCGTACTGAAACTAAAGTGCGAATATTCTGCCCCCCCCCCCGACAGCGAGTTTTATCAAAAACGTTCCCTCAAATAATTTTCTACTTTATGGCAATGTAAAACCCAAACCCAAGAGTTACATGCGTTTTCAAAATTCAGTTAATAAAAAACAATTTGTCAACTGCCGGGTTCTTCAGATGAAATAAAAACCTAATAACGAGTATGAGCTTTTAGCGTGCGATTGAGGCTAAGTGATTGAAGCTTTTCTTTTTATCCCTCAACCTCCCCGAATAGCGATGTACCAGCGAAAAAGGCGTGCCGTCGCGTTTTTGACTCACTTGATGATATAATCGCAGACTTGTGTGTCGCTCGACTCGTTGGCAACCTCGTAAAGTTTGATCCTGAACATTTTGCCGATATAAATTTTGCACTGCTCGTGGGAGTGGAGGCCCTCGTCGTGTACGGCGCGTAGCATGTTAAGAATGCAGCCGCGATAATAAACGTCGTCCTCGCGTCCAGCGATCAGGGCATTGTAGATGTACTTGTCGGACACGTCGACGAGACACTTGAGCATGAGAATGAGCGGCATGTAGTACAGGACCTTGCGGTGGCTGAACATCAGCTTGGCCGAGCCATCGGTCACGTAGTGCAGAGTATTCGACTGCGACAGATACGGATAATTTTCACGGTGCGCCAAGCGGAGATAACAAGCATCGTAAGAATTGTCACCCTCAGCCTACCGTGGCTGTGTTGTCGTCGCGAACGCTACGGAGCAGCAAGCCCAGATCGCTGAAGTTTATACCCCGAGCTTTCCAGCCGGAACGTCTGATGGCGATCGGATAGTTGCGTCTGGTCATCAGCAACATTCTTATCAGCCTCTCGTGTCCCTTTACGATAAAATAGCCGCCCCATTCCTGCTCGTGCTCTCCGTGGTTCACCAGCTCGCCGGGTTTGAGCGCCTTCAGGTGGCAGCGATTCGACTGTCGGCCAAAAATCAAATGAAATCGCGGACGTTTTCGATTGCGCTCGTCCGACGCCGGGTTACCTTCACCATGATGGGAATCTCGCCGAGATCCTTTTCTATCTGCTCCTGTGATTTTCCGTTGATCGACCAGCCGAGTCTAGCGACCAGTTTGCCCTTGTAGGTCGATCCTCTCTGTCTGCATTCGGTGGGATAAATCTTGTGGTTCCTCACGCCGATCGTGCCGGTCGGCACCATCGGCTGGTATATCGTCGCGTCCTCCACCCAAAGCACGACTCGGTCCTCGTTGGCCAGCGTCAGATACACCGGCGAAATGTCCTTCAGGCATTCCGACAAACCGTCCTCCAGCATGTAGTTGAAGGAATCTATGTGAGGTGCGCCCAGCGTTTGCAAGAGCTGGAGAAAAACTTGTTACAACCGGCAGGATAATAATAAAAATGAGCAATGTGAAAATTATTCACTCACCGGGTTCTGCGCTTCGGGAGGTGTCCCGAAGTGCGGCGATGTGTTCGACAATACGGGCTCCACCAGCATGTTCACATTTGACGAATAATAATTTGTTGTAAAGGAAGTAGAATTATTGATATTTTGCACGTTTTTGTACGACGCACAAATACAACACGTGCTTGGCTTGGAAAGCTAGTGCTGCGGTATCTGTCGGTGTTTTTCCTTATTTTTAGTTACCGACCGATGGTAATGTATTCTAGATTTCATATGCATTTTTTCTTTTGCATACCATATGTGTGTATGGCTGTATATATATATATATATATATATATATATATATATATATATATATATATATATATATAAACGGGTACTATTTTGTTGGTAATAAGAAATATTTATATTATTTGTCGACGTTTTTCCACAATTTGGAGACACTGTGCGTAAAATTGCGCAGGTATAGCTTTAGCATTCATAATTATTTTGGAAAGAAATCGCTGTGCTGTCTGTCGGTGCTCTTGATAACTTTTAGTTACCTTCCGATGGTAATAAATTGTCAACTATATATATTCATATAATTTATCTATATAGGGTGTCCCATTTGAATCGTCCAGCTCGAATATCGTCAAAATTGTCGATGACTACAATGTGCGTCGGACAAAAGTTAAGGCGAAACAGAAGATGTACCATGTGACATATGAGTGCGAGAAAGATAGTTGAAATTTTCAAACCGAGATTTCTTGAAGATGATTAATATTTAGGGCACAATAAAAGTGTCAAGGTCTGCGTCGGGGGCTGATGCCTTTTTTTCCCTAAAAAAACCTGACCGTCTATGTGAAAACTCGATTCGAAAATTTGTAAGATTATGTTGACCTTGTACATGCCCTTAAGGAGTTCCGGTACAAAAGTCAAAATGTTAAGAAATTGATCAAATTTGGTGATAATGTTGTTCAACATTAAGTGCGAAGACACACATTTTTTCAAAATTTTCTACTACTTAGTTATCGAGTAATTAAGCATTAAAGCAGATTTCTTTTGCCCGCAATGTATACCTATATAGATGGAAACGCTTTGCTTATACATGTGAACTTTAGTGTTAACTTACTCGATAACTGTGCAGAAGAAAAATCTGAAAAAATTTGTATTGCCAAATTTGGCACTACAGAGTTCACCAAATTTTATAAAATTCTGAATTTTTTGAAATTTTTTGTTTTTAACATGGTTTAGCATGGCAACATTATATCGCCCGTACCGACATCCTTAAATGATTTCGAGAAGCATATTTCCAGGTACAATTCTTTTTATACGATGGCCTAGAGGTCATAGGAAGGTCATTTCGCATTTAAAAAAATGTAATCATATAGATTTTACAGTACCAATGATGCACTCATTTTGTATAGAGAATGACGAGCCGCATTGATGGGTGCAATAAAAAATACATAACTATAAAAATAGGTTTTCGACTTGACCTTCGGATGTTCTCTAAGAGTCCATATAGACGAAAAAAACACTTACACCGCATAATTAATCTTCCGAAACTATCAAAATTTTGTCTAAAACGTATTTCAGTATTGCCGACACTTTCGAAGCCATTGGATCGTGTCGCCTCGAATTCGACACCCTGTACATACGAATTGTCTTTGTGTACACATTCAACATATATATGCGATATATTTTTCTCTCGCTTTCCGTCAAACGCGAGCTGCATAACCTCAAAGTCACGAAACAACACGGACACTTGTCATCTTATTTTTTTTAATTTTACAACCGCATCGCGCGATCGATTGCGAAGAAAATTCGATCGATCTTTAGGAAGTTGCGATCGATGAACGCAAGTGAAAAGACTGCGAGCGCGAGGAATCCGAAGTAATGCATAACATCGAGATCGAGGACTTTTATCATCATGACTTCACAACGGCATCGGAATGGGAAGTCTTTGTCGCGCGGCTGGAGGAAATTATACACGAATGGAAATTGCCACAGACGAAGATCGGGCCGATGTTGAAACCCAAGGACTTTGCCAACTTGACGTGGGCCCAACAGTCGGAGGAACTCAATTTCGCAGGTATTTCAGCAAGTTGTTTTTGTTCGTTTGGATGTTTGAAACTTTGTTTAGGTTTTTAATATTTTGGTTTGGGTCTTGAAAATTTTTGTTTGGGTTTGTTTGGATTTTCAATACTTTTGTTGGGGTTTTGAAGACTTGCTTGGTTTTGAAGGCCGTTGTTTGGGTTTTTTGAGTTTCAAAGACTTGTTTTAGTTTATTTTAGTTTTGAATACTTTTGTTTAGGTTTTTTACTTTCAAAAGTTCGACTTTTACGGAATATACCAGTTTTTTTTCTACCCAACAGATGTTGGCTTCACCATGAAACACTTCAAGCTAAAAGTGGAGGACGAGGCTGTCGAAGGTGCCAGTGACGATGTCGAAGACGGCCAGACCCAGGCGCACATGGACGCCCTGGACGCTTCCAACGATTTCGTCCGCCTAGACCAGGATCATTTGGAAATTGCACGCTATTACGGCGTTCGAGAATTCGTCGTACTCGTGCCCTCCAAGCGGCAATCCATTCTCGAAGAGACCAAGATCAAGATCCTCCTGAGCTCTCTGACGATAGCGGCAAATAACGCAAATTGGTGAGCTTTGTAAATGCTTCTGGAGCATTTGAATCTTTGGCCAAGGATAAGGGTTTACCGTGATGGTGGTTTCGTTTTTAGCGAGATACCCGCCTTGGTTCAAGTTCAGGAACAGTGGCAAAAGTTCTATTTGGGTATCAGCATCGGCAGAGGCACTTCGACTCATCTGGATATGGTTCACTTGAAGAAGACTCCGCCGCATTGCAGATATCTTACCGGTATGCGGACTTTGTAGGAACGGAAGTTCTCGAAGAACAGATTGATCATCGATATTTTTTTCTGATGCGAGTATCGCGATGACGGGGGTGGGATTTTATACACAGTTGATAGAAAGTCTTGCCGAGTTTGAGTTTTTTGTCATCGAAAAATATTAAGCAACGATGAAGATATCCAGTTGTTATTAACAAATGGATAAACGTATGAAAAAATTATCTGGTCGGACGATAGTAACTGTCTTAAACTACGCTCTCTCCGAATTTGAAGTGAATCGGGCGAATAGATTTTGGCATACGACTTACATTTCATAAAACAGTTTGGAGAGAAAGGCAAAATAAAAAAGGGTGACCCAATTGAAGTTTGCATTGTAGGAATGCAATGAAAATCAATATTTTCGGCCTGCCTCAATTGCTTTTGGCAGATTCTACCCACGAATTCCTCAACTATTTTTAGAGACGACATTGAAGTTCGCATCGTTGGATCGCAAGGGAAATTCATTTTTTTCGATTGCCAACATTTATTTTGCCGGATTTGGGCAACAAAAATCACTTCGACTTTTGTCAGGATCCTCATTAAAAATCCACAACACAAATTGGCAAGAAAATATTTTCGTTGATAAAAATAACGAATAAACGAAAATTAATCAAATAAATAAATAATAAATAACAAAATGAAATTTCATTTTTCTTCTATTTCTATAAAAGATGAAAAATGAATTTTCGTTGCATTCCAACGATGCAAACTTCGACGCCGTTTTTTAGAGCTACTTATTTCCACATTTACGATACAAATCCGCCGAAAATATTTCGCGTGGAATATGTAAAAAAAGGTCTTTCCATGTATTCCATTCCACCAACGATGGCAGAAATCATTAAAAAATAATGACCGCCGCCCGCGTTCTCCAGGTTTGCTTGCCCTTTTCAAACAAAAGATCAGCGACGGTAGCGGCATACGTCTCGAGCCGGTATCGGTATCGGCAAGATTCTCGTACGTTCTCAAGGACTGGACGAATTTCACGTGGACGCAGGAGCCTCCGGATTTCGATTTCATGCAAGGAGAGACGGTGGGCGTAGCCGAGCTCGGAAAATTGCCTTTCGGAGCGACCTTCGATCCCGTTGGGTATTGAATCTCATTTCTCATCCTCGCTTCCTGCTCTGCCAGAAAAAAAAAACGCCAAAGAAATTCACCGAAGTGACTTTGTATTCCAGTGAGCTCCATTTGTTCGCGACTTGGCCGCAGATGTCGGAGAACGTGGTGGTGGACAGCGAAGGCTTTACCGATTTCGAGCCTGCATTGGCGCCCGAGTGGTCGGTGCAGGTGAAGATGATTGCCTCGCCGGCGTGCCTGCTCGGCGAGTACCTCAGCGACTTCATTCACCTGTGCGCCAGTCAAAAGAGCATGGCCGATCTGCTTGGCGACGCGGCCGATTACGGGCTCGACTTTACCGATCACACGCTGAGCGCGGCCTTCAACGTTCTCACGGAATCGCGAATACCGACGTTGTCGAGCGTCGTGAACAGGACCGCCTCGAAGAGGAACAAGAACGTCGAGGGGCCCATACCCGAGGAAGTTCTCGTGCCGATCCTCTACTTCCTCTTCCCGGACGCCGAGGATAACCAGGTCAATTGACAGAAACACTCATGGCTGTTACGCAAAAAAACGAGAGGCGTGAAAATATTATTTCGCTCTTTTCTTTTACCGTTGACGTGCGAACTTAAATATCGATTCTAGGAAAAAAGAGATGCGAACAAACATTGTACAAAATTTCATTCTCTACAAGTTTGTTCATGTTCGTTTATGCCCTAAAGGTAAAAATAAACGAAATAATGCAATAGCCGCTTTTTTCAGGTTTAATTCGAAAAATATCGATGGTAGAGAAAAAACTGTGATGACCAAAGTTGTAAAGAACTCGATTTCCTACAAGTTTAGTCATTACCATTTTTACCTAAAACTTGTGAATCGCGGAGTTATTCAACAAAAACAATTTCCCATTAAATTTAAGACGACGATATTAACTGAACGCAAGCTCAGCCCAGAATGAAACTTACACATGTTGTTTTACACTTATAAAAGAAAATTCACTGTAAATCTCAGCTGAATCAACCTAGTTATTGGGGTAAAAAAATTAAAAAATTAAAGATTTTTCTTTTTTGTTAGTGTTGTAGTACTTGGAAAATTTTGAATTTTTTTTTCGAAATAGTTCATAGAAAAACGCATTTTTTTTTGTAGAGGACATTTTTTCGTACAACAAGAAGATCACTACGATACGACCATTTGAAATTTTATCACGTGTAAAATCTTGTCTCTGAGTTAGCGAGCCGATAAAAAACTGAAAAAAATGCCACGTACTCAAAATATGTACTCAGGCTTTTAGGCCGTTCGAAAACACTTGGAATGCCTCATATATATTTCTTTACTTTACAATATTTATATTATTTTTCAAATTTCAGTTTTTTTTTTATTTTAATATTTAACATTTTCATACATCTAATGTTCAAAAAATTATGTCCTTCACTTGACCCCACTCTCTGCGGCATATTTGCAAAACCTGGGAAAGTCATAGAATTTCAAAGTCAATGATGCGTAACAACCATGCCTGTCCAACTTTGACGCGCTTCTAATCATCCCCTATTCTTCTTCGTCCTCCAGAAAGCTCCGTACGGCGATATAAACGCGTACAGCCTCGAGGACGATCCCTGGCGCGGCGTGAAGACTTGCGCCGTCGACGGTTTGGTCTGGCGTTTGGCGATCGTCGCCGCTCACTGCGCCCACAATCTCGGCGGTGCCCACGCGCTTGCACAAGTCTGGCACGAATTCGTCCAAGAGATACGCTATCGTTGGGAAAAGAGTATCCCGATACCGGGGTAAGTACACTTTATTTAACATTCCTTTATTCACGATTCTGCAACGTCATTCTTAAGCTGACCTGACGTTTCTTTGATTCGTGAGACAGCAAAAAAAATGAAAAAAAAATCGTCTTTACGACGCAACGGGTCTATAAACTACGAGACTACGTTCTAACGGCTTTAGAACATTGACTGATGTCAATTGATTTCGCTTATTTTACTTTTTTTCTTTGCGATATACATATGTGTATGTGTGTATATATATATATATATATATATATATATATATATATATATATATATATATATATATATATATCAATTGACGATTTACTTTGTTCTCTAAACGTATGTTTGTGTATATATATAAATTATAGGTATGCGAATTCATTTCTTGTATTTTTGTAAAGTTAAAAAAACATCTATAAAAGTACAAAAAGATATTGATCAATAAAGTAGTATCCATAATTGGTGAGATAATTTCACATGATGGCTTATTTGATTGATTATTAAATCTTGTACGCTTGTAAATAAATGTTGAACTCTCCAAGAAAAAGCCAAAATTAAATTTGTACCATTCTTATAATTTGTGTATATATCATGTGAAATTAACTCACCAATAATGGATACTATTTTATTGATTTATGGACACCATTTTATTGGTCGAAATATTTTTTGTACTTTTATAAATAATTTTTGAACTCTATAAAGATACAAGAAATTTTATATGTATATGTATGTATATATATATATATATATATATATATATATATATATATATATATATATATATATATATATATATATATATATATATATATATATATATATATATATATATATATACATACATATACATATAAAATTTCTTGTATCTTTATAGAGTTCAAAAATTATTTATAATAGTACAAAAAATATTTCGACCAATAAAATGGTGTCCATAATTTTTGCGGTAATCTAACATAATGATGGTCTATTTTATTGATTATTGAATCTTCCTTGTACGTTTATGAATACATTTTTTATGTGACAAGGAAAAGCTGAATAAGAATTTGCGCCATTCCTATAATTAATATACATACATGTACTATAGTTTAGTCGGTTTTCAGAAAACGATATCTTACTAATAAATTCCGAGAAATCACGCATTTATATATATATATATATATATATATATATATATATATATATATATATATATATATATATATATATATATATATTTAAATGCATGTATATGTATCTATATGTGTACGTATGTATAAATCATTTACCAAAAAGTTTAACGTGATGAATTTTGTTTTACTCCTAACAATACACTATACGTAGTTTGCCTTAGGAATTAATGAACTCGGTCACGCTACAGTCTTTGGAATAAACCACGAGTATAGCTTTGACGTTTATCTACGAAAACGTAATAAAGATGACGAGGCGACGTAGATACTGTGTATCTGTCTACTGTCCTACGAATGCACGAAATGGTCCACCACTCTTCGACCAGCTGGACGGTGAGGTTTAACGCGTAAAAATCCTCCGATGCAAAGTTTCCCCGTGTGTTTTCAACACTTTCTCAAAGTACACGAATTAACGATCGGAGAAAATGCAAGTAGTACGTGCGAGGCTCCGAGTTACTTCGCTTCGAGCACCTTTAGAGCAGACATTTGGAGGCCAGGGTCACATTGCGCGTGGCTCGTTGAAAAAAGAAACGAAAAACATTGTGCACGAGACCATGGTAGTGCCCTTCGAGTCGCGAGAGTGTACGTTCATCAAAAGCGGATTCTCACGGGAACGTGCGGGGTCTCACATATATATTAGGATGATGCAGAAAAATCGATACTTTTTTCTTCGTTCCCTTAGCGAAGAACGTTGGTTCATGGCGAAAGAAAAATCTCGCTCAAAGTGATGAGCTTGCGCTCGATTGTAAAATCCGGCGCAAGCAATTTTAACGTATTTGCCCAATTTTTTTCCCAAAATCATGATTTCTCACGTGGGAAAAATGTGTTAAGGGGTTAGGCCACAGTAACGGGTATAAAATCATGTGCGAATTTAACAATTTTTTTCGTATGAAAAAGTGATTCACTCAAAAAATTAATTACAAATCTATTTCGTATGAATATCAAGCTGTTGGAAAATATACATATATTTTTTTCGATGTACAAAATGGCCGACTACTCGAAACTTCTCGAAACAGCTTTTTTCCAATTGGCGTGACAAATAACTTCAACAATTTTCACTCGATTTACTTCAAATTTAAAAGTTATGCTCCTAATTGCATTTCGCAGAGAAGTACGTACGGAATTTCTGATTAATTAAAAACTTTTCATTTTATGAGCAGTTATAACGAATTTTTTCACTGAAAATTCATTTCTTAAGTTCAAATACCTACAACTTTTGAATAAAACAATATTTTTTAAATTCCGTACTTCTCTAGGTATTCTAATGTAGATTGACAAGAATTTTCGTTTTTTGTTCTAGGTAAAGAATTGTGGATGCTAAATGACACGCCATGGAGCGCCCAAAAAAAGATAACAAATGAAAATATTAGTCGGCCATTTTGTACATCGAAAAAAATATATATTTTTTCTAACAGCTCAATATTCATACTCAATAGATGTGTAATTAATTTCAAGAGTGAATCACATACGAAAAAAATTGTTAAATTCGCACATGATTTTATACCCGTTACCCCTAACCCCTTAAACATATAACCACGTGATCAGTCACATTGAGCAGGCCCAAAATAAAATTTGCATCGTACTAGGGCAACTCTCATCCGAAGCGCTCTTGATCCAATCCCAAAAATGGATAGATTGACTTTTTCAACAAAAATCATATTTATCGAGTCTCGAACTAATTTTGTAAGCATTCTTTTTCATTTCAGATATGAAAATCCACGATTTTGAGCGAAAATTAGGAGATTTTCCGAAAGTGGCTTGCTCCACCGTTTAAAATTGACCTGCAGTCGCTTATAGCGCGATATTTGTTCTCTCTTCTCGGCATGTACCAACGCTCCGTGCGGTGGCCCCGAGGACGAAAAAAGCGTCGGCTTCCTTGCATCCAATAGTGCACACACGCGTTGACCAACGAGCGTGCGCACGTTTGAGCAATTTGACAAGCGCATCGTGCGCATCTCGTTCACAGTGGCACCAAGCCGCTCCTCGTAGTTGGATTGCGCGACATGTAAATATCCATGTCGTGATCGGTCCAGTTGTTCTCCTCGTAATTGTTCAGCGTGTGAGTCGAGTCCGCCAGGCTGTAACGGCTGCCCGGACGCGGTGGATTCTGCTCGATGTTGCGGTTGCGCGATCTCGGCCGTTGACGACGGGCGGACGCGTGAGGGGGCAAATGACTCGTCGGAAATCCACTGCGGGACATTCGGTCCGAGGGGGCCGCCAACGACTGTCTCGATTGTCGTAATTCTGACGGGAACAGGAAAAATAATCAACGTTACATCTTTTCGTTGGTTTTTTGAAAAATTCTGCCATAAACGAGATTTTTCGATGTCATATACCTGGTCTCGTACTAACGAGATTCGTAGCGAGTGCCGCGTTGGCGAAGTAACGCGAGGAATTATTGGAGAAGCTGTGCTGCGACTGTCCATCGGCCAAAGATCTCGTCGAGACTTTGCCACCACCGTAATGGCCGCCAGCCTGCGATCTTCCCTCGTCGATGCACGAGGCTCTGGTGATTGATCCTGCGAGAAAAGCGAAATCTTCGTGAATTATCGTCGAAGAACCGGAAGCAGCGGCCTCGCTCGGGAACCGGAAGCTGGGTTGCAAATAATGCATTACTTTTTGTAATGCATTAGCGTTTTTATCACTCATTATTTTATATTTTGTAATAAAAAAATGCATTACGCATTACATTACATTCGGCAATGTAACAAATTTCCATTACTCATTACATTACATTTTGTAATGCAAACAATTTCCATTACTCATTACATTGGATTTTGTAATGTAAAAAAATTCCATTTCTACTAATGCAATGCAATGTAAAAAATCTCCATTACTCATTACAATATAATAAGGATTATTATTCGTTTCCCATTAGGGGAAGCGGTTTTTGCACTGGGTCGATCGGACCCGATGGGAAACGAATAATAATCCATATTACCTTGTTACGAGTAATGGAGATTTTTTACATTACATTAATAATGTGAAGTAAATTCTATTACTCACTATCTTATATTTTGTATCGTAAAAAAAATTACATTAAAATTTGTAATGTAAAAAATTTCCATTGCCCATTACATTGCATTTTGTAATAAAAATATTACACAATGCAAAATGTAATGTAATGAGTGATGGAAATTCCTTACATTACAAATTCCAATGTAATGAGTAATGGCATTTTTTTTACAATACAAAATATAATGTATTGAGTAATGGACATTTTCTACATTACAAAATCGAATGTAATGAGTAACGGAAATGGTTTACATTGCAAAATGTAATGTAATGAGTGATGGAAATTTTTTACAATACAAAATATAATGTAATGAATAATGGACATTTTCTACAATACAAAATCCAATGTAATGAGTAACGGAAATGGTTTACATTACAAAATATAATGTTATGAGTAATGGCATTTTTTTACATTACCGAACGTAATGTAATTACAAAATCCATTACAAGAGTAATGAATAATGCATTACTTTTTCATTGCACATTTCGCAACCCTGACCGGAAGTGACCATGGCAAAAATGGGATTTTGAAAAAAGGGAAGGAATTACCTTGTCTGTCGACGGGGAAGATTCTGGGTCGCGGAATACTTCGATTACTGTAGGCGGACACCTGGTCCCACTCCTTCTGCGCGTTGTACGCGCTCAGCGTCGCCATCGAGGACAGAGGACCACCCGGACTCGGAGTCGGACCGACGTTCGAGCAACAGTTGACCGGCAGACCGGCAATCGGTCCGCCCATCTTCGTCTGATCGATGCTGTGCAACGTGTGCAACTTCCGGGCTCGCCGACGCAGAGCGACGAGAAATATTATCAGGGCGACCGCGACCGTCGCGCATATCGCCGCACTCGCCGCTATCGTTATCTTGTCCATGTTCGAGGTCGGCGAATTTTCCGTACGTACCTCCCGGCACTGGTTGTAGGGCACGTTGCCCGGCGCTATGTTCGTCTCCTCCAGCGACACCACACAGACCACTATGCATTCCTGCAATTTTCGCCACCAAGAAAACAATGATTATTTTCTAAATTTCATTATTGAAATAATGATGAAACGATCATTATTCGGAAATAATGATCATTTAGTTTCGATTTGAATTTTTTTCTCCAACATATGAAGTTTTATTGTTCATCAAAAGCCTGTGTGGCCGACGTCCCTAAGGGGCTGAAAAATGACTCGGAACGAATCTGTTATTGAGGAGGCCAACGAATTATTTATTCACAAAATGGAATACTGGGTTACTTTAAGGGATTACATTTACCTGGAGGCCCGGAAATATGGACAAATTCCGTTTTTTTCTGGAAAACGGTTGGTAAAAAAGAAACGCATTCTTTCAACCACGAAGTTACATATATTGACAGCTTTTGAAAACAAATCACCAAAAAATACAGAAAAACAACAAAAACATGGCCGCCGGCACATAACACAGTTTTCAAAGTCGGTGGACATGATATCTCGAGGACCACTCGATGGATTGTTTCCAAATTTACAGGAGATACGATGAGCACCATTTAAGGGGTTAGCCCCACTTGCGATTTTGAAAAAATCGATTTTTTTTATTGCATTTTTTTTTAAGTATAAGTATCTGAGAATATGTCCTGAAAGTTTCAAGTCGATCCGAACAAAATTGACTGAGATATGAGCGTTGAAAGAGAAGAATCCGTTGTGTAAATGACCGGCTAGTCTGCCGTCTGGCGCGCTCGACCCTCCCTCCGACCTTCAATGCATTGTTCGATGAAAAGGGCCGTATACCTGGCATTCACAACGTTCATATAATAGACTGGAATTTATAAAAACGGGCCCGGAATAGATGACTCTATGTAAGTTTACAAAAAAAAATATTTTCTTCGTGTAAACTGAAATTGAAACTTTAAACGCGTTTTTCTCAAAATGGCATTTCTGAAGTCGGTGATCAAGATTACTCGAACACTAATGAACCGATCTTTTTGAAATTTTGCAGGCTTATTTAATACATAAAAATGTAGTCTTTAATCGTTCGATTTTATTTTTCGAAAAAAATGGCCGTTTTATAGCCAAAAAACAGCCGTTTTTTTTCGTTAAAATCGAACCATTAACTTTGACTGTCCGCCATTTTGTGAAAAATGAATATTTTTTAAAATCCTTCGATTAAAGACTAGTTTATACTTATATTTGACTAAATCCATCCGCATTTTTTTTCAGATGATCCACTTCGCCGCAATGTTGGTCACCGCAAACCGTGTATATAAAAACATTATTTCATTGACGGCCATTTGCCACTGAACAATGTAATATTTTTCAATAAAAAAATTACTGAAAGCTCTTCAAGATGTGTTCTTTAAGATGGTATATTGATCGATTAAAAAAGTTTTGTAGTTTTCGTTAAAAAAATTCATGAAAAAGGCCTTTTTTGCGCTACAAGTGGGGGTAACGCCTTAAAGGTCGTTGACGATCTCACTTTTTCATAATATATCTTCATTTTTAAATAGTACGTAAAAATGACGACTTTTTTCATAGATTTTGCGTGCTTGGGTTAACAATCGTCGTCAATTTGTTAAAAAAAAATTATTTAAAAAATCGACGATCGTCAACGACTCGTATTCATTGTTAACTTGAATAACCCGCTCGGCTTTTACACTTCAGATGGACCGTTTAAGCTGGGGAGTGTCCACCGTCAAACGTCGCGAAAAAAATTTCCTCTGCCAGCGGTAGTTTTTGTTATTTTTCAGTATTGTTTGGTGATTTTTTTCAAAGGCTTCAAATACATGTACCATAGTGTTTAAGAACAACGCGTTTCTTTCGCTTCACGGTAGATAAAATACGCCCCCAACAATATTCACCTGGGACGGAACGTTCTTGATCTTGAATTCCCTCTCGCTGGCCTCGAGAGGTGGCGCCTGTTTGAAGCTGGTATCGCCGAAGAGTCGATAAATAACGCGAAAGCCAAGAATATTGGAGACCTCGGTGTCCCAGTATATGACGACAGCGTTGTCCTGTCGCAGCACGTCCTTCACCACGATGTCTTTTTCCAATGTTTTAGTTTTGTACAATGGCGAGCCAAGGACGAGTGGTGGCCTGGGCTGATGTTGTTGCTGCATCGGTGCGAGATCCTGACTGTGCCTCGTCGAGCTTGGAGTCGTTCTGACGACGACGACGTTGCCCGTTCGCGCCCCGGTCGGTCGATTCGTCGTCGGGGCGTGTGTCGTCGTCATTGTCGTCGTCGTCGTCGTTGTCGTCGTCGTCGACACTTCCGGTCTGCGGTGCTCGATCGACGACGAGCTCGTTGACGTCGTCCTCGTCGCGTTTTCGACGACCGGAAGTGACGTCGTCGTCGTCGTAGGTGTCTGGCTCGTCGGTCGGGTCGTTGGTAGCAAAACGTCCACGACTCCGCTCACTGGGCCTGACGGCTCCTTCGTGTCGACACTCTCGACCGTTCCTATCCCGACTAACTCGGATGGTCGCTCGCAAGTCATGTCTTGAATAAAAAAACACTCGTTTTTACGTCCGTCCATCGATTGATCGGATTTCAATCATTCTCGTAATTACCGTTCGGATCGATATTGTAAAAACTGCGATCCTGGAGTCTCAGCGGGCTGCCGCAAAATTGTGGCTTTCTCTCGCGACTCGTAACTTGCAGATCCCTCGTCCGTATCCAATTTATGATCCACTGGAGTTTGCAATCGCAGACGAGAAAACGCCCGCCGAGGCTGAGCCCGCGCAAAGTTCCGTTCAAACGCGCCAGCGACTCCTCGGGCACTGTCGACAACGGATTTCCGTCTATCGCCAGTAACGTTATCGAGGGGTTACCCTCGAACGCGTTCACCGGCAAATCCGTGATCAAATTGAAACCGATGTCGAGCACCTGTCGAGGGGCAAAATGGAAAAAGAAAGAAGAAATGAATAAAAAATAAACTTTTCTTCAAACGTTTTAACAATAAGATTTTTTTTTAATTTAACAGTCGAAATAAGTTTTCTTTTTTCGTCAGTAACATTGCATTTCAACTCAATTGTCG
Source organism: Ophion ellenae (assembly GCA_963210295.1). Lineage (NCBI taxonomy): Eukaryota > Metazoa > Arthropoda > Insecta > Hymenoptera > Ichneumonidae > Ophion > Ophion ellenae. The sequence goes on from OY723393.1 coordinate 38,574,687, forward strand.
AAGAATTATTACCCTGAATTATCAACGACGATTTTCATGATGATTCTTTGTCGTATGAAAGTATTTTGAATCATCCCTAATTTAAGGGGTTAGGCCACAGTAACGAGTATAAAATCATGTGCGAATTTAACAATTTTTTTCGTTTGAAAAAGTGATTCACTCATAAAATTGATTACACATTTATTTAGTATGAATATCAAGCTGTTAGAAAAAACATATATATTTTTTTTCGATGTACAAAAATGGCCGACTACTCGAAATTTCTCGAAACAGCTTTTTTCCAATTGGCGTGACAAATAACTTCAACAATTTTCACTTGATTTACTTGAAATTAAAAAGTTATGTTCCTAATTGCATTTCGCAGAGAAGTACGCACGGAATTTCTGATTAATCGAACACTTTTCATTTTATCAGCAGTTTATGAGCAGTTATAACGAAATTTTTCACTGAGAATTCATTTCTCAAGTTCAAATACCTACAACTTTTGAATGAAACAATATTTTTTAAATTCCGTAGGTACTTCTCTAGGTATTCTAATGTCGATTAACGAGAATTTTTGTTTTTTGTTCTAGGTAAAAAATTATGGAAGCTAAATGTCACGTCGCGGAGCGCCTAAAAAAAGATAATAAAAGAAAATATTAGTAGTCGGCTATTTCGTACATGGAAAAAAAAAAAATTTCTAACAGCTTGATATTCATCAGAGTTGGGCGTGATTCTATTTATTAATACGAATACGAATTTATTCACATCGTGACTTTCGTGTGAATATAAATACAAATTTATTCATACTTTACATATTGTAATTACGAAAACAAATACCATTGTATTCACAAATATTCTGAACGTACAAATAAATTCACAGAAAAAATTGTGTTTATTCACAAAAAGTGTGAATATTTACAAAAAATCCTGTGAATTGAAATAAAATCACATCAAAATTTGTGAATGCAAATGTATTCACAAAAAATTGTAAATACAAAAAATTCACAAAATAAGTTGTGAATTTTTTCGTATTTAAGACAAATTAAAATCAAATTCACAATGATTACATTAAAATTTACACCGAAAGTGAGTTCTTACGAATTTTGAGAGAAAACATTGCGTCGAGGCAAAGAAATTTTTGCCAAAAAAGTTGTGAGTTTTAAATATTACATTATGAATATGAAAAAATTCACAAAATGAGTTGTGAATTTCCTCAAGTTGAAGAAAATTAAAATCGAATTCACGATAATTATATCGAAATTTACACCACGAGTGAGTTCTTACGTATCTTGAGAGAAAACGTGTTGAGGGAAAGAAATTTTTGCACAAAAAGTTTTGTGCAAAAATTTCTTTGCCTCGACGCAATGTTTTCTCTGAAAATACGCACGAACTCACTTTTGGTGTAAATTTTCATCTAATCATTGTGAATTTGATGTTAATTTGTCTTAAAAACAAAAAAATTCACATCTTATTATGTGAATTTTTATGTATTTACGATTTTTTGTAAATATTCACATTTTTTGTGAATATTCACAATTTTTTCTGTGAATGTATTTGTATGTTCAGAATATTTGTGAATACAATTGTATTTGTATGTATGCATTTTAATACGAATAAGTGAAGTGTGAATAAATTTGTATTTATATTCACATGAAAATCACGATGTGAATAAATTCGTATCCGTATTTATAAATAAAATTACGCCCAACTCTGATATTCATACTAAATAGATGTGCAATTAATTTTATGAGTGAATCACTTTTTCATACAGCAAAAAATTGTTAAACTTGCTCAGCAAGGGTACCAATCCTCACCACTAAAATTCGCCTTCGTTTCAAGACCTGTATAAAGACCGTGCTTTTTTCTCACCCTAAGATCATGAATGCTGTTGATGGCAGCGGTGGGAAAATCGGGAATGAGATTGTTGAGGAGACTGAGTGAGCTGAGGGTCGTCCTGATGCCGTGGAAAGCGTCGCTGCCGATGCTCTGTATCAAGTTGCGTTCGAGATTGAGGCCGGTGAGGGAGTCGAGGCCTTCGAAGGCTCGGGCACCAGCGGATCCGGGCAGTTCCCTGATGGAATTTTGGGAGAGATCGAGGAAGGCGAGGGTCTTGAGGCCTCTGAGGGAATCCGGCACTCTCTTCTGCCGAGTGCCTTTGAGGTTGAGATTCTTCAAGGTTCCCTCAAGGCCGCGAAAGGCACCGGTCGCCAGGCTGACCTCGTTGTCGGACAGCTTCAAGGTCACGAGATTCAAGCCCTCAAAGGCGTTGTCATTGACGCGGCCGATTTTGTTCATCGACAAATCGAGCACGCTCAGATGACGAAGTGTCTTCAGCGTCTCGCTCGGCACTTCCGTAAGCTCGTTGTCCTTCAGATTCAGGCTCTTCAGCAGGCCCTCTTGGCCCTTGAAAGAGTCCCTCTCGATCGTTCTGATGTGACATCCCGACAGTTGCATATTGTTGATCCTCAAGGACGACAAGGAGCCGTTTCTCAGGCTACCGATCGTACTGTTGTTCACGTAGAAAAGATCGATCGTCATTTTCGACGCGTAACGTCGCATCGCCGTCAACAATTGTCCGTAATCCACGATGTCGCATTGCACCGACAATTCACGCGCCAAATTGTAATCGCAGATGCACGAACTCTCGAGCGCCGCTACGTCCGCGGCCCACGGACACGGGGACGTCGCGCTTATCGTCGTTGAACCGACGATCGTCAGAACCAACAGCCTCGTTAGCCAAACTGAAACACACGAGAAATCAAACCAAAGATTCAATATTTGGAGGAAACAAAAGCTTTCTTTCGCTCAGTACGAAACTTTCGCCGTATTCATTTGAACATTTAATTGTCTGAATTTTCTTCAGACTTTTTAAAATATTTAAACCGAGAAATAAAAATATGAATATTAAGATTTTTAATTAATATTTTGGGACACGTTGTGCATAAAATCTTTTATTTAAATGCGAGAAATATTCGAATAATCATAATAAGAAATATGTAGATGGAATATATATGTATACTGGTATTGCGTATATACATATATGGGAATTTTTAAACACAAAAGTTAAAAAATTTCAATTCTATATTTTTTTTTAACATTGATAAAATAAAAATATTTAAAAAAATTCAAATTCTGAAATTAAACTCTAACATTTCCTGCAATATTTTCGTAAGCAGCCAAAATTAAATGCTTAAAAGTGACTATTACATATATATATATATATATATATATAGAATAGTCAATATTGTTTAAATATTTAAACAATATTTAATTATTGTTGGACTATATTGATTATGGCCATATATATATATATATATATATGTAAAAGTCACTTTTAAGCATTTAATTTTGGCTGCTTACGAAAATATTGCAGGAAATGTTAGAGTTTAATTTCAGATTTGAATTTAGAAAGTCAACATTTATTTCATGTACATATATATATATATATATATATATATATATATATATATATATATATATATATATATATATATGCATATAAAATAAATTCTACGATTAATAGCTTATTGTATATTATCTTTTATATATAATATAATGTACATGACGATATATAAATATATATCTAAATGTGAGTGTTACTCGTTTAGTTCGAGTTGGGGAAATTGAGAGAGACCGCGCACGAATAGGCGCGGACCGAGACTTGACATTCCCGTGGCTCATTAACTAGCGGGAACTATAAATTTCTCAATGCTCGTAAGTGATGCTGCGTGAGTAAATAAATCTTTGGATCTTACGGAAAAAGTTGCATCAATCGAGACTCTCGTTTGAAGTTTTGGACGAGCACACACTCAAATCTATACATACACACACACGCGCGCGCGCATATATATATATATGTAAGTCCCACGGTTTTCGAGATTTTAGGCTTTGTTATTTTTTTTTAATCATCTACTTTTGGTTTTTCGCATGCCATTTCTACAAATGATATGAGTCGACATTAACTAAGCAACTTTTTAAAGTAATTGGTACGATACGCGTAGTACATTTTTTTTACACTGCAGGCTATCAAAGTCAGATGTTCGAATTGGTGTGTATGCAAATTCTGCATAAGTTTTTTTTTCATAAAGTTTCTTCAACATTTGAAGTTAAAAAGAAGACTTTTCTAGATGAAACAAATAACCAAGAGTATTTTTTTTTTAACCGTGGACCTTTTACTAAACTTAAATTTCAGCATATAGCAGGACATGATCTGAACTATCCACAGTTAGAGGATTATCCATTCATAGCAGGACACCTGTGCGTGTGTGTATATATACATATATATATATATATATATATATATATATATATATATGTGTGTGTGTGTGTGTGTGTGTGTGTGTGTGTGTGTGTGTGTGTGTGTGTGTGTGTGTGTGTGTGTGTGTGTGTGTGTGTGTGTGTGTGTGTGTGTGTGTGTGTGTGTGTGTGTGTGTGTGTGTGTGTGTGTGTGTGTGTATGTGTGTATATATATATATATATATATATATATATATATATATATATATATATATATATATATATATATATATATATATATATATATATATATATATATAGCGGAGACAGAACATTCTATAAATACTTGGACTCCCTCCATAATCATTTGCGTTTAATAGGCCTGGATAAGTAATCATAAATAAATCGCCCGTATTTATTAGATAAATACCGGATTGACATTGATACGTCATCGTGTGTCGTATATATACAGTTATTTATATGTTAATGGTTTTTCCTCCCCTCCCCCATTCTAGCCCCCCCCCCCCCCACACTACCCACCGTACATCTAACACGATGACTTTTTATCTCGCGACACTTATCAGTAGGTACCATTCGATTTTACGGCTCTTACGTGCGCATGCCGAAGGAGCGATTGATCATTGCGATGGAGCAACTGAGCTAATCGGATAGCTCGGCCATCCAGCTAACGAGGCATGCCCTCGTGTGGGAATGTTGGAGTGGATTGTGGGACTAGAGGAAAGAGAGAGAGAGAGAGAGAGAGAGAGAGGGAGAGAGACGAAATGTGACGGAGGGACATACAAAGATTTATTTTTTGTTAAAAAATAAAACCCTAATTTTTAAACAAATTTTATTCTGATAAAATTCGTTGCATTTTGACGCTATGGGAATTTGCACTCACGCACATAGCGGGCGAAGCAGCAACTATTAGCAGTCGAAATATTTTCTAACCTATCCGACTTAGGAGAAAACTTTTTTTACGAAAGTTGCACAGTTCGAAGGGGGTCATCGAGCGGTGGCTACGAGGTTCATCCATGTGGAGGCGATATATATATATATATATATATATATATATATATATATATATATCCATAGATCCACACCTTCGAGCACCTTCTACAGGAGGAGTGTATGCACCGATTTTTAAATCGATTCTCGACTAAAATCATTCAAATTTCTCCTTTATCCATTTTTAATCCTAAATCTGGATCTTAAAATCATCATCTTAAAATTTGGTGTGTAAATTTATTATCAGTTCCTTGATAAAATTTGGAAAAAAGAAAATTAGTTGTCCCTCTTAAAAAATGGAGGTGACCTTGAAATCTTCGAAGATATATATATATATATATATATATATATATATATATATATATATATATATATATATATATATATATAGGAATGATGCAAAAAAAAACTAATTTTTTTCTTCGTTCCCTTAGCAAAGAACGTTGTTACCTACAAGGCACATCATTTAAGTGTCCGCCGTCGATTTTGTTGAAACTCATATATGTGATAAAGCATTGAAAACTATCAGACACGAATTTTTTATAATCCGCGGGAAAACGGTTTTAAGGGGGAAACCACCTCTCAAAAAACGGTTTTAAGGGGGAAACTACCCCTTAAAAGAAGGCGTTTCGGAGGGTAGTTTTGCAGTTTTACCCACAAGTAGTCCACCGATCTGAATGAAACAAAAACAAAAATTCTTCTAATGTAAAGCGATGAAAATCCACTATAGAATGACAAAAAATAATTGACAAAAAATAAATTAAGGGATGACACGCCTTCCTTTGAGGGGTCGTTTCCCCCCTTAAAAACGTTCTTCCGCAGATAAAAAGAAAAGTGTCTAATAGTTTTCAATGCTTCATTACATATATGAGTTTCAACAAAATCGAAAGCGGGCACTTAAGTGATGTTCTTTGCTAGTGAAAGAAAAATCTCGCGCAGTGAGCCCTTTTGCTCGATTGTAAAATTAGGCGCAAGCCATTTCACCGTACTTTCCTAATTTTGCCCAAAAATCATGACTTTTCACGAGTCAAATGAAAAGAACAGATGTTCACAAATATTGTAACCATTCTTTTTCATTTCAGATGTGAAAATTCACAATTCCTCCACTAGTTAAAATTGACCTACAGGGCTCACTTTTGCAATATTTTTTTCTCTCCCTCTCTCCATGTGTCGACATTTTTTATATGGTCCGAAGAAAAAAGACATTGAACTTGTTGCATCTGCATATATATATATATATATATATTTAGTGTCATCGACAGGTATAGTATCGAGCACAGAACTCATCGAGGCACGTTGGGGCCATTGACTCGTAACGGGTCTGAACCGTCCTCCCTCTCTCTCTTGCCCGTGTTCATCGTAAATACACATGACCACTACTGCAGCCGAAGTAATGCCCGTGTGGCTGAGGCTGGGACACACACAGCGTGTGCGCTCCCTTTACCGGAGGCTTTGTAACAGTAAGATGTAACGATATTCTACCCTGACCAAGGTAATTTCGGACCCCAACGGAGAATTTCGTTTCTCCAAATCATCGTCGAGTCGCACATCTGTATAATTAACGGGCAGCGTTGATTGTGGAGATCGTTCGTGACACGATCCCTGTTGCTGGATAAATATATACTATAATAATAATAATAATAATATTTTTTTTATCATAGATTCCATTGCCCCCCCTCATTACATTCCCCTCCATATTCCTCTTCTGTACATAAGAATAATAATTAATAATAAACAAAATAATATATTGTGAATATTGTAAATAAAATTACAATATAATAATAAAATATTAATGAATGAAATAATAATGAAACGATAATAATATATGACGTTTAATTATGGATTGGCAATATATCGCAATAATATACATTGGAAAGCATATTCACAGGGTGACAATGTTAAGGTGGACATGTGTTTTTTAAGGGGTCTTCTCACTTTTAGACGTTAAAAGAAAGGCTATTTCCATTAATTTCTTTGATAGGTTTATATTATAGATATTGATATGAAAGTCGTTATACTTAATAAATACACTTTCGAAATACATTTAAAAAAATATTTATTTATTTAAGTGAATATTTATAGACGGAAAAGGTAGTTGAAAAAATGTCCTAAAAAAATTGTAGGTCTGCGCTGTTGATGAAATCGCGGAGATCATCCGAAACAAAAAAATCAAACGGTTTTAGATTCAGTATAGGCTATAGCGCATATCTTACGATTTTTGATATATGCAAAAATAACAAAATGGCAGACATTTTTCGAGAAAAAAAAACGTTTTTTTTTCATCGTTTTTGGAAAAAAAATGGTAAATATAAAAATTTTGAAAAATCCTTGATATGCGCTTCTTACTTTAGACGTTAAAACAAAGGCTATTTACATGCATTTTTCTGATAGGTTTATATTATAGATATTGATATAAAAGTCGTTATACTTAATAAATACACTTTCGAAATACATTTAAAAAAATATTTATTTATTTAAGTGAATATTTATAGACGAAAAAGGTAGTTAAAAAAATGTCCTAAAAAAATTGTAGGTCTGCGCTGTTGATGAAATCGCGGAGATCATCCGAAACAAAAAAATCAAACGGTTTTAGATTCAGTATAGGCTATAGCGCATATCTTACGATTTTTGATATATGCAAAAATAACAAAATGGCAGACATTTTTCGAGAAAAAAAAACGTTTTTTTTTTCATCGTTTTTGGAAAAAAAAATGGTAAGTATAAAATTTTTGAAAAATCCTTGGTATGCGCTATAGCTATAGTTGTAAAGAATATGTGGTTGAAATTTCATAAGGATCGGTTCAGTAGTTTCGATGATTTTATCAACAAGCCGTCGAAAAACGTTGTTTCGAGAAAAACGCGTTTAAAGTTTGTTTGGGTTACACAAAGACATACATTTTTTTAAATGTATTTCGAAAGTGTATTTATTAAGTGTAACAACTTTTATATCGATATATATATAATATAAACTGAAAAAAAATCCACTTTCAGTTCAGCAGAATAAAGATAATTAAATTCTGCATATGAAACACTTTTGAAAAGAGAATTTGCAATGAAATGAAGGCGGGACACCACTGTGAAGGGTAGAAAAATCGATTTTTTGCATTTTCGCAAAGTATACGTATGCAAAAAAATGTGAACAAATATTTAGGTTAATATATTGAAAATTGACTAAGTCACTAGGTATACTAAAACTTTCAAGCGCGGTTTTCTAGAAACGACTATTCACGACCTGGCCGAATCATAACTCTAGCTATGATTGACCGATTTTCCATTTTTTTTTAAATCAAAATTTCCCTAATTGTACATTTATACATGGCCATTTTAGTTTTTAAATTTACTATTTTTTTAGTCGCGGAATGAAAGTGAAAATTTCGCGAAAATTACTCTTTTTTTAAATACCCACCAATTTATGTTTTTCTCGAAAAACGGCTGAATTCAACGAGAACCACATTTATAGATTATAAAACTCTTACTTTTATTTTACTGACCAACCATTGTCAAGTTATCGATCCGGCCGTTGGACCACATTTTTCATACAGAGGCATACGAATTTTCCATGTCTCAATAACTTTGTTAATTTTGTTGTTGTTTTTATACAAACTTACACGGTATAAGTTCCATATATGCTCAATAACATACGTTTTTTTTTCCAATTTCCAAATTCCAAATAAATAATCTAATAGACAAAAAAATCGGGAAAAACGACCTTTTTCGGCCCCTGACGGTGGTCTCCTCCCTCAAAATGCATCTTCGATCGTTTTTTTTTTCTCGACGATGGGATGCACAAAAAAGTTTTTTCAGGAGTGTTTCATATTCGAAATTTGATTATCTTCATTCTGCTGTACTCAAAATGGAATCAATTTTTTTTTTCCGAATGCTCAATTTTTGCTGGCAAATACTACTGGTCACAAAAATACGGAATATTTCTTTACCAAAGGGAAAATTCCTTAAAGATCATATTTTTCTCAGTCGTAAAATCTTGGCGCTTGAAAAACGCATGGCCACTTTATAATTCCCACCCTGTATATTTATTATAATATTGTATCGAATAGATTACAATATATATATATATATATATATATATATATATATATATATATATATATATATATATATATATATATATATATATATGTATGTATGTATGTATATATATGCAGGCAATTATTACGTATGACCAATTACAAGTACATCTGGACTCGTTGATTGCAAACCCCACCTCGAAACTGTCTACCCTATGACACCTTCATGGTAGTACTTGCCCATTAATAATCCCGATAACTGCGTGCACTCCTTTATTTTTCGTCTTCCCGATTCACATTCATAATTTTTCTACGTTACTTTCTGCACTCAAACGGCGAGAACGCGTTCACCGTCGTCCAATTACTCCAATATTGTGTATCCGTTGTACACGTTCACTCCACCTATCTCGTTCTGTGCTTCCATTTTTTCTTTTCTTTAATCCACTTCTCATTTCCTTTCCCTTACACTCAAAATCACACGGGTATACCGTGCGATTCGTTACAAGCTCACATCTCGAAAAGTACGAATTGCAACGAAAAAACGTTCGAACAACAGTTGTTCCGTTTCAAGAGGGTAAAAATATGACAATTTCCATTTGACCTTGGGTGCAAGGGCCGAGGTCATACGAAGGTCAACTTCGAAATTTTTCATGACAAGCCCTACTTTTTATCGTATATTCTTGTAGCCCACACCGAGAGCTTTTCGAAACACTATAATTGAGTATTTTTTGATCGAGTACTTTTTCAGTTATGGGACTTGAAAGTTACAACACCCGTAATTGAAAAAGTCCTCGATTAAAAAATACTTAACTATAGTGTTTTGAAAAGCCCTCGAGGTGGGCTACAGGAATATACGATAAAAAATAGGGCTCCTCATGAAAAATTTCGATGTTGACCTTCGTGTGACCTCGGCCCTTACACCCGAGGTCGAATTGACATTGTCATATTTTTCCCTTCTTGAAACTAAACAACTTTTACCTGAACATTTTTTTATAACAGTTTGTATTTTTCGAGATGGAAGGTCGTAACACTTTATTCGAGACACCCTGTATATGGTGCGCGCGAAGTTCGCAGGGGGTAATAATAAACGACATCGAAAAGGATCTTTCGCGCGGAGAACCTTTCACTCACGATTCCGATTGTAAATCCCTATGGAAAATATTCCCATACGAATAATGTAACCAGGAATAAAGCTTAAGAATTTCTCGAGCGTAACCGCCCATTAGGTAATAACAACGATCGAAAGGTTTTATTCGCCGCGAGCATTTATCAGTTGAGGCTAGAAGAAGAAAAAAAGAAAGAAAAAAAACTATAAAATTTTTTTTTCTTTTCGCTCGGTACAATAACGATATAATTTTTTATATCAATGAAATAATATTTTCGATTGTCTCGTAAGATACGTCGCGTTTCCTTTCGCACGCGGGCACGCGACCGCGCAGTACCCGCCTCTGGGCTGAATTTCCATCGTGTAAATTTTATCTGTGAATCGGCTGGAAATTTTTTCTTTTTTATTTTGCCTTTCTCACAATATACAATCGGTCGGTTTTTTTCTTCTTTTTTTTCTTCAAGCATAAACGATTAGTTCGTTGGAGCGCGTTATGAAGACGTGTTTAGCCGGCAGCAGTCAATGGAGAAAAAAGAAAAAGGTGAAGAGAGAAAGTATTTGAGAGATTTTTTAGGGCTTTCGTAACAGGTGGAACAATTGATTGGAGCGCGGGTCTTTAGGATCTTCGAGGTTTGCGAGCCTTCCGAAGATTTATACGTTGAAATTCAAGTACGATAATAACAACAATAATAATAAAATCAATAATAATGAAATAAAAAAAAACGAGAACGGTAATAATAATATACAAAACATAGTAAAATAATTGAATTATGAATCGTAATAGAATACAATAATAAATATAATATTTAAAAAATCTATAATGATGTAATAACAATAATTAAAACAACAACAACAGCCACACCAATAACAATAATAATAATAACCTAAAAAATGTAATAAAATTATAAAATTTCCAATCATAATAAAATAATAAATATAATATTTAAAAAATCTATAATGATGTAATAACAATAATGAAAACAACAACAACAGCCACACCAACAACAATAATAATAATAACCTAAAAAATGTAATAAAATTATAAAATTGCCAATCATAATAAAATAATAAATATAATATTAAAAAAATTATAATCATGATCCAATTACAATAAAATCAATAACAATGAATAAAATCAATAATGTATCGTCTTAACATATATTAGGGCGATGTGAGCAAATTAAAAAAAGACGCTTTGGCACTACAGGCAAAAAATGTAAGTCTATGGTACAGAAAAAATCTCGCACAATAAAGAAAAAAATATGGATTATTTTGCATCACTCTAATATACAGGGTGTTAGGAAGGTCGATGCAAAGCCTCAAGGGGATGATAGGTCACCTTAGGAACATATCTAACCTAGGTTACCTTAATCCAAAATCTATGGATTTCGAGTTATCATGGTAAGTATGATTTTTGGAAAATTTCCCAAAATTAGGCACTAACTCGTTCATGATGTTCAAACAGACAATAATTCGCAACTAAAAACTTACAACTAGTTAGTTGTGTGGATACAGATGACTGTATTGGTGTTAGTCGATTGAATACACATAAAGCCAAGAACCAAATAAGTTTTTAGTTACCAATTATTGTCTGTTTGAACATTATTAACGGGTTGGTACCTAATTTTTGAAAATTTTCCTCTTATGTTAAGGCGTTAGGTCACAGTAGCCGGTATAAAATCATGTGCGAATTTAACAAATTTCTTTCGTATGAAAAAGTGATTCACTTATCAAATTAATTATATATCTATTTAGTATGAATATCAAGCTGTTAGAATATATATATATATATATATATATATATATATATATATATATTTTTTTTTTTTCGATGTACAAAATGGCCGACTACTCGAAACTTCTCGAAACAGCTTTTTTCCAATTGGCGTGACAAATAACTTGAACAATTTTCACTCGATTTACTTCAAATTTAAAAGTCATGTTCCTAATTGCATTTCGCAAAGAAGTACGTGCGGAATTTCGGATTAATCGAAAACTTTTCATTTTATGAGCAGTTTATGAGCAGTTATAACGAAATTTTTCACTGAAAATTCATTTCTTGAGTTCAAATACCTACAACTTTTGAATAAAACAATATTTTTTTAATTCCATACGTACTTCTCTAGGTATTCTAGTGTAGATTGACGAGAATTTTTATTTTTTCTTCTCGGTAAAAAATTGTGGACGCTAAATGTCACGCCGCAGAGTGCCTAAAAAAAAGATAATAACAGAAAATATTAGTAGTCGGCCATTTTGTACATCGAAAATATATATATATATATATATTCTAACAGCCTGATATTCATACTAACTAGATGTGTAAATAATTTTATGAGTATATCACTTTTTCATACGAAAAAAATTGTTAAATTCGCACATGATTTTATACCCGTTACTGTGGCCTAACGCCTTAATGCTATTTTTTTCCTCTTATGTTAATGCCATTTTTTTTAAAATAGCATTAACATAAGAGGTCCTTTTACTGTTGGAAAGTTTTTTATGTTGAATAATAAAAAAAACTTGTCAAAAAATAAAAATACCTCTTACGTACATGCTATTTTTTCAAAAATAGCATCAACATAAGAGGTAAACGTGTTAAGGAGGTACACTAGCTTCAGCAAAATGGCGATAGATCAATAAAATTTGGTGAATATATTCTTTAGTATTATTCATGTAGATACAAATTTCTTCAGATTTTTTGGTTGTGCCGTTTTCTTAAAAATAATTCACAAGCGTTTATTCTTATACCCGGAATATACACCTATATCTATAAAAACGCTATGCTTATACACGTGAACTTCAATGATCAATTACTCGATAACGGCACAATGAAAAAATCTGAAAAAAATTGTATTGACATATATAATACTAAAGAATATATTCACCAAATTTTATTGATCTATCACCATTTTGAAATTTTACCATGGTTTAGCATGGCAACATTGTATGAAGCTGGTGTACCTCCTTAATACCTAATTTTGGGAAATTTTCCAAAAATCATACTTACCATGATAACTCGAAATTCTTAGACTTTGCATCGACCTTCCTAACACCCTATATATATATATATATATATATATATATATATATATATATATATATATATATATATATATATATATATATATATATATATATATAGTGCGAGCGTGCGTGCGTGTGTGTGTGTGTGTGCGTAAAGGACAGTTTGATTTTTCTCGACGTAATATAACAGTAACGATTATCTGGAACAACCGCGTGCTCATATACTCGTTTTCCTCGCTAATTAGATAATGTTCTCAAACGCTTGAACTCGAAAATCCATGATCCGTGTACACGTCCGTGTAAATTTCGAGCCCAGGCAGTATGGACTCAACACTGGTGTGTGTGTGTGTGTGTGTGTATGTATGTATGTATGTGTGTAAATATATATATATATATATATATATATATATATATATATATATATATATATATATATATATATATATGACCGGCACGGGTGGATGGGCGGTCGGGGTTTGGCTCCGGCGGTCCTTCGAATTAAGCAGCGTTGTGCATGGCCGATACTCGGAGGGGTGACCGCTTAGCCGTGCACCAGCTGGCGCATCAACCAGTGAGCGGAAGGCCAATACTTCTAAGACCCTGTTTTACTTGAGTAAAACGTCCGTCCACCAGAGAATCAGAAGAATATGGGGCCGTATATACCTCTACGGGTTTTCCACAGTTTCCCCGGGCTCACGGCAAACGCGCTATAGTGCAGCTTAAGGAGGTTGGGGCGTTAGTCACAATCCAAGACGATTTTTTTTTTAAATATACGTTGTTGTCTGGACTACACTGAGTCTGACGTTTTGTTGGAATTTTCTTCACCACGAAACATTAGAAATAAAAAAAAGTGTAACGCGTGTAATTTTACGTGCGGTTGAATGGGCAAGGCGTTCACGCTATGGATGATGTAATTCTTTTTGGTGTTTAGCGGAAAAATAAACAATTTTTAACAACGGATTAACGCAAACTAAACTTTTGTGAACATTTAGAAAAAAAACCCATCACTTAATTTTAATCAGTGGTAATAATAAATAATCTCGCGACATAAATATCAATAGGCATAATGATAAATGACTTAAAATTTCATTCTGGGTTGTATGAAATGAATAAATAAAGCTGACGCAGTTTTTTTCATAATAATCACCGATAATGTTATACTTCATCGAGTTGGTAGTAACACAAAAGTTTTTCTAATTTACGTAATCAAAATATAAAAGTGCATAATTTTGCCCTTTACCTACATTTGATGATAAAATATCATCTACAGAATAAATCTATCCCTCGCACGTATTTTTTTGATGTTCATAGAGAACAAAAAAATTCATAAACCGTAATTTGACTCAACTGGACCGCTCCACCTCCTTAAGGATGTTCGGTACGGGCGATACAATGTTGCCATCCTTAGCCATGTTAAGAACATAAAAAATTTCAAAAAGTTCAGAATTTTATAAAATTTGCTGAACATATTCTTTAGTGCCAAATTTGACAATACAATTTTTTCAGATTTTTCTTCAGCACAGTTATCGAGTATGTTAACACTAAAGTTCACGTGTATAAGCATAGCGTTTCCATATATGTAGGTATATATTGCAGGCATAAGAAAGCTGCTTTAATGCTTAAGGCGTTACCCCCACTTGTAGCGCAAAAAAGGCCTTTTTCATGCATTTTTTTAAAGAAAACTACAAACGTTTTTTAATCGATCAATATACCATCTTAAAGAACACATCTTGAAGAACTTTCAGTAATTTTTTTATTGAAAAATATTACATTGTTTAGTGGCAAATGGCAGTCAATGAAATAATGTTTTTATATATACGGTTTGCGGTGACCAACATTGCGGCGAAGTGGATCATCTGAAAAAAAAGTGCGGATGGATTTCGTCAAATATACGTATAAACTAGTCTTTAATCGAAGGATTTTAAAAAATATTCATTTTTCACAAAATGGCGGACAGTCAAAGTTAATGGTTCGATTTTAACGAAAAAAAAACGGCCGTTTTTTGGCTATAAAACGGCCATTTTTTTTCGAAAAAAAAAATCGAACGATTAAAGACTACATTTTTATGTATTAAATGAGCCTGCAAAATTTCAAGAAGATCGGTTCATTAGTGTTCGAGTAACCTTGGTCACCGACTTCAGAAATGCCATTTTGAGAAAAACGCGTTTAAAGTTTCTCTTTCAACGCGGATTCTTCTCTTTCAACGCTCATATCTGAGTCAATTTTATTCGGATCGACTCGAAATTTTCAGGACATATTCTCAGATACTGGTACTTCAAAAAAATGCAATGAAAAAAAATCGATTTTTTCAAAATCGCAAGTGGGGGTAACCCCTTAATTACTCGATAACTAAGTAGAGGAAAATTTTGAAATAATGTGTTTTTTCGCACTTAATGTTGAAGAACATTATCACCAAATTTGATCAATTTCTTAACATTTTGACTTTTGTACCGAAAGTCCTTAAGGATGTATTGCCCGTACATTCCCTACCAAAGGTGAGTTTCGGTGAGAATTTTGAGTACTTTGCCACAACATGAAAATCTGAAAAAAATCAACCGTATTGAAGATGCTAAGAACATGGGCTTTGAATAATAATAATGCCAAAAATTTATAAATTGTTGAAACAAAAATTTGTTTCAAAAATCTCCGGTAAACTTGATTTTTTGTGACATTAAATGAATTATATTTTTCTGAACACGTATGATTTTTTAAAGAATTATCTCTCGATATCGAAAATCCAGTTTTTGGAGTTTTACAGCTACTGTACCTATGACACTGTTCGTTCAATACCCCGGACACTTCTTGGATTTAATATACAACATTGCTCCGAAAACTTATCGAAAATTTGTGACTCTTCATCCATTTTTTTCAATTGAAAAAATTAAAATTAAAATGGAAGGAAAATTCTTAAAAAATTCATACCCATTCAGAAAAGTCTACGAATTCATTTTATAATTTAAAAAAAGTAGTTCACCGGACATTTGTTGAACAATTTTTTTTTCAACCATACACTTATAACTTTTTTGCATTATTATTACCGGAAATTAATGTTCTTAGCATCTTCAATATGGTTGATTATTTTGAAATTTTAATCCCATTGCAAAGTACTCAAAATTCTCGCCGAAACTCACTTTTGGCACGGGACGTACGTGCAATACGTCCTTAAGACGACAGTGGACGCAACGGAACGTTAGATTAGATTATCGAAATGCGGCTACAGAGTGATAGGAAAGGGTTTAATTCCAAATGGTAATACGTAAAAACCCGTAAAAGTTTTGGAACTCACGAAATACAAAAAATATGTTGTATATTTATAAATATACACACGGAAAATTTCAAGTGCGTACGAGTGTGAACGCGCGTACCGTATTCCCACCAATTCGATTAATTAGGCATACGTGCCTTTCCTCAATGAGCCATCGTTTACCGCTCCCATTACGTATGCACACATACACACACGTGCAGAAGGAGTTTGCTCGAGTTATTACTCTCCGGGCAATTCCGCTCTGTAAAGCGAGAGATCGTTTCCGGTTCTTCCGACAATGTTTTCACCACGCGGTTGTACACACGTTTCTCGTTGTGCTTCTCGCGAGCTATTTAAGAACCCGTGCACTCCTTTCTCGTACAAATTGCGATGGTCCGAGTTCCGTAGTGTAGGTTGCGTAAAAATGATAGACGGATTTTTAGATAATTATTCATATATATATATATATATATATATATATATATATATATATATATATATATATATATATATATATATATATATATATATATATGACGAAAAATCGGAAGAAAAAAAAATTAAAAGTCGTTTGAGCACTACCGAAAAAAATGTTTAGACCTCTCAAATTTTGTATGAATTACTTTTTCATAACGTAGTAACATTTTGTGTTGAGTACCGCGAAAAAAAAATTAATTTTGAAAATTTAATTAAAAAAAAAATTTTATTTAATAAAAATTTAATTAATTTTAAAATTAATTTTTTTTTCCGCGGTACTCAACAGAAAATGTTACTACGTTATGAAAAAGTAATTCATAAAAAATTTGAGAGGTCTAAACCTTTCTTTCGGTAGTGCTCAAAAGACTTTTAATTTTTTTTTCTTTCGATTTTTCGTCATTTTTTTTCCGCGCCAATAGACATTATAATAATATAATTCAAATAATTTATCCAACTTATGTTGAAAGAGATTTTCGTTGAACGATTGAGTTTGATTTTCCCGATTGAGTAAATAATTTTTTTTCAACGCTGCCCACCGCAATCGTAATTTTTGTAACCTTTTGAATTTGATGCAAGGTTGAGAAATTCCTATTCCGGTTACGCTCCAAATATTAGTTATTTTGTCGATAACCCTTTGTGTACTCTCTCGAACAGAAAATTTAAGAGCATTATGATGGTGAAAGAATAGACTTGATGCTTCTTTATTCGTAGGTAATTTTCGCTCCAAAAATTCTTTGATTTCCGATCCAATCAGATAAATTTCGGCACCGCGATCATGTTTTACATTTTTATTTTTACGTGTACTGTGACATACCCCAATACAGCAACTACTGTAAACAGTCAAATGAATCGCGAAAATAACTCACGGACAGTCAGAGAAACGATGGTGCAGGTAGCATCAACCGCGCCGCGGTTTGTAACTCTCGAATCCGTATGACTTTGTTTTCTTACTCCAAAACGATATATTACTTCAAAAAAACACGCATACTTGTTAGACGTTCAGTGAAGTAAACACCGTGTTCTTGTTCATAAAGTGGTTTATATAATTTTCACAACCGAATTACATATATTGATTTCTTCATCTGCAAATACAAATTGTTAATGGTAAAAAAAAAAATTTAAATAAAAATTGTGAAATATTTATGAAAAAATTGTGAAAAAATTTATGAAAAATTGTGAAAAAATTTATGAAATTTATAAAAATTTATGAAAAAATTGTGAAATATTTATGAAAAAATTAAATGAAGACTTACATTGGATCACGCATTAACATTTTCTGCATCGAGATGAAAAAAGAATGAATACTCCGATAATCATGAAAATAAAACATGAAAAAGGTGTTTGAGCACTGACTAGAAAAATGTTTGGAACCCTCAAATTCTGCAAAACTTTCTTTTTCTTAACATACTTTAATTTTTGGTTGAGAAAAAAATCGTTTTTTTTAACCACGAATGTATATATGTGTCTGTAAAAAAATATATATATATATAAAAAATATTCTATTATTGAAATATATTATCATAATATCATAATTATAATAGTATAATATTTTGCATTTATATTTATATAGTTTTACATATATTTATATGTTATTATTATTATTAAAATTATAATAATATTATTGTAATATTTTGCAATATATTTCTATAATATTTGTATACTTTTACAGATATGAATAAATATATATGTATGTATGCAAGAGTGCGTCCATGACGAAGCTAGTAGGACGCGGTACACTTGCCAAGCGGGCCATTCGCCTAGTTACCAGCGCGGCCACCGGCACCTCTAAAACGCCTCCCCCGTGCTCGAGTTTCAGCTCTTGCCTCCGTTTAGTCGCGTTTCACGCGGCACATTATGCACATACGCGTACACCCACACCCGGCTCGGTAATAGGACAAGGAAAATGTTCCGGCGTGCTTATCCTGTACACCTGTGAACGAGTCAATTAATGCTCGCCCTTCTTCCAATCAATTGTATCGCGTAATGGGAACAATTGGTCGGGTGAGCAGTGATGGAAAGTATCGGCCATAGGTAAAAGTACCTGGAGAACAAAATGGCCATTTTTTTCTCATACCTCTAGGTAATACATTTTTTTACTTAATGAATAATTATAACAATAATAAATAAATAAATTTTAATAGAAATAAAAAAATAAGCATAATAATGTATATTGATCGGACACTATTTAACATTCTGAAGGTTCGAGGTTGGCTCGATCAGGAGAAAGAGAGAGAGAAAGAGGAAGCAAATTCTTGGACGAGAGGATGACAATGATATGCACACATACGATCGATATAATTATTAACGGAAACTATACATGGGCGTAATATAATTAGAGAGAGATTGCTTTGCCTGCATAGTATTATCCATCTCGAAGGATCGCGTTACCGAAGACTATCAGACTATGACTCGGAGAGATTCGAGTTTTCCCTTGTTACACACGTTATTATTTTATTATTGCTCCAGAGAGAGAGAGAGAGATGCACACACACACACACACCCATATATATATATATATATATATATATATATATATATATATATATATATATATATATATATATAAACGTGCTACACGAGACACATCGCGGCCTTGAGTTTATTATTCTCCCTCGTAGGAGCTGTATATTATTGGATGAGCGAACGATTTCCGCTTCGTAGAATTCACACGCGATCTTTGGGAAGAAACGGAGAGAGCGAAGAGAAGAAAAAGAGAGAGAGATAGAGAGAGAGAGAGAGGGGCAAAGAGGATTTACTATATAGATATATACATATGAAATTCATTCCATATATAGTAAAACCTCTTTTTTTGGCACCCTCAAACAATATTATTGAGTACAAAAAAACGTGTGCCAAATTAAAGATCATCAACTTGAGCCCAAGTAGTAGCACTCTATAATTTTATAGGGGATACAAAATTTAAAAGACACATACACAGACACATACACACACACACACACACTTACACACATACACATGTCATTTATATTGAGAAATCAAAATACTACAAAATTCGGGAGGAAAACGAAAAATGATTTTTCAGTATAAATAGGCCGTCCTATAGATGTGTGTGCGTGTATATAGAAAAAGAGAAGAGAAAGACAGAGTCCCTTTTATACAGAGGAATTTTTTTTTTCAAAGATTAAGTGTATTCGATTTTTGTTTTTTTTTTCTTGGGTCCAAAAGTTCTTGAAAAAAAAATTATGTGGTGTGTGTGTGTGTGCGTGTGTGTGTGTGTGTGTACACTTTGGATAATATTGGGCATATAAATACGAAGAGTATCTAATACTCATTACTTCAATCTCAATTTTTATCGAAGCTAAATTTATTAACAGACTACACCCGCTAAATATCAAGAGATTAATAAAGAATCATCGGCTAAGTCATCAATCTGCCATAATTGCCGATCCATTATCATAAATGAACAAACGAGGCAGGCATAAATGTATATATATATATATATATATATATATATGACAGTTCAATATCCTTCCAACCTCTGCACCCTCAACCATCTTCCATTGTGCATTCTTCTCGAGGATAATGCACAAACGTACATCAGCCCCAAGGATTCACGACGAGACCTTAAGCATTTAACTTGGCAAAAAAGGCAAGAAAAAGGACAAACGATCGTAGCGTTGATAAAACAATATCTCCGTGTATGTAAAAAAAAAAGAGAAAAAAACACAATCGCAAACCAATCGCGTATGGGATGCCCACAAAAGTATCCCGCGTATTGGTCTCTTGTTCGCGTATATTTATCGAAATTGAAGATACCCGCTGTGTGCAATACTGTGTGTCCGGAGACGGTAACTTGTTGCAAGAGGCATCCGTAATATTCATGTAGATTATGATTGTAATTGGAGAGCTCGTAATGATGAGCGTACGTTTATGTGTGTGCGTGTGTGTGTGTGTGTATGTGCATGTGTGCGCGTGTGGCATAGAACTATATACAGAAATATGCAAGGTGTATCCACTCGGGGCTCTGCACCGTTCACGTGTGCGCGATGGAATCTCAATCCTTTCACTTTCGTTCTCTTTCGAATCTCTCCATCTTTCTTCGTGGCGAGTATCCGCGATCTCTAGTTTATGTGGATATTTTTTATTTGTATTCAATTATTTTCATGGATATTGGTGTTAATGTTGATACGTTGGTATTAGAGCCTGCATACACACACACTAATATGTATATATTGGGTGGTTGCTTATGATACCGCCGGCTGGCAATAGATGGCGTCACGTAGACTATTTTCTCGAATTAAAAGTTGGCAGTACAAATGATCACAGGGCCACAGAGTCCCGCTAAAACGCTATAGGCGATATTACTGCGAGGGGTTAACATCATCCAGTTGAAGTGTCTCTTCAATGAGATTTTTTTTCCAAATAAGTCGCATTTGTGGGAAGTTATGCCCCATTATGTCCTGACAAAGAAACTGAAAATCGTCGAATGTGTATGGAAAAACGTTTTTTTGCTCTTAGCGAGCGTAATTTTGAGCTTGCGACAAAAACTCGCCGATTCGGTAATTGGCGAAAGATTTCCTATTCGATAGACCCTTGAGCTGGTTTGAAAGTGAAAAAAAAAATGTTCAACCATTTTGGTCACTTTTTCGAAATCGCGAAGATCGCGAAACTTCAAACAGTTGTAGCGTCGGTTCGATTTAAGTGAGATAAACCTTTTGAGGGCATTTTTGAAAGCATTTTGACAGACTTAGAGAATGCCGCTTGATTCATCCCGATAGCTTACAGAGAACGTCACTTTGGTATTCTCCACCGATTTGGTTGAAACTTTTTTATGTGCAAGAGTATCAAAAACTAGGAGACACGTATTTTTTTTTATCGGCGGCAAAACGATTTTAAGGGGTGAAACACACCCTCAAAAGTAGGGATGTTTTTCGTCGATAGCGTTTTAACGGTACGAGATATAAAAAAAAAATTTATTACAGCAATGTTTATTTTTTTGTGTACTATACATTGGAGATGAGAACGATAACGTTATCGACGAAAAACACCCCTATTTTCGGGCGTACGTTTCACCCCTTAAAACCGTTTTTCCGCCGATAAAAAAAAATACGTGTCTCTTAATTTTTGATACTCTTCCACATAAAAAAGTTTCAACACAATCGAAGGCGGACACGAAGGTGATGTTTCTTGTTAGTTGGTTGTCCAGGAAAACGGGCTTGAAGGATGATCAAGAAAGCGGCAAAGGGCATGGAAAAATGACGGTATGGAAAAATTGGTGAAATCTGATGGTCCCTCTTTGAAATTCTGCCAAAAATCGAAAAAATATCGGAGCTCAATAAATCAAACGGCATTTTGAAGAGCAAATGATAACGAAGGGAGCGAGCATAGACTAGAGTTCCAAATCGAAGCAGAAAAAAAAACCACCAACGGTCCAGTGGAGGAACTTTTTTTTGGTCGAAATGCGAGAAAGAATCAGGATTAATTTTTTTGCATGATTCCCTGTCGATGTATTTTCACTCCCTGAATCCTACCTCACCATGCATGTCTCCCAAGACCCTCAATATTCGTTAAAAATTGTTCAATACGTTCAACCATGACGCGATGAATAACGGTCGATTCATCGATACCCAGCACGTCATCTGTCATCAGCAATTTACAGCTCCGCCTCGAATTCCAATTACTCGCGTCCCGGTACAACGCAACGGTGATAAAAACGTGCGATCGTTACGTAGTCGTAGATCATTGTTGATCCGCAACCCGAATCACTTATTCGCGGCTTCAACGACTCTCGACTCCTCGCTGTTTGACGACTACATAGAAAACTGTAGAAAAGCAACAAAACGAAAAGAAAAAAATGAAATAAAGAACACTAATAAATGACCCGTTGTAATTTATTGCCTCTCGCACCTAGACGCGCGCAGCGTGAAATCGTCAATCAATCGTTCGCTGGCGAGTAAAGTGGAATGTCCTGACACAAGACGAAGAGGATGTGCGTCGAGTGTGAGCGGTCGCAAATTATGTTTCCCGCTGGCGCTAAATCCCGCTCGTGTCGTCGCAATGTCTCGCGAATGCACTCCCCCCCCCCCCCCCCCCCCCCCCAATTCGTACGATCCCACTAAGGGGGGCTTCTCACTTTAGACGCTGAAAAAAGGCTATTTTCATTACTTTTTTTTGATAAAAAGAGAAATAATATTGGCCCATTACTGTTCCGCTCTCAACTGAAAACTGGCACAATATCGGCCCATCCCTAAAGCCTGTCCTGGCCCATCTTTAAAAACTAATAAACAGCCGCGATAGTTAAACAAAATTTGCCAATTTAAAAACTGGGGTTAATAAAATACTGACAATTCCATTGGCCCAATATTGTTCCGTTATAAATTGAAAACCGGCACAATATCGGTCCATCGTTTAAAACCAATAAACAGCCGTGATGGTTGAACTATATTTGCCAATTTAAAAACTGGTAATGCTAAAATACAAGCAATTACATTGGCCCATTATTGTTCCGTTATAAATTGAGAACTGGCACAATATCAGCCCATTACTAAAACCTATCCAGGCCCATCTGTTAAAACCAATAAACAGCCGTGATAGTTCATCGAAATTTGCCAATTTTAAAACTGGCAATGCTAAAATACTGGAAATTACATTTAATTAATCTAAGCCCTTTATTGGCTAAGTGGGTCAGACCATATCTGCTTTTATTTTATTTAAGCCTTGGGTTATTCATTATCTGTATATTGTGCCAGAATAGGCAAACAACTGGCACGTCATATATTAATCGTCTATATTTTGTAGTTCAGTTTTTGTAATCAAGTCTTGGCCTATTATTGGCATTTGTAAATAACCAACATAAGTAAGTAAAATATGCCAATTTTGAAACCTGTCATATACGCAAATCACAATTTATTCCAAGGTTATGCCATGAAATATGTATCCATAAGTACCAATCTCGGGCCAATCTTGGCCCGATAAAGGTTGAATATTTATCAAGCACTCAAACAAACCCAAACAAACTCACGGCCCAATATTCTAGATAGACTAACTTCTAGATAGCCCAACTGTGAAGGCCCATCATAGAGCCAGTGGTCAATTTCTACATAGGCCCTTTAAGAGGGCCGACATAGGGCCAAGTGCAATCACCGACATTGGCGCTACAATGAATTAAATTGGCCCGATAATTGTTGGCTCTGTTAGCCGATATCGGGCCGTTCTTATCATTTCTACAAAGGCACCTCATTGGTAAATACTCACGGCCCAATATTCTAGAAAGGCTAATTGTAAAGGCCCGTCCCAGGCCCAACGGTCAATCTCTACATGGGATCAAGGTTTCGTTACATGGAAATCATGTTGTTTAAAATGTTCTATAAAAAAAAATTAGTGGTATAAATATAGGGATATTTTTTCAAGAAAGAAAGGTTCAAAGTGGAGCCATTTTTACAAGCAATTAGCAATTAGGGCACAATGTATATTATTATGTTGTTATAAGTATTGATATAAAAGTTGTTACACTTAATAAATACACTTTCGAAATACATTTTAAAAAAATTATGTATCTATGTGACCCAAACAAACTTTAAACGCGTTTTTCTCGAAACCACTTTTTCGACGGCTTGTTGATAACATTTTCGAAACTACTGAAACGATCCTTATGAAATTTTAACTACATATTCTTTACAACTATAGCTATAGCGCATATCATGGATTTTTCAAATTTTGATATCTACCATTTTTTTGCTAAAAACGGTTAAAAAAACGTTTTTTTTTTGTTTTTTTTTTTTCGAAAAATGTCCACCATTTTGTTATTTTTGCACATATCAAAAATCGTATGCTATGCACTATAGCCATTAACATACTGAATCTAAAACCGTTTGATTTTTTTGTTTCGGATGATCCATCTTCGAGATTTCATTAACAGCGCAGACCTACAATTTTTTAGGACATTTTTTAAACTACCATTTTCGTCTACAAATAGTGACTTAAATAAATAATTTTTTTTTAAGTGTATTGATTAATTGCTGTCAAGGGTGTCTCGAAATGACCTGGCATTTTTACGATTTTTACAAATTGGCGGGCTTGATAGCAAAAAACACTAAACGACCTATTGAATCAATCCAAAGTTTATTTTCTTTAGTATGAAAATCTCTTCCAAGTGAACCAAAAAAGTCTTTTGAAATAATTTTTATAGCACGTTAGTGTTTTTTTTTCTTTGAACACATTTTTTATTCAAACCTGAGAAAAGTTATAATTTCACGATTTTTTGAGCTTTTTCTTAATTCACCCAGAAGAAAAATAACTGAAAACTGAAAATGTTATTGGTTTATTTGGTTTACTGGGCTCACTTGTTTTTTCACTTCCAAACAAATTCCCGAAAAAAAACACTTTTTTGGATCTTCTTATCCAGGCTACCGTCTTAATGAAATAAGTTCGCAATTATGCCAAAATGTTATTGAAAATTTCGTTAAAAGAGTTGCGAAATTTGCAAACCATTTACAATCCACGTTGCGAAATTTGCAAACGGGGACGAAGCGGCCATTTATCGGATATTGTGTTCCAC
Organism: Ophion ellenae; assembly: GCA_963210295.1. NCBI lineage: Eukaryota > Metazoa > Arthropoda > Insecta > Hymenoptera > Ichneumonidae > Ophion > Ophion ellenae. Next base: position 38,600,306 of record OY723393.1, read on the forward strand.
ACATAACCTCTATGTCTGTACCTTATACTAAAATAAAAATATTCGCACTTTTTAAATAAATAATACGTTTTATTAATAAATTAAAATGTCAGGTCATTTCGAGACCTATAGATAGATAGAGGCCTATAGATACTTGAGTAAAACGCTGTCCACCGGAGAATCAGAAATATATGGGGCCACCTGTACCGCAACGGGTTTTCCACAGCTTCCCCGTGCCCACGGCAAATGCGCTATAGTGTCTTAAGGCGGCTGTGAACGCAAGGGGATGTTAGATTAGGTTAGCGAAGTGCGGCTGAGGAGTGATGGGAAAGGATAATATGTGAAAAACCCTAAGTTTGAAATCAGGAAGTTAAAAAAAACACATAGGTGGTTTTATAGTAGGCGAAAAACTATTAAAATATCACCCTTTACGATAAATAAAGAAATGAACAAATATATATATATATATATATATATATATATATATATATATATATATATATATATATATATATGCGTGTGTGTGTGTGTGTGTATATTTATGTATGTATGTATGTAGAGAAGGGTTCAATGGGGAGAAGTAATACGTAAAAACCCACAAGGCTATACTTTCGAACTCATCGAATAATAATTATAAAAAAATGTATATACAGGTGAAATACTATTAACGGGCCAGTCCACTTTGGAGCCACGAAAAAAGGCTATTTTCGCGATTTTTTTTGTTGAGGATTTTATAAAATATATGAAAAAAATAACAGATGAAAAACGAAAAAAAGTAAACAAAAAAACGGCGCGTTTTTTTCGCAGTTTATCGCAAAAAAAAGAGTAAAAATGAACATTTTAAAACCATCGAGGGTCATCTTATTGCGAATCATGTTTACAATATGTGTTTCAAATTTCAAGAGAATCGGTTTATTGGTTTTAGAGATACGATGGAGCGAGATTTTAAAAACGTTGTTTCGAGAAAAACGCGTTTGAAGTTTATACTGTGAAAAAATCTTACCTAAACTCTATCGGCAATTCCTGCACCGTACAAAATCCCTTCTGATTGCTCATCATCGTCGACTTTTTTCAAGTCTTGCGTGCTTTCGATTTTTTGAAATTTTCAAAGTGGACTGGCCCCTTAAAATACCTTCCTTTACGATAAATATGTATATATGATGTATTTACGTGTACATATACACACACACACACATATATATATATATATATATATATATATATATATATATATATATATATATATATATATATATATATATGTATATGTAGAAGACGAAAAATAATGAAAGAGATTGCCAAGAAACTACCGAGTTCAGTCCCGCCGCTTTTGTTACGTAAAGTTGTTTATTCACACTGTTCATCTAAAAGTGTTTGTGAAAGCTGGAGTCTCGTAGATCCGGATGACATACATGCACATATACATATGCATATACACACGCATCATACGCGGATGTGAGAATCGAATCCACGTGCGAAATCCCCCCTGTATTCTTGTCTCTGTTCCGAGGAAATACATATATACTTGAGATAACTTCCGCTCATGTGGTACGAACAATTATATTTATATATATATACACGCGCACACCTGAAAATTATTTTTCTCATCTTGAAACGGGTGGGCTCATTGTTTTTCCTAAGTTTGCCTTTCAAAGGACAGGGGGGGGGGGGGGGGGTTCGAGATTGGGATAATGAGGTGGATTCAACGAAGGCGGCGAGATATCCCAAGAATTTGTTCCCATACGACGCAACGGTGAAAGAAATATCCGCGGTGGTCCGTCGCAAGTAAAAGAGCAATGAATACTCGTACAATATCGTATGTCTATATATATATACATATATATGTAAAGACGTGTATGCGTGTATGTATGCAAAAGGAGAGAGAGGATGGAGAGGCTCGAAGAATTCAAAGTGCAATAGCGTTCTTCACCTTTCGACGATCGTGGCCGAGATACACTATACATACCGCATACTATGAAGTCACATACAGTATGTGTGTGTGTGTGTATAGTCCGAACGTTATTCCAGGGGTCACTGCGCAAAGTAACGACGAGAACTCATGCAGATCAGGTAATTTTGCTACACTTTATTCTGTTTTTTTAATACGTAAATATATAATTTATACATTTATTTATATAGTTGTATATGCACAAATGCTTGGGTATATAAATATTGTATAATTATATATGTATATAGAGGCTGACCCGAAAAGTGACGTCCAAAAGCAAAACTAAATGCCTCGTATCAATACCTATTCGAATCACCCCCATGTATGTTCTACGATGTTTTCTACTTTTCGAGAAAAAACCCTTTTTAATTTTTATTCGAGGTCTCTTTTAGCACAGGTTAGTTTTTTGCTCTTTTGTGTAGGTACTTTCCTCTTAGAAGTTTTTAAAAGCAATCGGGAGTCATTTGCACTAGTAAAAGTTTCTTTTTTATCACCTAAACTGACTGATCCTGTCAAATCTATTTTTTAAACTTTTGATAAAAATCTAAGGCATCTACGTTAGTGTTCAGTTGGTCTTTTGTTTATCGCTCAAAAATGCAGTTGATCAAAATACCACGGTGAAAAAAAATCGCGAGGAAAGTACACAAAAAAAAAGACAAAAATGAAAAGAATCGTTGAACATAGATGGGGGGGATTCGGATAGATATTGATACGAGGCATCTAGATTTTCTAGATATAGATTTAGATCTAGATTATCTTTCCGGACGTCACTTTTCGGGCCACCCTGTACAGATATATGTAGCAGTGAAGAGCAAAGATAATGACAGGCCAAAGATCATGTACTTTGTCTTTGTGTACGAACGACAATGGACCACGAACCGTCATTCGAGTTCTTGGACTCTCGTGACCAACTGCGGTTTTGCTACAGCGGTAGACAAAGAAAAATTATGAGGATCGCCAGGAAGAAATGAAGGGGAAAAAACGTTGTGTAGCATATCCAACGCGATGTTGGCCAGCTGTATACACCTGCGTGAGCAACCGTATCTTCCGTGTTTGAAATGCCTTGTCAGCTCCGACCGACTGATCGTCCGCAACTTCGAGCGTAGTTATAGTGTTATTACACCACCGGTGGGCACTGTAATTTTCGCTTCCCCCTGCACTCTACACGGGTCGAAGACGAGTTAAAGAGAGCCTGAGGATTTGCAATGCGGAAAATCATTGATTCTGTACAGTTATGTGTGAATGCCCAGAGGACACGAGAAGCAAGTCTCGCATTGTTCTTCTGCTGAGCTGTGATTGGGTAAAAAAAATACAGGTTGTTAAGACACCGGATGTGGAGGAGTTGGTTTTTGGTTGGTGGCGAACCAGGGCAACTGCAAAAAGGATGGGGTCGTTAGAGTTGGCAAGATCCTTCGACGAGAAGGCCAGCCATAGCCAAAGGACTTTTCCATTGTTTTAGCCGGTTCACCGCTACGGGGTAGGTAGTAGTCTGCTGCGTATACCAGGCGAGGTAGCTTAGGCTGACCACCCTCAGGTGGTGACCTTTAAGATAAATGCTGGAATGATCCTAGGATTGCCATTCGACCCAACCGGCTCGCCTTGGACTGCTTACGAACGAACCCAATTGGCTTTTGACGCCTGTTCTAATCCGTGCTGTTCGCAATGGACACCTGTGGTAAAAGACAGCATACTAGCTAACCATGTTCCAGGTCGTCAGCAGGGCAATCATGATGAGCCTGATACAATACAAATACAATCAACCTGCCAATGAAGTTGTGCTAGTTTCACTGTGCCGTCTTTTACCAGTTGTAATCTACGTTATGATGTAATGATCCCCCTGGCCACGAACTGGAGTTGGTTGTGCTGTATTCTAGCAGTCATAATATGTGCCACCAAGTCATGGTCGCCCTGCCAATGAACTGAATGTACTTTTACTATGCTGTCTTCCACCGGTTATGATTCATGTCACTAAATTATGATCACCTGCCAATGAACTGGAATCAATTTTACTGTGCTATCTTCTATCAGTTATGATCTATGTCACCAAGCTATGGTCGCCCTGCCAATGAATTGAAGTTGGTTGTCCTTTGCTGTCTTCTACCATTTATGATTTATGTCACCAAGTTACGATCACGTGCCAATGAACTGGAGTCAGTTATCCTGTGCTGTGTTCTACCAGTTATAATTCGTGTCGCTAAGCTATGATCACCCTGCCAATGAACTAGAGTTGCTTTTGCGGTGCTATCTTCTACCAGTTATGATCTAATCTATCTTACCATATTATGATCGCTTTGCCACGAACTGGAGTTAGGTTTACTGTGCTGTCTTTTACCGGGGGCGTTTCATGCACATGCCGTGATCTTTTCTCTCATGTAAGTGCAGTTATCGCAATGCGTACAAAGTCTGCAGGGAATTAGACGCAAGGCATCGTCATTTGCATTAGTGGGGGGGATAAGAGTATCGGAGACGAATGATTACCTGGTGGATGTTATGGCGAAAATACTCGGATAGTTAGCGGTATAGTTGTTCGGTGAATAGTGTAGTTGGTGGTTGGTAGTTTACTGGTTCTACATTAACTCTCTCTCTCTCTCTTCTCTCTTTCTCTCTACTCTCCTCCGCATCTTTGCTAGTTCAATTTACGACCTGCCGAACTTTCCATATGGCTTGGTAACGGTTCCCTCGTTTCAGCGAGTCAACATACAATGTTCTCCCGACTGTCCCGAGTACTGTTAACCGCTTCATCTCACTCGCCGTAACGCATATCGAGTACACGACCAACATCGCACAGCACACGTACCTATCTGCGTAACACACATCTTCTCACATACATTCGTACAATTACGTGTACCGTGACACTTGCCTGCATCAAAAAATAAGTAGCAGCTTTCGTTTGTGGTTCCTTTAAGGCGAAGTAGAAGATCTACCACGTGACATATGAGTGCGAGAGAGATAGCTGACATTTTCGAACAGAGATTTCTCAGAGATGAATAATATTTAGGGCAAAGAGAAATCATCAAGTTCTGCGTCCGGATATCCTCCAGAGCCTAATGCTTTGTTTTTCATAAGAAAATGTAATCATGTATGAGAAAATTTGGTTGGACAATTTGTGAGGTTATGTTGACCTTGTACATGCCCTTAAGGCCTTAGGCCGCTCTAGAGGCCGAAAGAATAGGCTTTTTGGGGATTTTTTTTTCAGAAAAACTACAAAATAAATCGAGATTACAAAAAAGGGTGTTTATCATACATATCAGTGACTGTATACAATAATTTTTTTGAAGCGATTAATTTCAAAATGGCGGCTGTGCAGCGTTTATCTCAAAACTGCATTTTTTAAGTTGGCGGGAAACATAACTCAGACAATTTTCAACCAATTCACTTGAAATGTTGAAAATATCTTGAAAAATACATTGTCTATGGAAGTACGTAGGATTTTTTGGTATACATTGCATAGTTCATTTGTTATTAACAATTATCTGACGATTTTTTAGGCAAATTTTTGGAAAGTGAAACATTGCGTCAGATAATTGTTCATAACAAATGAACTATGCAATCTAAAAAAAAATCCTACGTACTTCCATAGACAATGTATTTTTCAAGATATATTCAACATTTCAAGTGAATCGGTTGAAAATTGTCCGAGTTATGTTTCCCGCCAACTTAAAAAATGCAGTTTTGAGATAAACGCTGCACAGCCGCCATTTTGAAATTAATCGCTTAAAAAAATTATTGTATACAGTCACTGATATGTATGATTAACACCCTTTTTTTCATCTCAATTTATTTTGTAGTTTTTCTGAAAAAAAATCCCTCAGAAGCCTATTTTTCGGCTTCTAGAGTGGTCTAACCCCTTAAAGCCTGATCCGCACACTTTCCGAGAGTGCGAGAGCTCGACTAAAGAAATCTGCGTTGGGTTTCCGATATGCAAGGAATTTGGGTTTGGTTGTCTAGGTTTGTTTGCGTCTGGGTTTGGATTTGGATTTCTATGACCTTTGGGTTGAATTTTGACTTTTATTGGGCTTGGATTTCTTTGGGATCGGGTTTTTCGAGTTTGGATTTTGGATTTGACTTTTTGTTTGTTTGTTTGGGTTTCTCGCGTGAAACGTTGACCATAGCTCGTCGTTCTACACGAGAGTGAAGACGCAGAAAGATTATACGGTGGTGATGCAGCCACCAATGTACCCGGTAACTTTTCAAAGCTTTTTACGGTATTGCAACTTTCTTTCAAACCGGGTCCGTTCAGGACGGCTTTTCTTTTTGTTTTTTTCTTCTTTTTTACGTGAAAACCGGAGCAGCGTATAAGGCATCGGAGTCAACGATGAGAAACTGCGCAATGACGACAGTTGCGAAGAACCTGCATGTTGCAGACACCCCAGGAACTTTTCACCCTTGCGGGTTCTTTTCTATGTGCTCTCGGCAAACGAGCAGAGGCCAAGAATTTTTCTCACGATTGATTTTGGTGGGCGTGTGGCTTCTTCGATTTCCCGTAGTCAGCAGGTCCTGCAGGGGGGTCGCTACCCAGATGGGTGACCGCTCAACCGGGAACCCCAAAAAAAACTTATCTTTTGCAAAATCCGCCGTTTTGCTTTGCAATATTGACGCGCGCGACTATCTCCAAGCTCTCGCGCGTTGCATGTTCGCTCTACTTACGCGATCGGAGACGGAAGTTGGCAAAATCTTTGCGATCGTACGTTTTTTTTCCTTCTCCAGCTCTCACGTGTCCACACACCACGAAGAAGAAATGCACCGAAAGTCGTGGCGAGCAATCGGAAATAGTGGGCGGAGGAGAGCTACGAGCGGATGTACCGGGGGGGGGGGGGCGGTGTAAGGGGGAGATTAATGGAAGACCATAATAGAAAACGGTGCATTTCGCGCGTCTCTGCGGACATTCTAAAGAAAAGCGAGGCTCGGCCATGTGAAACGAACCATGGCACGCCTCGAAATTATCGACGTTGAACTATGAAAATTTTTCTTCATTTTCCATCGCGTAGCGACCCTCGTAACACGCTATACGTGGCACAGGTTGCATTCATGCATAAGTTTATTTTTTTTTTAAACCCCAAACAGACCCAAACGATCTAGAGGGAAGGCTGTAATGGGAAACAAAGCATGAGAGGAAAAAAGAGGAGAATATGCAACGGAGGGAGAGAACCCGCGGAAGGGGACAAAAAGGGAGGAGAGAGAAAATTCGGAAAAAAATATTTAAGGGTGCCGAAAATTTTTGAAAATGCTCAGTAACAAAAAAAAGGCAGAGAGAAAGAAAAATTCGGGAAAAAACATTTACGGGGGCGAAAAAATTTTGAAAATGCTCAGTAACAAAAAAAAGGCAGAGAGGAAGAAAAATTCGGAAAAAACATTTAAGGGTGCCAAAAAATTTTGAAAATGCTCAATAGCAGAAAAAGGATGAGAGAAAAAAATTGAGGCAAGAGGAAAAGAAAATTCAAAAACGCCTAATAAGAGAGATAACGGCAGAGAGAGAGAGAGAGAGAGAGAGAGAGAGAGAGAGAGAGAGAGAGAGAGAGAGAGAGAGAAAATTCGGAGAAAAACATTTAAGGGTGCAAACAAATTTTGAAGCCGCTCAATAGCAGAACAAGGAAGAGATAGAGAGGATTCAAGGCAAGAGGAAAAGAAAATGAAAAACGCCTGATAATATAGACAGAAAGACGTAGAGAAAAAAATCGGAAAAAAACATTTAAGGGTGCAGAAAAAAATTGAAAACGCTCCATAGCAGAAAACGAAGACAGAGAGAGAGAGAGAGAGAGAGAGAGAGAGAGAGAGAGAGAGAGAGAGAGAGAATTTGAGGCAAGAGGAAATTTTTTTAAAAGCGTCCAATAACAGCGAAAGACAGACACAGAAAAAAATTGGAAAAAAATTAACCTAGAAACAAAAACGTTCAAAACGCTCCATAACAGAAAAAAGAAGACAGAGAGAATAATTCACGAGAAAATTCGAAACGAGTGAAAAAAAAAACTCTTGACTCTTAACAGGAAATACAGAGAGACAGACACAGAGAATAGTTCACAATAAGAAAAGGTATGAAAATGAAAAGAAAAAAAAACTATCGATACTCAATCATCGGACGTCACTGAATTTCAAGGAAAAAGTTTCGTCACGAACGAAGCGCCCAAGAAAAATAGTGGAGGCAAAAAAGAACGGTGGATCGTGGAATGCAGATACATTTTCTCGTGAAATACACCTATAACCCGCATCTTTGATTCGGCGAGATGAGAACGACGAGTGTAGCGGGAAGGGGGGGGGGGGGGTATGTCATTTACCGGTTGCACACGCGAGCGCGTCAGCGGCACGGGCGACTCTCTCTGGATCTCGACTGGAAAGCCTTACCTCACCTATTAGAGGTCGGGAATGTAGAATTTCACGTTGATGACTCACACGCAGATCACGCGCCAGGAGAAACACGTATATCAACTATTATTCGCGGCGCTGTTCTCGCCTATACTCATCTCATTTTCAATCGTCTATACGCGATTGAAAGTTCACGTGGAAAATGATCGACGAAGATATCGACTTTTTTTCTTTCTTTTTTTTTTGGTCTTTTCTTTTCTGTTGTCGACGTTATTCTGCCGCGTCGAACTTTCGCTCTCGATCCTCCCTGGCTCGGCTGACTAACTATTGCACGTCAACCAGCGCTCTCTCTCTGGATCTCTCCCTCTTGCTTGCAGACCCATCATGTTGTTCGACATTAAAACAGGGCGACGTGACAATGATAATGAAATAATGGCAATAATAAGAATAGTTATAATAATAATAATAGTAATTATTATCACAATTGTAATAATGCTAACAATAATGTTCATAAAATGATAACAACAACAAATATGATTGTTATTATAATAATAACAATCAAATGAAATTATGAAATGGCATATGAAATATGAAATAATGCAATGATGTATGAAATATGAAATTATGAAATCGTATATGAAATATGAAATTATGAAATGGCATATGAAATTATGAAATCGTATATGAAATATGAAATTATGAAATCGTATATGAAATTTGAAATTATGAAATTGTATATGAAATATGAAATTGTAGCTGAAATATGAAATGGTATATGACATAATAACAACAGCGAGAACAACAACGATAATAATGATAATAATAGCGCAATAATGAAACAATGATAGCAGCAACAACAATAATCATAGAAATTATGATGACACTGTAATAACAATAACAACACCAACAATGATGATAATTATTATTATTATGATCATATCGACCGCAATAACAACAACGACAACAACAATAATAATAATAATAACAACAATAATATTAGCAAACTCAAATGAACGGGCACTCCTTTTTCCAATATTTAAAAGATAATTAAAACGCACCCCCGTCGTTAGAAAGAATCATAAATACAACGATAATGATAATAATTGCTACAGCATCTGTAATTCGAATTCTCCCCGTCCCTTTGAGAAAAATCCTTCGCAATGAAAGGAAATAGATTTATCTTCAATTTCAACATTAATCATCACAATCGAAATAATAATGATGATGACGACGGTGTGAGCAATCATAGTGCCGATAACAATGGCAATAACGGTGGTAATCAATAAAACGATAATAATGGTATCGAAATTTCGAATCCGTGGCCCCTCGCTCTTTAATCGCTATTATCTGTGTATAAAAAACGAGAGAGCCGATTTACCGAATCTGTTGGTGGACCTGAAAGTCCGGGCCAACGGGTCGGCACTTGGATCCCTGCGGGCCATGGGAACTGACCGCTATCGAAAACATGTCGCGCACATATATGGCCGCATCACGCTTAGCTGTACAGTTGTATTTTAATATAACTGTATGCGCGCACCTTAGTTAGTCGCCGGATAGATTTAAATTGCGGGCTCGCATCAAACGGACTCGTATCCCCGAGCGCTTGCTCACACGAATATGGATATGTGTGTGTATGTGTGTGTCTAGTGTCAGAATTGTCGCCCTATAATCTGATATATACAGGGTGGCAATTATAAGATGGCCATGTGTTTTTTAAAGGTCTGGTGCGGAAATTTTACGATCGGGAGAAATGTGACATTTAGTGGCTTTTCAAGTCCTCTGTGAAAAAAATACAGCGTAGTTTTGTGACGAGAAGTATGTGTCGAAAAAATTGAGCATTCTGGGGAAAAAAAATAAAAATTCCATTTTTAGTTCAGCAGAATAATTGGATAATTTAATCTCGAATACGAAACACTCATGAAAAAAGTTTTTTTTTCAAATGGAATTAAATTACATCTTGTCCACTTTAAAATGCATTTTCGATAATTTTTTCGTCGATGACGGGATGCACAAAACAAGTTTGTTCGGGAGTGCTTCGTATTCGGAATCTAATTATCCTCATTCTGCTGTACTTAAAATGGAATTTAGATCTTTTTCCAGAATGCTCAATTTTTTTCGGCGTATTTTCTAGGCGTCACAAAAAAACGCTGTATTTTTATTTTCGAAGAGGACTCGAAAAACAATGAATATGATATTTTTTTTGGTCGGAAAATCTCCGCACAAGAGACTCGAAAACACGTGGCCACACAATTGATACCCTCGGTTTCATTTTTTTTCAAATACATTTTTTTTATCAAACTAAATAAATTTATAAACTAACTTAAATATATTTAAAAAAAAATCTTCAATTTTGAAATATTTTTTTTTTATTTCGAATATTTTCTTAAATAATTTTTAAAATAAATTTACATAATAAAATATTCAATTTAAATAAATTAAAGAAAGAACGTAATGGAAAATGACGGCTGAAATATCGAAAGAATATCGATGGTCACGATCGAAATCCTAATTACTATTGCTTCCGATAAACGCTCTTACACATATAGCAATTTTTCCGCTCGCGTGTACATCCGTTCGCCATGGAATTTTCCTGCACGGGTGTCCACCTGAGAACTCTCACTGCTGCATTCACATTACAGTGTGTGTGTGCGTGTACGACACACACACTTTCGAGGTATAAGCGCTATTTTTTTTCTCGTTACACCTTTTACATTGCGAAGTACCGTGAGTGACGATTGCAAACTGCAAACGTCGCCTATGATCCAGAAGTATATTTTTCTTTTGCCGAGGAAGCACTTTCGTCGTCACCTGATTTCTTTTTTTTTTCTTCGTACAGAAAATTGTGAAATTGTTTAGTCGACACGTTGTCATTACGCGCGTGTCCCCCGCCTTCTCACGTTTCGCGGATTTTCGATGAATCAACACACACACACAGAAACCCATACATACGGGGTGTCCCATTTACTTCAACATCACTTTTCCTTCGCTGTTCTTGTTTTACCTCGACACGTCAAACGCCGAGGTAAAACGAGAACAGCAAGGTAAATCGAACAAGGAGTAAATTGACATGATAACTTTTTTATTTGGTGGACGTTATCAAGGTGATTTCAAGATCAACTTGAAAAAAAATGAAAACCATGTTTTTTTATAGCGGAATCTTACGAAAGATTTTTTAAATTGGCCATTATTTTTCGGATATTTTTTGAACGTTGTTTTTGAAAAATACGGAGCAATTTTGTACATAACGATGCAGGCTACTTTTGGCATGATTTGATAAGCAACACAACTATATATTCGCGGTATTAAGGCGTTACCCCCACTCGTAGCGCAAAAAAAGGCCTTTTTCATGAATTTTTTTAAAGAAAACTACAAAACTTTTTTAATCGATCAATATACCATCTTAAAGAACACATCTTGAAGAACTTTCAGTAATTTTTTTATTGAAAAATATTACATTGTTTAGTGGCAAATGGCCGTCAATGAAATAATGTTTTTATATACACGGTTTGCGGTGACCAACATTGCGGCGAAGTGGATCATCTGAAGAAAAAAATGCGGATGGATTTAGTCAAATATAAGTATAAACTAGTCTTTAATCGAAGGATTTTAAAAAATATTCATTTTTCACAAAATGGCGGACAGTCAAAGTTAATGGTTCGATTTTAACGAAAAAAAAACGGCCGTTTTTTGGCTATAAAATGGCCATTTTTTTTCGAAAAAAAAAATCGAACGATTAAAGACTACATTTTTATGTATTAAATAAGCCTGCAAAATTGCAAGAAGATCGGTTCATTAGTGTTCGAGTAATCTTGGTCACCGACTTCAGAAATGCCATTTTGAGAAAAACGCGTTTAAAGTTTCTCTTTCAACGCTCTTTCAACGCGGATTCTTCTCTTTCAACGCTCATATCTCAGTCAATTTTGTTCGGATCGACTTGAAATTTTCAGGACATATTCTCAGATACTTATACTTCAAAAAAATGCAATAAAAAAAAATCGATTTTTTCAAAATCGCAAGTGGGGGTAACCCCTTAATCTACGTTTGTAAGTAGCAACCCATCATTTTGAACATCGTTTGTCATTTTTTCATAAAACAATGGCCAAATGGGAAAAAATCGGGCGAAACTAACCTGCTTTAAGAAAAAAATCACACCGACAAAGATGGCGCTATAAAACACACCGGTTTTTATTTATTTTTGAGTTAACCTCGAAATCACCTTGAAAACGTCGATTATTTTTTATTCACTTCGCTCATCTTGAGTTATTTCGATGTCTCGAGAAAACCGGGACACCCTGTATACATCCACATATATAAATATATATGCACGCGTGATTTCAACGTTTATCGAGTAGCGTAAAAAGCCATTCACAACTTTTACAACGCGCACTTTGCGCGGCCCATATCGCCCTCGTTTCTTACTCGGGCGTCATTCAAGCGTGTTTTGGACGAAATGACAAATAAATTATATATACAGACGCAATGGAACGTTAATTTCATACTGTTTGTCTATGAGAACATTTTACGCGCGGTAAATGCACCCTCCTCGTTGCATGCCAATTTCGACCGAACGATTTCGCTGCTTTATCGCATTGCACATATATTGTGCAAAGCCCGAGCACGATCGAATATAAAAAAATTACTGCTGGGGGGATTCGGGCAACCTGTTGGACTTAATGAACGTAATTAAAATTCGTTTGACCGAGTGATTCTCGATCGAGCCGAGCAGCAAATAAAAAAAACAAGCAACGTGTGAGGATGGATGCGATGTGGCGACTTTTCAAGTCCTTGGAGAAATAAAGAAAGGAGACGAGAGACACGCAAATCTTGAGTTGAGAAACTTGGCGAGTATCCTGTTGGGATTCTCCTTGAATGAGACATCGCTGCTAGATATGTACATACCCAATTCATGTGTGTATATATGAGTGATTCTCCCGAAATGATCTTTGCAGGACAACGAAATTCATTAAATATTTTTTTAATTTTTTCATTACAAAATTGCAATTGACTTCAGTTTTAATCTATTTATTATAATTCCCTATGGATCACACTGATTTTTCAGTTTTGACAGCGTTTTATCGTGTTCGAAAGAAATAAAGGGTGTCTCAAAATGACCTGACATTTTCAATTGCGCGCCATTTTTTTCGTAGCGAATATAGAATATTGATCTTTGACAACCAGCATCAGGAAGTATTGAGGTTTAGTCATGGAGAATTACACGATCTAGCAACGCATTGAAATTATGAAAATTCACTGCAAATTATATGTACTTTTTTTTAACAAGTTTTTATTTAATGTACCAAAAAGTGGAAAATATTTTTTTTTCACCAAGTCACCTATACGTGACGTTGAATAAAAGCTTGGGGCGCACAATTTTTTAAATTTTTGATAAATTTGATCAATTTAGTTTCATTAACCGTATTTAACTTGTGACAATAGTAACTCGCGAAATTATTATCACACGTTTATACACAGTTTCAGGATTTTTATTTAAGAAATCTAAGGTTGTTTTACAGTAAATACAATACAATTGATACGTTAACGGATTTATGTAAATTAAAGATTATATGTCTAAATTTTTAGCGCCCCAAGCTTTTATTTATAGTCACATATAGGTCACTTGGTAAAAAAAATATTTTTTACTTTTTAGTACATTAAATAAAAGCCTGTCAAAAAAATGTTATATATAAATTATTTTCTACTTTTTAGTCTTTAATTGATTTTACTACAGCTCTGAAATGTTTGCAAAGAGGGATTAATCCTTCCAAACGAACCGGCGTTATTATTGGTTGATTGTCAGGAGAAATCCCGGAGAACTGTGATAGGTAGCATCTATCATAGATGTTGGCTCACCACCCATTGGACCTTACCTTTTAACCTACTTTACCTATTGGACCCATTTAACGATTGTGCGATCCGAGAGCACTTAGAGCCAATTCATATTTTCTCATGCACTTTCCATGTAGTTTACTCTATTCAATGTTTCTCATGCTGTTCATTTCTGCTAGCACTTCATTATTGCAAGGTCCCTTTCCTGTTAGCTTTTCGCAGTGCAATTTTGTTTAAGTTGAATTAATTGACATAATTGACAATTCATTTTAATTGTCACCGCTTACATGCATGTTTGAAAAATTTCGGAGCTCTAAGTAGTCGGGAAGTGGGTGAAATATCGATTTTCCGTTTCGCATCTCACAGGAAGTCAAGTAATTTTTAATTTTTGAAAATGATTTTTTAGTTGAATCGTACATTGTCACCTCTTAGATGCATGTTTGCCAAATTTCAGAGCTCTAAGTGGTCGGAAAGTGGGTGAATCATCGATTTTCCGTTTCGCATTTCACAGAAAGTCTTTTTTTTTATGTTGAATCATGCATTGTCACCTCTTAGATTCATGTTTGCCAAATTTCAGGGCTCTAAGTAGTCAGGAAGTGGGTGAAATATCGATTTTACGTTTTGCATCTCACAGAAAACAAGTAATTTTTAATTTTTTAAATTATTTTTTAGTTGAATAATGCATTGTCACCTCTTCGATGCATGTTTGTCAAATTTCAGAGCTCCAAGTAGTCGGAAAGTGGGTGAGATATCGATTTTCCGTTTTGCATCTCACAGAAAGTTTTTTTTTAGTTGAATCATGCATTTTCGTCACCTCTTAGATTCATGTTTGCCAAATTTCAGAGCTCTAAGTAGTCGGGAAGTGGGTGAAATATCAATGTTACGTTTTGCATCTCACAGAAAATCAAGTAATTGAAAGTCAAAT
>OY723393.1:38620283-38622783 GCA_963210295.1 Ophion ellenae
AAAAATTTCATCACCTAAGAGCGGTCATGTTTTTGTTGTTTTTCTGTATTTTTTGGTGTTATCTTTAGAAGGCTCTCAATAATATGTACTTTTGTGTCAAAACAAAATGTGTTTCTTTATCGCCCACCGTTTCCCATAATAAAATTCGGAATTTGGCCGTTTTTTCGGGCCTCTAGGCAGATGTAGCCCCTTAATTGCAAACTTATCTAAATGGGGACTGGAAATGATGGCAGCCATGGAGGAGGTGTAAATGGGGCCAAAATGGCAAAGGTGAGAGACGAAGATATAGAGGGAGTATAAAAAATAATCGAAATAGCTGTACGAATAAAAAGCGATCAGGAGATACAACAAGACTGGAACCAAATTGTAAAATCGACGTATTTTAGGGAGTACAAAAATCGAAAGCAACGTATAGAAATGGTAGAGTACCGGAAGGAGAAAAGCATAGAGGGAAGAACTGAAGAAACATGGGCCAGGTTAACCTTTGTCAGTCACACCTCCAGATTGTGACATTGGGGGTGTAATCAACCCCACTCACTTTGGAGAGTGATAAATAAGTGAAAAATTGAAAAAAAAATACTAAAATGCATTTTCAACCCTTGTGTGTAAGACCATGCCGATTATTTTAAAGTCGTGTAATTTTAATATGAAAAAAATGTCGAAAAAAAAATTCTGGACGGTCGAAAAACGGCTGGGTTTGATTCAACCCCGATGACTGTTAAGGGTTAAAATGCGGTAAAGTAGAAAAAGTAGTCCAGGAAAAGAGACGAAAACCCAGCACTTTGAGCGTAGAATTAGAATTTTTGACCGAAGCTAGATGGTTGCATACTGAAAGTGCCCCCAATGAAATTTTCCCCCCAACTCGCCCCAACCCTAAAAATAGGGGTTGAAAACTTAAAAATCGCCGTATCTCGATAATTAATAGGTCGATCAAAAAATGTTTCAAACAAAAGTTGTTTGGAATAATAATATACGTATAACGTTTACTGACGTCCAATCCCCTATCTTTGAAAATAGCGGCGTAAAAACGCGAGAGCACCACTGACCCACGTTCTTGTGCCGCTATTTTCAAAGATAGAGTGTTGGACATCAGATAACTTTATACGTATTTTATTATCCCAAACAACTTTTGTGTGAAACATTTTTTGATCGGGCTACTAATTATCGAGATACGGCGATTTTAAGTTTTCAATCCCTATTTCCTAGGGTTGCGGTGAGTTGAGGGGCAACATTTTATTGGGGTTACTTTCAGTATGCAACCTCGAACATTCGGTCAAAAATTCTAATTCTACGCTAAAAGTGCTGGGTTCTCGTCTCTTTTACTGAACTAGAGGTGAAAAGGGATACGCAGATACTCTATGCCGGTGATGTAGGAAGATAGAAGAAAGTTTGGAACACATACTTGAATGCGGGAAAAAAGGAAAAAATGAATAAGAAAGTGGTGGATGGTTTGAAAAAGTGGCGAAGAGGCTACAAGGACGAGGAACTGAAAGGAAAAATGAATCAAGAAATGAAAGGAAAAACGATCAAAGAATTGTGCGAGTACGTCCGCCTTCGAATGCATGGTAGGAAAGGAAGCATAAAGGAGAAAAAGGACGAAAAATAAATGTTTACGAAACAAGAAGGAAACGTGTAAAAGAGTATGAATGTACAAAGGGAGGAACTGTAAAAACACGCAAGGGTATACTTGGAAATAAATAACTATACTACACTACACTACTAATATTTTATATATATATATATATATATAAATATTTCATATAAATATATAAAAAAATTATGTATATATAAGAAAATAATATAATGGATAATGTCATAAATGACAAAAAATATTATCATTATTATGTTATCTAAAATAGTAGTATCAAGTTTTATTTGCACAACTTTTTCGCAAAGCTTTTTACAAAACTGTTATGTATAATATAATTATGTCATATATCACAAAAAATATATTATTATCACTATTATCAAGATTAACTAGGATAATGATAAAGTTATCGTAATAATATTATAATTCTCGTCCCCTCGGCCTTTCTTTTGTCCTTTGAGAACTCGACAATTGTGTGAGACCGAGGACGACACCTGAGATATCAACAACAAAAATTCTCACGCACTCGTATCGAGCCTCTGTACTCGGACCAAAGGAATTCTCCCGCCGTTCTTTATTACCCATAAGATCTGTTATCTTCTCGAAAAAAGAAACAATTAGAAACTCACTATGAAAATGAAACTTAACCGCCTGGAAAGATCACTACCACGATGAAAAATTCCCCAATATTTTTCACACGCCCCACCTACCCCCCTAAGGCCCTAAAATAATTAGCACCAGGTATAGCCTCTACGATGAAAAAAAATGGGGAAAACAAGTTGCGCAATAAACAGTGTGAAAAAAGTAAACAATAGACACATTTGTCCAGATCTTTTGGAGTCCGTCGTTAAAAATTTTCTTTTTTATTCTCCATTCACTATCTCCTTCTCACATCGCGAACTACATGTTCAT
>OY723393.1:38627783-38740283 GCA_963210295.1 Ophion ellenae
TTTCATTTTACTTTAAGGAAAAAAAAGGCACCCGTAAATATGGTCTTTTAATTCTATATATTATGAATTATTTCGCATCATACAATTATTCACATTATTACATTAGTGAAAAAAGACACTCACACTATTAAAAATAGTAATTTGAATTAAAAAAGTAATTTTGATTAAAAATAGTAATTTTTATTAAAAATAGTAATTTTTATAATAACTAGTAATTTTTATTAAAAATAGTAATTTTTATTAAGTTTAATCATTATTATTAAAAATCAATTTATACCTCGTAAAATACGGCCCTTTAAATCCACATACTATATATTCTGTTGCATTATGCAACGGTTGCTTTTGGGGTTCCGAAGTTCTTTAGGGCACTTGTACGAAGTGCATCCCTCCCCACAGGTGCACTCAGCCATATGCACCTGCTGTCTCTCTCTCTTCCTGCTTCCCCCCTCTTGCCCTTTCTCTCTCTTACATCCCGCAGGTTGATCCCCATTTTACCTCGAGTAAATTTCCAACTTCCCGAAATCATTGCCCGGCCGATTATTCTTCACCGCTACATTTTTATAAATTTTTACTAATTGCAAGGGAAAGAGAGAAAGGTTACGTATTGTCTGGTGAAAGACACAAAGTAGTGGCCACGGTGAAATCCACAATTGTCATTTCTCCGCCGCCGATTGTATGTCCGCACGCGAAGTAATTAAATTTTATGTGTCGCGAAAGCACGATTCGACGTGTCATTTTTATTGTATACCTTAACGGAGTCGTGTGCATCGTGGCTGCATTTGAAACACGTAAGACAATATCGTTGAGCACTTGATCGGTGTTGTAATACAATGCTCGGAGCCAAAACGATTATTCGATCGCATAACTTCCGGGAATAAAATTGTTCCAAAGCTTTGCACGGCGGGATTTTCCGCACTTTATCGAGTGTAGATATATATATACTTATGTATAAGTATATCGCAAGCCTGACCGTGTTAAACTCCAAACGTTTTCCTTCTAATTTACAAACTTAAAAAAATAATTTACGAGTTTGAAAATCACTCTGCTTTTTACTCTCAAATAAAAAAAGTTCTTTATTACAATTTCGAAAAACGAGTATATTTTCTATTTCCATCATTATTTTAAAAAGTTAAATTATATTTTATAATATGATTATGCTATTAATTATATTACATATTATATAATAATAATAATGATTTTTCGTATTATTACTATTAGTGTAATATGTATTCCATTATAATTATTTTATATATTATATGAATTCACTTAGGCATTTTTCTGAACTTTAAACCTGTTTTTTACTCATCTACAAACTTTCTGAAAATAATTTACGAATTTGAAAATTACCCTGTTTTTTTAATCCCAAATTAAATTAGAAAACATTTCTATTCATGATACACGTCCGATATTACAATTTCGAACAAGAAATAAAAAGCATAATTCTATTTTATATTATAAATATGCTCCTTATCATATTACATAAAATAATAATTACTATTACTGTTATAACATAATTATGATTATAATTACCATCTCCACCGTTTTTGTTCGAGATAAATAATTTCGAAGCAGACAAAAATAGTTCAATTACTCCAAAATTGGAGCGCCCTCGACCCTTTCGGGCCTCGTGAGCCCATCGAGCCACAAAATACTTTTTTTTTCGAGTTTGCAAAAATAAACCTTGCAAAAATAAAATTATCCTAACGATGCTTTGGGATCTCAAAGTTACCGGAATAGTTTGTGCGTGCATAACAATCGTTATATTGCAAAAAAAAAGTTAATAAACAAGTCACATTAATGATGCACCGTGCCATGTTGGAGAACCGCGAGGCATTTAAGATCCCTCTTACTTCCGGCCCCTCGCGCGGTGTCGTGCATTGCTAAGTTTGCCCCAGATGAGCGTGTGCAACAGGCGGTTGTTTCGCCGGTTATTCGTTTCGATCAGGTAAACACACGCGCTTTCGACCACCCTCGCGCTACCCGCCGAGTTTCTTCGAGCTCGCGTGCGCGCGCGAATCCCTGCGTAATTGGAGCAAGCAAATGGAATAAATTATTCGTCAATTAGGTTTTTAATTGAAAAAAAAAAAGATTTGCTGAATTTTCATAAATAAGAGCGGAGAAAATATCGCATGATTTTGTTCGATATAAAATAGTGACACGGTTTATTAATATGATACTCATTCGTATATTGGCCATTGATATTCACCGTAATTAATCAATGTTTTCTTTAAAGTCAAAATAATTTTTTGCCGATATTATTAGGATAATTATGAATTATAAACAAATAAATAAGCACGGTTTATAAATCGTAGACGAATTTTTTTACTATAACTAGATATGGGTGTAATATAATTATAAACGAATAAACATTTATCAACGTTTAATCGTTGATAATAACGATTTTTTACTAATACTCATTATTAGTATAATTATAAATTATAAACGTACAAATTAGTATGGTTTATAAATTGCAAACGAAATTGGTACCAATACTAAATTTTGGTATAATATAATTATACATGAATAGACATTTATAAATTTTTATTCGTTGATGAAAGTTATTTTTTTACTAATACTAACTACTAGTACAATGATAAATTATACACAAATAAACTAGTACAATTGTAAGTTGTACACAATTTTTTTACGAATACGATATATTACTCTCATATAATCAAACACCAAGAAAAAATATATTTTACAATAAAATAAAAATCAAATATATATTATCGAATAAAAGTTGTCTCATACAACAAAAATGATTTCTTATTAATATGATTTTACCAACACTAAATTCGAGAAATCAAAAGTTATATTAGGTCACACCTCATTTGATACTAATTCTTTGACAATTTTCGAATTCCAAAAATCGACATTTGAGGACATCCTGCCATTTTGTTTCAGAATCGGTACTGGATTTCCCGACTCCGTTCGCACTTGCATTCTTCATCAGAAGCTTCAAATGATGAACTGTTGCGTCGACAGGAAAAAATCTCGCGAGGAAACTGCCCACAGGCCGCAGAGCATGGAAATGGATTTCGACACGGGTAATAATTTTTTTCTTATAACCGATTATTCTATATATCATACATGATTATTTCATAAAAACTGTCCATAATCAACTATTTTTTTTTATTAATAATTCCACTACTTCCTCGATTAAAAGAATCCGAGGACGAGGACGAGTTTTTTGAGTGTACGAGCGACGAATCGATCAAGCCTGAAGAGCCTGCACCCACCAAAGCTCACACGAAGACGAAACACTTGTTGTGGAATCGACCAACGGGGCGACTGGCCAAGCATCCATCATTGCGCCTGATAAAAACCGGCGACGCCCTTTATCTCCCTGTCACTCAAGATCCGGTCCCAAAGACCGAGGATCAGCTCGAGGAAGATGCCCAAGTCATGATGCAACTTGGCACCGACAAATACGCCTCGGAAATGCGCGCGAGACTCATGAGCGCCTCTTTGCTCTCCGATATGGAATCCTTCAAGGTAATCAGATTTTCGTATTCCCGAATAAACATTATTTTAATCATTATTTATTATTATGATTATTTATTTATTGTTATTAATATTGATTTATTTTTACTATTTGTCTATTAATTTATTCATTGTTATTATTTATTATTATTATTATTTTTATATTACTGTACGTATCCATTTTGATTTTCAATTATCTAGACAATCTTAATGATAACCAATGTTCAGATAAATACCTTTTGGACTAAATGAAGTATGTCCAAAAACCTACGTGATAGGTCTGTCTAGCATGCTCGAAGATTTAGGATACATTTGGATCATTAATGTATCGCGCGAACGCGTTTTTAGGCCGCGAATCCTGGAGCGGAACTGGAAGATTTCATTCGATGGTATTCCCCGCGAGATTGGGTGGAACAGGAGGGTGTGGACGAATGGGGACAACCTGCAGGTACGGGGACAAAAATTACACATTCACGATTTGTGCTTGTTTGTTGGTTATTTTAAAAAATTGTTTCTATCTGTTTTATTGTGGAGAATGTAGCCTTCGTTTGTGACATTCTAGCAAAATAGCTGTAGATACATTTGTATGTTTTATGGAATATATTTTTAGGTGCGATGTTGTAAAGAATATATTCGTAGATTCTGAAAAATATATTTGTACATTCTAGAAAATATATTTGTACATTCTAGAAAATATATTTTTCCATTCTAGAAAATATATTTTTACATTCTTGAAAATATATTTGTACATTCCAGAAAGTATATTTGTACATTCCAGAAAATATATTTGTACATTCTAGAAAATATATTTTTACATTCTTGAAAATATATTTGTACATTCCAGAAAGTATATTTGTACATTCCAGAAAATATATTTGTACATTCTAGAAAATATATTTGTACATTCTAGAAAATATATTTGTACATTCTAAAATATATACTTGTACATTCTAAAAAATATATTTGTACATTCTAGAAAATATATTTGTACGTTCTAGAAAATATATTTTTCCATTCTAGAAAATTTTCTGTACATTCTAGAAAATATATTTGTCAATCTAAAAATATATATGTACATTCTAGAAAATATATTCGTAAATTCTGAAAAATATATTTCTAGATTCTAAAAATATATGCTTATGCATCTAAAAAAATGTATTTTGACATTCTAAAAATGACATTTACATATACAAAAAATTATTTTTACAAAGTTATATAAAAACCATGGTATATCCAATAATATGACTATTCTTTCTAACGGTACAACCATCGCGCCCTCGCAGTGAAATGAGTTTCTTCGGGTCCGTTTGGATCAACGATTATTCATTACAATTCGATGTTGATCGTTCTGCGAACGATGCTAAATTTTTCGCAGGTCATCTCTCGCCCCGTATGCGCATTCCGAACAATCCGTGGTCGACGACTTGGAGTTCAGCTCAGCCGGTGCCGGCCCACAGGCAGAAACGCTTGTTCGATGATACCCGAGAGGCCGAGAAGGCGATGCACTATCTAACGTCCAAGAGGCTCGGCCAGGTGGCCCAATTGCTCCTACCGATCCTCACTCACGCTGCCCTTCACACCCTCAGCCAACAGAAACAACATACGATGCCCAACTTGCCCGACGTCACGCAGAGTATACTCAATAAATTGCAACACGCCACGAAGCCGCTTCATCAAAAGTCACAACTCTACGAGGTACGCTGAGAAAATCTGCGTCACGATCCTTTTTTCCAATCGAGTACAAAATTCGATTTCCAAAAAAAAATTTCGCCAGTTTGCGTCGAAAAAAAAAATTTGAAAAAAATCTTCGAACGTTAAAAAAACGCATCTTACGGCGGGATATACATCTACAACGAATTATCGAAAGTGGCGTGCAGGATTACTCAAAAACTATTAAGCCGATTGAGTTGAAACTTGGTAGAAATATTGATAACATTGGTACCTTCTACTTGATAGGAATTGTTTTTGAAAAATTGGAAAAAAAACTACTTTTTTAATCCACATTTTACAGAAATGTTGTGAAATGTTGATTTTCTTTTGTAAATGCGTGCCATTTTCTCAAATTTGCATTTTATTCATTTTAGTGACCGTCACGCAGAAACTGTACATGTTGTAACTGAAAAAATGTTTGAACTTTTTTGGAAATCAAAGTCTACGGAAAGCTAGACAGCACGCCGATTCGCAACAGCCGCGGCGACCTTGGTGCAACACTCTGCCACAGCTTCGCCATTTGGATGACGAATTAATTTAAAAAAATTGTTTTGTGTACTTAAGGCCTTAGGCCACAGTAACGGGTGTAAAATCATGTGCGAATTTAACAATTTTTTTCGTATGAAAAAGTGATTTACTCATAAAATTAATTACACATCTATTTAGTATAAATATCAAGCTGTTAGAAAATATATATGTATGTTTTTTCGATGTACAAAATGGACGACTACTCGAAACAGCTTTTTTCCAATTGGCGTGACAAATAACTTCAACAATTTTCACTCGATTCAATTTGAATTTAAAAGGCATGTTCCTAATTGCATTTCGCAGAGAAGTACGTACGGAATTTCTGATTAATCGAAAACTTCATTTTATGAGCAGTTATAAAAAAATTTTTCACTGAAAATTCATTTCTTAAGATCAAATACCTACAACTTTTGAATAAAACAATATGTTTTAAATTTCGTACGTACTTCTCTTGGTCTTCCAATGTAGATTGACGTGAATTTTTGTTTTTTGTTCTAGGTAGAAAATTGTGGATGCTAAATGTCACGCCGTGGAGCGCCTAAAAAAAGATAACAAAAGAAAATATTAGTAGTCGGCTATTTTGTACATCGAAAAAAAAAATCTAACCGCTTGATATTCATACTAAATAGATGTGTAATTAATTTTATGAGTGAATCACTTTTTCATACGAAAAAAAAATTGTTAAATTCGCACATGATTTTATACCCGTTACTGTGCCCTAAGGCCTTAAATATACTATTAAAGTATACCTAAAGTTTGATAATTGTAGAATAATTATTTCTTACTTTAAAAAATCCCTCAATATTGCTTATTTTTTTCCTGTCGAAATGTATAACCAGCCTCAATTTTTTCGGTTTAATTTTTTCTCAGGAGATCGCGAGGGACATCGAGGGCATCGAGGCCCTGATGGCCCAGGCGAATTCGCTCCAGCACAAATTGTGCGGCGACGAGGACTCCAGCGAGTTTTGCTCGTTCATCATTCAACTGATGCGCAGCAAGGAGGTATCGGTGCCGGGCGGCGCTCGGGGCGCCATAGGCTCGCGCATCACGACGATGTTCCGCGACGCCCAAAAGGTCCGCATCAGTCCATTTTTCGCCATCCATTTATTTTATAATCCCTTTTCATCAATTTCTCTCCGCAGTAATTGTTTTTTATCCTAAAACCCTGCGATCTTTATCGACTCCAGCCCTCCCGCGTTTTTCATTGTCCAGCGATTTACATTCGCGTTCCAGGCTGCGAGCATGATGACTTCCGGCAACACCGGAAACGACGCCGAATCCTCGGGCGATGCAAAACACCGAAACTTTCCCGAGCCCGCGTGCAAGGAATTCATCCTGCGAGCCGTTACCCCCAAACCGTCGCCAACCTCGAGTCCTCAACCTCAGAGGATGTACGCCTGCTTGAAACGCGATTACATAAGACTCGCAGGATTCTTCGCCGAGGATACGACCTTCCTCTGAACTGAGGGAAAAAACGAGAACGCCCCGAGATTTTTCCAACAAATGGCGCATTTTCAGCGAGAGATTTTATTCCAGGCCATTTCTGATCCTCCCCCGTCCCTCGCCCTTCTGCAATTTCGAGCGACGTTGCAGCCCCTCCCACCCCTTGCCTATCGCGTAATTCATTGCGTCTCACGAATTTTAGAGTAGGGTTTTGTCGATGGCCATAATTGTCAATATCTGAATGTCTTATTCGGATCGACTGATACTTCAAATCTTGAGGCCTTAGGCCACTCCAGAGGCCGAAAAAATAGGCTTTTTGGGTTTTTTTTTCAAAAAAACTACTAAATCGAGATTACAAAAAAGGTGTTTATCATACATATCCGGGAATGTATAGAATAATTTTTTTGAAGCGATCAATTTCAAAATGGCGGCTGTGCAGCGTTTATCTCAAAACTGCATTTTTAAAGTTGGCCGGCAACATGACAGACAACTTTCAACCGGTTCACTTGAAATGTTGAATATATCTTGAAAAATACATTGTCTATGGAAGTACATAGGATTTTTTTTTATATTGCATACTTCATTTTTTAACAATTATCTGACGATTTTTAGGCAAATTTTTGGAAAGTGAAAAATTTGCCTAAAGAATCGTCAGATAATTGTTAATAACAAATGAACTATGCAATATAAAAAAAATCCTGCGTACTTCCATAGAACATTTATTTTTCAAGATATATTCAACATTTCAAGGGAATCGGTTAAAAATTGTCTGAGTTATGTTTCCGGCCAACTTAAAAAATGCAGTTTTGAGATAAACGATGCACAGCCGCCATTTTGAAATTAATCGCTTCAAAAAAAATATTGCATACAGTCACTGATATGTATGATAAACACCCTTTTTTGTAATCTCGATTTATTTTGTAGTTTTTCTGAAAAAAAAAATCCCCAAAGAGCCTATTTTTCGGCCTCTAGAGTGGCCTAACCCCTTAAGCCCAAGCAGTGCAATCAAATTGTACTATAGGAAAATAATTCACGTGCACGAAACAGCGTGAAATGTAAAAGTGGCTGTTCGCTGCGCGTATTTGCGATGATACGTTTGAGCGTCGCTGCATCAATATCGAATAGGTAATCAACGATCGATGCGCCACGCGTACGTTCCAGGACGAAAACAAATTTCGTCGGAATTTCCGTACTTCGAGATTCGAGAAAAATCGGACTGAGCTGAGGACTGTCATCACGTTGGTTCGTTTCCAATGATAATAGTGCCGAAAAGTTATTGACGCATTTTTTAAACACATTATTGATAAACGAATAGTTTGTAAAACAAAAAAGTTTTTGTTTCGTATAAAGTAGAGTGGTGGATTTTTCTCAATACTTATGAATTTTTTCAGAATTTTCTGTTCTTTTTTAGAACTTAAAAAAAAATTCTGGTCTCGAAAGTTGCGTCGTTCGAATGCAACGAACATTCCGTCAAAATGTTTTATTTTTTCATTTTTGTCATTTTACAAAATATTTTCATGCAGTTTTGAATTGTAGATCGCTAAATAGGCCACTTTAGAAACGATTGAGGGATTTTCATAACGAAGATATGCCAAAAGAATTCCGAGCAAATGATAAATAATTTTTTTCATTGCATTTCAATGCTGTAATTCCAATCTCGTAGATTTTTTTGAGGACGTGTTAACTCTGTTCGTTTAGTGAGGTAGAAACTATCAAAGAGTGAATTTGTCTACATTCATAATTATTCAAAGACTCCCAACTGTTTATCAGTTTTTTAGAATTAAAAAAAAGGATTCTGAGAAGAAATGCTGGAAAAATTCGTAAATATTCAGGCAAATCGACGAAGTTACGAGAGAATTTTCTATACAGATTTGCCGAACAACTAACTATTTGTAGAAATCAATTGTTAATAACTATCCAGCATTATTATTATTGGAAATGAATATTCTTGACAGGCTGTTAACTTTTTTTTTTAATGATAATATAATTTTTATTTCCTGAGTTGCAACTTACACCCTTGGGATTTTTAACGTACTACCCTTACCAATGAAACCATTTGATATCACTCCCTAGCCGCACTTCGCTAATCTACCCTGACGTTCCGTTGCGTCCACAGCCGTCTTAAGGAGGGAAATCCCTTCAAACGCCCGAAAATGAATCATTTTTCATGATTTTCTTTAAAGGTGATCAAATAATCGCATCATTTTAAAATGTTGACATTATCTTATTACAACTTTCAAGTGTTACATTTTTTTTCTAAACAAAACAAAATGGCGGCGTTATAAATTATTCCTTTAGACGTCTTTTAATAAACTGCTCATGTTATAGCTCAGAAAGTAATTGATCTGGCTGAAATTTTGGGAGGTTTCTTACTATAACATTATTGGAAGGATATACCAAGAAAATTTTTAAAAAGTATAAAATAAAAAATCAAGTGGGCTTTGTAGTCAAACTTTTGTATTTTTGACCAATTTCTAACTCCATACAATAATGTTATAGTGAGAAACCTCCTAAAATTTCAGCCAGATCGATCAATAACTTTTTGAGCTATAATATGAGCAGTTTTTCAAAAGAAGCCTAAAGCCTAAAAATATCTTAAAACGCCGCCATTTTGTTTTGTTTAAAAAACAAAACGTTTTTTTAACACTTGAAAGTTGTAAAAAGCTAATGTTAACATGTTTAAACGATGCGATTATTTTATCACGTTTAAAAAATTTGTTGAAAAAACACTCATTTTCGGGCGTCTGAAGGGATTTCCCCCCTTAAGATATACTATACCGCATTTGCCGGGGGTACGGGGAAACTGTAAAAAACCCGTACCGGTATAGGCGGCCTCATATTCTCCTGATTCTCTGATGCACATAAACTTATACTCTACTGACGTTTTGCTTTTCGTCCCCTTGCATTCGTTTTTGAACATACAGTTCAGTCACAGGCTCCTTTTTCCGCACCGTCTGTATCCTCCTGTTTATTTGTTCTCCCTCTTTTTCTGCTATCCATTTTTCCAGGTTTTCTACTATTTCTTTTTCAATATTCTCCTTAGCTTTTTTGCACGTACATATATGCACTAGGTTTTCTACTTATTTTTTTACAAACGCTGCACTTGTTATCACTGCACCCCTTGTTTCTTTCTTTCCCCACATTTTCACATCTCAATCTCGCCCAAGTTTCTTTTGTTTATCCTGATATATTTAAATCCTCCCAATGATTTTCTGTCCCTATGCTATTCTTCTTGCTTTTGTATTGAGGGCAATACATCAATTTTTCAATTCTGTTCCAATCCTGTTGGATTTCTTGGTCGACTTTTGTTTTCGTACCCCTTTCTATTATTCTTCCATTTTCCTCTCCTTCTTCCTCCATTGCATTTTTTACTCGCAGTACCCATTTTGTTGGGTTTCCATTTAGCACTCCTCTCGCCTCCTTTGAAGCATTTCTTCAGCCATCTTCCCTTCTCTCATCTTTATTATCTCTATCGAATAATTTGCCGCCCTCTTCCATGTTTCCGCCGTTATACCTCTACAGCCCGCTTCCATCCTCCTATATAATTTGGCGTGTTCCAATTTGGGCCCATGGTCATCTTAACATACCCCCTTGGAATTTTTTCACTAGCTCCCGTTTCTTCCACCCCCCTACTTATTCCCATATAATGTCCCACTTTTAACTATCGCATTCACGAGATGTAATCTTATCAGGCTTTTTATATCTGCCCTTTTAAATATTCCCTATCTCGCGTTGGTGGCTCGTCGGTTTTTTTTCAGTTTTACTTTTAATGTGTTTCTCGAAGGTATTTTCTGTCGAAAAAATTACTTCCCTAACCTGACATTCCGTTGCGTCCAGAGCGGTTTTAATAATTGAGCTTTCCGCTGACTGGTTGATGCGCCAGCCGGTGCACTCCTGAACGGTCACCGCTCTGAGTATCGGCCATGCGCAACGCTGCTTAACTCGAAGGACCGCCGGACCCGAACCCCGACCGCCCACTAATATCCGTAAATTCAGTCTAATTGTTTTGCAGATTCCCCCCGAGTGCTCAAATTTCGATCAAACCTTCGGCTCGGAATGTACGCGTGATGCAACATTTTTACATATCGTCTTTTTCGTTTGTACGATACGGGATATTTTTCTTCGATATTTTACGGATTTATATAGAAGACAAATTTATATGAATTATGTACAGAAGTAGTTTACGAGTACGTTATAATATCTACACATGTAGAGAATTAAAAAATCTACGATCGATCGGTGCGTTGAAAAATATATTTTGCCATAGTGCACTTTGTCGCCGCTAGAGAAGAAATATTCGTTTTTCAAGCTTCGCGACCGAGAACAACGATGTTTGGACGACGTCGTCCAGCTCCTCGAGAGCGAGCTGAGCGTGCAAGCGAAGAACCTGATCATCGTCGTTGTCGCGCAGAAATTTGAGAGCTCGATAGAGGGGCACGAGGTCGCTTCCCAAATCCGTCAGGGTGTCCTTGCCGAGGCCGCGAATCAACAAAGTCGCCACCAGCACCGCGGCTCGCCTGCATTCCGGCGATTTGTCCGTGTTTATTATGCAGCCGATGCAGTAAATTATCTGGAAATTTGAAACGTTCGAATTAATCTACCCGGGAATTATTTCACTTCCGGTGCAGAGCGAGGCTTGCGGCAGGAAGCGAATACTTTTTTCTTCCTTCCTCGAGGGGATCGAGGAACTTACCTCGCTTATCGCGTGGCCCAGGCGGAAGCCCATGACTTTGCAGATCTCGCCGAGGCACGAGAGACTCGAGGCACGCACCATGTCGTCCGGATCGCGACATCCGCAGAGGAAACCATTTATCAAGATGTTTTTGTAAGCCGGACACATTTCACCTGAGGAGAAACACTTCGTAATGGCGAAGTCTTATACTTAAAAAAAAAACGAAATCTGGATGAATTCGTACCTAACGATCGCGTAGTCTTGACCAGAATTTCGCCGAGCTTCGCCCGGACCTCGGGCGATATTTCGCCGTTGGTATTGCGCTGGGGCATGTCGATGTACTCTTGAACCAACGTCTCGATTACGTCGTCCGGAAATACACTGGCGAGGGCACAGAGACCGTTCACCGCAGAGAGGTACACGAAGGAGTCGTCGTCCTTCAAGTTTTCCTGGAATTGAAACGAGTCGTGGAAAATCCAATTTGTGGACATTTTTTTGGTAGTATGGAGTCTTGAAAAATCTCGGTGATTATTGTTCTAGGTACTTCAACGCGTCTTAGGAGTTATTAATATAAAATAATATATTTTATGAGGCTTCTTTTAAATTAATTTTCACGTTTAATTACATATTAATTATGTGAGTATCTTATTGCATACTCATATATACATATTTAAATTTCAATACGCTTTAACAAACAATTAATGAAATTAAACAAATTAAATGGGAAAATGAACGTTGACAAACATTTATAAAAATATGAATATAAAGTGACAATCGTAATTAACATAAAATTGTCATATTTTAGATTCATTATCATTATTATATTATATTAAGTAAATATTTTCATGTTAATAGAAATATTAATAAATTAATCATGTTACAATTTTATGTTTGTATAAATAAAAATCTTTTGCCTTTTTCTCGAAACTGTTGTATGTAATAGTGTAAGTCGTATCTCAAAATCTATTTGTCCGATTCACTTCAAATTTGCACAGAGCATAATTTATAATGTTTTCTTTCGTACGACTGGATGTTTTTTGTCATATATTTGTCCATTTGTTAATAACAAATTATCAACGTCGTCTTTGTAAATCGAAAATCGAACTTTTTTTCTACGGCTTGCCATTTGGGTGATTTTCAACATTTCAAACAAGTACTATAATTTCAACAATGTCTTACGAAAGTTCTATCATTATACAAATACATTTTTTATTTTTCATTCCTGATACAGTACATTCTTTATTTTTCATTCCAATGAGCCAGAGCCGCATACACGATTGGCCAGGCAGCAACGGCGGCACTTTGTTTATAATAATAACTCAATTCTTTATCAATATTTTTTAAAAAACTCAAATTTGGCAACCCCGAAAAAAACTTGAAAATCGACCTTTTTGGGTCCAAGTTTGTGCTGGTCCGTTAAAATAAAATCTTCAAATTGAAGGTACGTAACCCGTTAAAAAAGCAATCGAATAATCTCCAAGTATTCCAAAAACAAACCGCAACCCGAGTAAAAGAAATCCAATTTGCATGATTCCTTACCTGGAAGAAGCACAGCACAATATCCTTCTTCGCGAGAGTTTCGGGATCTTTTCTCTCCAGCAACTTAGTCAGCGCTATGAGACCGTGCGCCCGTACCGGGAGCAGCGGATCGGCCAGATCTTTCAGCGCCTTCCCAAACTCGCTCTCCTTGTCGCGATCGTCGACGCTCAAGTCCCGATAACGTCGAGTTTCCGATTTTCCCTCACTGCCGATAACCCGCAAAAGTTCGTCAACCAGACTGGCCAGCTGCTGAGGAATGTTCGCGCCATGCTTGACCGTCTTCAGGAACGCGGCCAGGTCCTTGAACAAGCTCCAATCTTTGGGTCTCTCACCGTCCGTCAGAATGACCTTGACCAGCATCAGACTTATGTAGAGAACTTCGACATTCTCGTCCTCCCCGCACGGCTCTCCAATGCTGATCCTCTTCTTGGCTCTCTCGTCAAACAGGGACTTGACGAAGGACACGATGAATTCTGGATTTTTTAGCTGGGCTTCCTGAATCTCGCGAGTCTCGGCGAGTCTCGAAAGAAGTTTCATCGCGGCCAATTTCCGTTCCATTCGATCGAGCGTGTCCTCGCTGCTCTCCAAAACTTGACTATCTTTGGGTTCGTTCCGATTCGTTTGAGTATCCTGGCTACTTTCTCGAGTCTCCTTATCGCTGCTCCCGTCATTACTCGCGAGAGAACGCAAAAGATAATTGAACAGATCGAAAGCGAGGGCTCGATCGTTCGCGAGCAAATCGAAGAGACTGTCCGCGGCAATTTCGTACCCGAGACTTCCGGTTTCGCCGGTTATCTCGAGTCCGCCGGTTGGCCCGAACGCACACGACAATCTCGCGCCAAAGTCCTCGGCGCTCTTCGCCTCCTGATCGAGAAACGCGGTGAACAGATCCGCTTTCGTGTCTCCGGAGTCTCTCAGCACGTGAATCAGAAGCTCGCGAATTCGCGTCTGCAGCAACGAGACGCTGCGACGAGATTTCGCGTACAGTGAGAACAATGGCAGGGCGACTTCTCGCAGAAGAGTGCACGGAGGATGCTTGAACTTCGCGTCCGTAGGGACAAAGCACTTGGTCAAATTCTCCACGCAGTCCGTGACTTCGGTCTCGCTTCGGGGCGAGATGATCGGCGGATTTGACGACGTCGACGCTCGCAGAGGAGCCGCGATTGGTCTGAAGATCCTGGCGATGCAGACGGGAGGATTGTGATCGTAAAGGGCCGTTATGCAGTTGGTCGCGATCGTCGCCGAGTGGTTTATGCTCTTGGAGGTCAGTAGCTTCAACAGCTGCAACGAAGGGAAAGGATTCAGTTCACCGACAAGTGGCTAGATTTTATGAGGAATATTTGGAAATTATGGTAATACTTCCATTACGTTTCAACGAAAAAATTGATGGAAATATATCAAAAGGGAAAAACGTGACCAAATTCGATTCGACGCCGACGCGAGAGACATTCCAACAGTTCTACCGACCTGGCAGCAAACAGCCTCGTAATACTCGTCGGGATCTTGACCCTGGGAGCTCGCTACGAGCCTCGCAACGGTATCCAATTTGTTCCAATGGGCGCCTAGATCGATGGTGTCGCCGCAAACGGCATCGATCAACGCCAAAATTCCATTAGGCCGGACTATCGCTTGGACCAGATAACTCTGCGTTCTTCTACGAATCCATTTCGGAGCCTCCTTCACTCCCAGAATTATCATGAACTCTCTCATGATCGCAGCCAGCGGACATCCGTCAATCAGGGATGAGAGCCTCTTCCTGAATTCCAACTGATCTCTGGTCAATCTTTCGTACAGATCGTTCGACATTCGAAAGTCGGACGGTTCCCGATTCTCGCTCGTGGGGCTCGACGAAGGCTTGGCGAGCGGCGCGTAAGATAATTGCAAAAGACCGCCGAGCAGTGGACCCAGCTGGGGTTGCAACGCGAGACGAAGACTCGGCTCGTCGCTAAAGTCCGACAAGTGACGAACCGTCAGCGACAATCTGTCGTATTTCTGAAGAAAAAAAACGGTAAATGTCTCTGGCGCTTGATTTTTGGAGAATGCAAATGATCCAAATGAAAAAATGAACGAATCCATGCTTCAAGGGGTTTCGATAAATCAATTTTTATATTGGTGACTATTGCTCTTTACTATTTTCGGAGTTCTTAAAAAATTGTTCAGAAATCTCAAAGGCGTTTTTTCAAAATTACATTTTTCAGTTTTAAATATTTTCCGGTGCAGTTTTTTTCACTCTTCGGAAGAAGATTCTCTACGGTCTGTCGACCCTTTATTTTTCTATTTAGAACATTTTTCATAAACATTTTAAACGCGTAAATTAAGACTAAAAAAATGTTTTTCTTCTTCGAAATTTCTTTAAAAACCTGTACCTGTAGATCAGTGAGTCCTTCGTCGTCCAATTCCTTTGCTCGTGGGCATAGTTTGTGTATACTTGCTCCTATGCCAGGAAACAGACACGGAAGGACGCCGATGCTCACGGCTATTTCCACCGCCGCTTTTACCGTCTTCTGCTGATTTACGCTCAAGAATGTATCGTCATTGGACAATTCACAGTTTCGCAAGGACTTCAGTACATACAAGACAATATTGAGATACCGAGACCTGAAACGGAAGAGGAACGCTTGTATACATTGAGGTGCATACCGGAAAAAAACGTTTAAAATTGCTCAAATTGGCGTGTACCTAATAGTGCCCTTGTTGTTCAGAGTTTCCGCTATATTCGTTATAATATCTTGATCCTCCTGGGGCAACATGCTCGTCACTTTGATGACGATATTATGGAGACTTTCGTCAAAACTTTGGCCTTCGCCTAGAGAAAAAAAATGTTCATTGTAATAAAAGATTTATTTGTAGTAATACACCGATAGTCGAATAATTATATTTATAAGTATAGAAATATATATATATTTGAATGTACTCATTCAGTTGTGTTTGTTTGTATATATATATATATATATATATATATATTTATAACAAAAAATTGTTATGGTTGAGTAAATTTTTTTATAACTTAGTTATAAATATATATAAGTTTGCGTGTACATTTATATATATAACAATTTTTGATAATTGAAAGAGTCTATGTAAAAATTTATAAACCAACAATTGTATATCACAGTTATAAATGGAATTCGTACCTTTCTCGTTCGTAGTAAGTGCGCACAACACTTTGTGATGATCCATTTCTCTGGGAGATTTGCAAAAAAAAACCTTTAGTTAACTAATTTATAGGTATGTATATATATATGTATTTATGTATATATGTATATATATGCATATATGATGTACATAATGAATAGTATAGACATTAAGCAGTCTAGAGGAAAGTTAACTATCCTGCTTCTATATTTCCACATAAATAATATCAAAAACCATTTAAGATTGAGTGAAACTCGTGAAGTACCAATTTTCCGTTGGACAATAAAAAGTACATACATGACAAAGAAAGTAAATATACAATCGTATTCTTACCTAATACTTTGTGTGACTACCTCTAGCTTGAATGACAGCTTGTTACCGTCATGGCATACTTTCCACTCGATTGTGGATATGCCACTTGTCTATATCATTCCTTGCAAGAACCTCAAAAAGTTTATTCTTACTCGCTTCACTCTTGTCAACTTTTTGCTCTAAAGTCAACCACACATTTTCTACACGATTTAAATCCGGCGATTGTGCTGGGCAGACTAAAACTTTAATCTGCGATGATCGAAAAAGAAGCAACTATTTTACGGGCTATACCCTGCGGGGTGTTGTCTTGTTGGGAAATAAAGTGAAGAGACTTTCATCAGAGATTCTTCCAAATTTTCATATGCATTGTTAATATAAACTTCCGATGTCATTGTACCGTTAATTTCAACTGAATTTCCCATTTCTGTTCACACAAACCAGCCGCGGGCTAATAAGCCGTAACCTCTGAATTTCACAGCTTACTGTACGTTTTTTTCAAGGAGGTTCTTTCTGGCCTTTATCACACCCACGGTCGCTATTTATGACCGAACGGTTGAAATTTGCTTGCATCGCTCCAGATAACTATAGTTCCAAAATTCTATGGGTTTATCAACGTATTTTTTTGCTAATTGTAAAGTTGTCAATTAACACAACTGGTCATCAGCGGACGTTTTCTGGTTGCCCTGATAATTCTATGATTGTCGGGTAAGCTCGCCTTTCTATCATTTCCATGTACATCCTTATCCGTTACTACGCCAAACTGCAAAACTTCTCACATATCTTTCCCTCTTCACCTTCACTTCATATTTGCTTCCGATTTCTCTCTTAGATAGACCTTCTTTCTGATCCTTAACAACGAAATGGCGTTGAAGTTTGCATAGTTGGAATGCAACGATATTTCGTTTCAATTTTTATTTCGATCATTATCCATTCTTTTATTTTGCCAATTGACGTCGTCAATTTCTAATAAGGATACGTAAAAACGTTTAATCGATTTTCACTAACCAAGTCGGCCAAAACAAATTCGAAAGAATTCATTTTCGTTGCATTCAACGATGCAAACTTCAACGTCATAACGAGTTTGCTCACTTGAATCGAAACTTTCGGCATTGCGAACTTTTTAATACCATTCACATTCGCAGAACAACGATAACTGGCAAAAAATAGATAACATCTATTTGTTCACATTACGCCTATTCTTTCAAGCAACCTTGGGCAAAAATCGTGTCGTCGTTACCTATGAAAATAAGTAAACACTACGGTGCGTACTTTGTTTTGTCCGACGTAAAATTGGCACTCCACGGATGTCATTCAATCTTACACGCTTTTCGAATATTTCCTATATCATTTCTGT
Source organism: Ophion ellenae (assembly GCA_963210295.1). Lineage (NCBI taxonomy): Eukaryota > Metazoa > Arthropoda > Insecta > Hymenoptera > Ichneumonidae > Ophion > Ophion ellenae. The sequence goes on from OY723393.1 coordinate 38,645,960, forward strand.
GAAAGTATAGAAATATAGGAGTTAAGTTTCCTCTAGACTGCTTAATGCCTATTCTATTTATCATTTTTATGTACATATTAGCACAAATATCGAAATTACACCGGTGCGTACTTTTTTTGCCGGTACTGGTATGAATATATCTTATATATGTATATATATATGTGTGTGTGTGTGTGTGTGTGTGTGTTGCGTGTGTGATATCTGTCAGCATCCACGGGTCTAGAGTCACGTCCTTCATCGGGACCCTAGACAAATCGCACACTCCCACGACACAAGAGCCTAAAGTCCCGTCCTTCTTTCCGCCACTCTAGACGAATGACTAAAGCCCCACGAGATTACGATTTTCAAAATACGAAAAATTTACCAAACATATTCAACCACATATTTCTCATACTTTTCTACGTACCCGATTAAAAATAAATATCGATTTAATATTCGATTAAAAAAACAGGCATGAAAATGTCGGAGGCCAAAAAAATGCGTTCGACGCCGAATATTTTTCGATAATCGTTTATATAGCATCATTATACATTTAAGGCTGTCTTAGGAACACGTATTATGCTGGCAATCTTCAGCTCGTTACACGCTTCGTTATAATAAACTTAAGCGCTAAAATCTTATCGTAACAACGAGTCGCGCATCGCGCTGTGTTATCGTGAAAATTCGTGAGAATTCCCAAACTCCGTGTACCGCCCAATCTGATTTTTGTATTCTTCCAGCGGCATCTTTCCTCTCGGCGGCTTTGCCGTCCTCGCGCTCAGGACAGTGAGCGATATAATTTATCACCTATCCAAAGATCCGAACATCATTGACATCCAGGGATACAAATCGACTCGCGATTATGGTCAGACAGGACCAGCGCTCAATCTTCCCAATGGACGAAATGTACACACGTGTATTCGGTACTCAATTTTCACTGCGAACCTTTAGCTTCATAAATACTCTTTTCTATTTTACAAAGATTAAAACCGAAAGCTTCGACTCGTTCGTGCGTAAATACGCGACGAACGAAGCTGAATACTTGCGTCGAGTAGACGGAGTTCAAAAAGGACACTGGAATTTGCAGTTTCCGAAAATTCGTACCAATCCTGTAAAGCGTGTGCGCTGAGATCGAATTTTCTGGTTTTTTTTTTCTTTCTAGAACGCCGAAACAGTCTGTGCCGAGATGCCAGCCCCACATGGAGAAGGTGGCAATCGGTCTTAGCAAAAAGTCTAAAATTGAGCGTTACCACGGCTAAGATGACTGGGCCGAGTGTTTACGAGACCCGTGGTCTCGACGTTAGCGCCTACGCGACGGAAGTGCGCTCATGATAATTTATCTTTCGGATTTTCAGGACGAAGATCTTTCGATCGGAACTTTCGACGGGATTCCCCTTGGCAGTCGCGGGCGGATTGATAACTTTTCCGAGGATTTATTGAATGCTGTCCTCGGTGTCGGCGTCCACGAGGGTGTGCAGCCAATTGAATATCATCATGTTTCTCTCGTACTTGGACAACTGCTTGCCGCGTTCCCGCTCGACGTCCCGTCTGGTCAGAAGATGATTGGAATTCTCGCGACCGACGAGGGTGGTCCCGATGACGCTGGGGACGCCGGGTACGACGAGGCTAGCCGCGGGTGCCTGCTGGGCGGCCGAAGCTGCCGCCTCGAGTCTGTCCAGGTTGAATTCACTCTGGGAGAGTCGCTCGAGGGCTCGATACGTCGTCAAGAGTCTGCGAAACAACGTGAATCATTTCGAAGACTTCGCCGTCTATCAGACCGGAACGTCGCGTGTGGATATCGTCAGAACGATAATTGATAATATTTCTAAACGACGAACAGACCTTCGTCGGATGTAATTCTGCCGGACTTTTTTGTTGACCGATCGAACGAGATCGGCAGCGGTGAAGGGAATCGTTTGGGGATGCGGCGCTGCGAGGGTCTGCTGCGTCGTTCCACCGTGGGGACTCGGAAGTTGCGACGTGCTCGCGGGATCGCCCACCGCGACCCAAGTGCTGCACGACCTCGAGGCGTTGTCCAGTCTCGCCTGCTCGAGGAGAAGGCCGTTCCGGTGGGCCGAGTCGATAGCGAGCGCGGACACCGCCGATCGCAATACGTTCATCGCCACCGACTCCGCTGACGGCAGTTGCGAAACGTCGCTCGTGCTGAAACTCTTCTGAAGGCCCAGAGCCGACGACAGGGCGCCGCAGCTGCGAATCAATTCCGTCTCTTCCTCGAACCACAGGATTTCCGGTATGTCCGGTGGTCTGTGGAACAGAAAGGAGCAAGCGATCAATCGCAATGGTCTTTTCTCGCGACCGAGCGGTCACCCATCCTAGTATCGGCTCTTAAGGCCTTTGGCCACAGTAACGGGTACAAAATCATGTGCGAAATTGAACAGTTTTTTTTTCGTGAAAAAAGTGATTCACTCATAAAATTAATTACATATCTATTTAGTATGAATATCAAGCTGTTAGAATTTTTTTTTTCGATGTACAAAATGGCCGACTACTAATATTTTCTTTTGTTGTCTTTTTTTAGGCGCTCCGCGGCGTGACATTTAGCATCCACAACTTTTGACCTAGAACAAAAAACAAAAATTCTCGTCAATCTACATTAGAATACCTAGAGAAGTACGTACGGAATTTTAAAAAATTTTGTTTTAGTCAAAAGTTGTAGGTATTTGAACTTGAGAAATGAATTTTCAGTGAAACATTTCGTTATAACTGCTCATAAACTGCTCATAAAATGAAAAGTTTTCGATTAATCAGAAATTCCGTACGTACGTCTCTGCGAAATGCAATTAGGAACATAACTTTTAAATTGGAAGTAAATCGAGTGAAAAATGGTGAAGTTATTTGTCACGCCAATTGAAAAAATCTGTTTCGAGAAGTTTCGAGTAGTCGGCCATTTTGTACATCGAAACAAAAAAAATATATACTTTCTAACAGCTTGATATTCATGCTGAAGAGATGTGAAATTAATTTTATGAGTTAATCACTTTTTCATACGAAAAAAAATTGTTAGATTCGCACATGATTTTATACCTGTTACTGTGGCCTAACGTCTTAACCCTTTACGGCATGGTGTAACACTGGTGTTACACCTAATTCAATTCAGATTTTGACCATTCAAAAGTGTTTTTCAATTAAATATGGCGGTTGTAAATGCGTTTCGAGGTTCCTAGGACTTCAATAACTACTAAAACATACCTATTAAATTTTTATTTTTCACGTAGCGGGTGTCATCCATAACGAGAGTGCAAAAAAACGTGCCCGTAAAGAAAAATGGATGCTTCAAAGGGTTAATAGCCCGGGAGAGGTCACATAGCTCGGCTGTCCTCGACGACCTTCACAATGACAACATCTACAAGCCCTCAATGTGCTCGAACCCCCTCGGGTTACCGGAGGATCGACGAGCGCGCTCACCTGGTGCCCTGGATCTCAAGCGTGTCCGGATTCGGCGAGGAACCACGACCGGACAGTTTACCATCCCCGTAGGACTTGAAAGCGACGAGTCTGTTGCCGCACTTCGCGGCGTCGCTCGCTATCGAGGACACGCTGAAGAGGGAAATGTCCGTGGTGACGCTCTCGTGACTCGGCGAGCGCAGCATTCGGCAGGCAACCTGGAGAACGGGCGGCTGAACGGCGATCAGATTGTTGCCGCTTAGCGGTACCGGAGACGCTGGTTTCGCTTCGGTTTCCGACATTGTCAAAGCCAACACTCCAACCGATCAACTTCCTCTCTGTCTTTCTCTATCTCTCAATGAGATAAAAAAAAACGATAAGATATCGCGCGATCGAAGATCCTCAATCACTCAACACTTGATTTTCTCATGTTTTTCTTTCGCGCATTGCCTATTCGCGTTGAATTCTGTGAGGATTTTTCTTTGCTTCGCAGCCAACTTTGTCATCCTGTGGGCGCGCACTCTGCTTGGATGTGTGGATGGACTATGGGTGCTTCGACCTTGATTGACCGGCAAGTGTGCACTTGGTCTTCGGTATAGAAGACCTTTGAACTACCGTCCCCGATGATCGATCTACCTCAAGCGGAACGAGGCTTCCTGAAACATAGATGCAACGATAGTTCAGTTTTTGTTCGTAGGCTACGTTTTTCTCGCCAGGGGCACACAGAGCTCGTGGGAACGTTGCGAAGTGGAGGCAGATGGGAACAGCTGTGGGAGAAGAGTTCTCCTGGGTCTTTACATGCAATTTATTTTTGGATCTTTTTGGCCATGGCCTGTCGTTGAATTGATGTTTGGATGACCTATAGCTGGGGAAAGAAGCACGGCTGGGAATATCTTCCTTTCTTCATTCCTATTTGTTTGGGGTTTGAGAATTCAAAGTTATGTGTTTGTTCTTTCCAATGTCCCTTCGTACGCCCTTGCCGGCTTTCATGATCAGCTTTACTTTTTAGCCCACACTTGTTTCTTCGCTATTTTCGGTTACTAAGACACCCCTGGAGGAGTGTTGTCCACAGCGGCTAGTTTTCCAACGCACTAGCCTATCGTGTTTGCCAGAGGGGTACATGGAAACTCGATAAAAGTGGCATCCCGCGCTCGGTAGTCTGGACGCAAGGCGCGGCTGAGCGGTCACCAAAGAAAAAAACGCGTTCATCGGTGATTTGCCGTTAAACTAACAAACCTACGTGATTTTTGTGTACGACTTGTTGTGGAGATGGCATTATGGCGCACAACTTTTATGGACAGCATTTTTGGGCAAAAGCCATTCCAAACAAGATAACATCAAAATACTAGTTTTTTTTTAAACAATTTTTGGCGGCTGCAAAATATCATAGAATCGATAGGAACTGTAGAGATGCATTCCTGGTGGCCCAAAGAACCTACATAAAGTTGGCAACATGCTGGGATCGTTGAATAGAAGTAATGTTTATTCCGACTGGACTATCGGTGAAAGTGGCGTCTCGCGCTCGGCAGTTGGGACGCAAACCGGCTTAGCGTTCACCCAACCGACTAATGGACGGAGCCGCTCCTCCCCTACTATCGTTACGTTCGAGCCCACTCATTTTACGCAAAATTTAAAATATCCTCACAGCCCGTACATTCATAGATACGAATCTCAAAACTTTCACCATAGTACGTTCAAAAGTTGCGTGCAGCCAATGACGTTCGCTTAATCACCAAATGAACCGAATCGAAAGAAAAAAAAGATTGTTCGTGTTTGGATAACCGCCCTCAAGACCGGATATGCAAGTAGAAACGGCGGCGAAAATATTGACCTCCCGGTTAGTCAGATATACCTAAAAATATATCAATACGAGATTTTCAGGATCCTCAATAACAACATAAAAGCAGAAAAATGTCAGCGAATTTGAAAAAAAGTCAGGATTTAGCTATTTTCTCGTATTCGATTCCCACCTACTCATTTCTATATTGGGCTCTCGCGCGAGCGCCCACGCAAATTGGCAATCTTCAGCCCACCCTGTTATCAGTTAACGATAACTCAATGGACTGCTCCCTGGGGTTAATCACTTTACCGTTGACCCCCTCGGTCCTGCGGACCAGCTACTCTTTAATGACCAATCACGTTAGGAATTGCGTCCTCAAATCTAATTTTTTTTCCCTTACCGTGGACGAGTCGAAGGTCCTGCCGGTTGTTTTGCCACTCACTTTTAATATTGCTCAAAATTTGTTCCGTTTTATCGTACGAACATTTTAAGCGAATAGTCCCAACTTAGGATTTTAAACAATTCGGTTTACGATTTTTTCCAGGCCTTACAATTTCCAAAAGATTTTAGTATCAATTACAAACTCATGAAACAACATCGCGGCATTTTCATTTCCCGGAAAGATAAAAAAAACAAAAATCTCAGTCTTTAAAATTAGAATTGGAAATTGGTACGAAAATCTTCATATTTAAATTACAAACTTTTTTTTAAAAGGTTAATATCGCGTTTGAAAATACCGCAAGAAACAATATAAATTAAAAACGAAACTCACACTACGACACTTTTCGAGGCACAGTCGCCGTTACGCGACAAATACATTTTCCAATAATTGCGCGCCGGCATGTATCCCCTGATAATGTCGCAAACAATGTCAAGGAACGAGAGAAAAATATAATTTTTCCCCGTGTGTGTCTGTATTTGTATCAAACCACGGTTCAATGTTCTTTCGAACAGATGTCGAGGCTTCGAAAAACCGGAAGTGCCGCGAATAACAAAGTGAAGAGGATTTAGAAAGTACGGTAATGAAACGCGTATTCGGAATTATCGCCGTCTCATCGTAACGCGGAAACGATGAGTTTTGCGGAGTTTAGTATGAACGACGATTGTTTCCGATGAGTCTCTCTGCTCCTGCTGTTTGCTATAAAAGTTCACACTGCACAGGCGTCGATCGATAGGGGCGAGAAAGGGTCACCCACCGTCCTCTGACCCACACAAAGCATCCCTCATACATACACATTTATATATATATATATATATATATATATATATATATATATATATATATTATGCGCATCCACATATCGGGTGGATTACTGGAAATTGAACGCTCGGAGTTACCATTAACTAAGATGATGCCTCCATTAGAAAAAAAAATGAGGCGACTGAATGTAGAACTTCACAAACCCTTCAAATTTTGTCTCTTTTTTCCCTGAAATGACTGTTTATAGGAATTTGCAAGTCTCTAATTTCGAATGACTCACCCGACAGATATTCCAAATCGTATTAACGAGTCTGCATGAACTCCGGAAGTGGTGTCCACAGAAGAGGTCGATTTTCAATATTTTTTTTTGATGGAAGTATTAGGATGCCGAGGTCGGGATTTTACACGAAATTAATACATGGTGCTACTAGGTTTGAGTTTATTTTTCATTGAAAAATATTGATGAACAATGAAGTTATTATTATTTAAAGAAAGTGCCGTGGTTGCTGCATCGCCAATCGGGGCAGGCGCTTCTTGTAACTTGGGTGGTCTGGTATGAAAAATCCAAAATGTACATTTAGTATAATCATAAAACTTTCATACGACCGGATGCTTTTGTGAAATTTTGAAATTTACGAAAATGGTAAACTAAAAAAGATTTGATTTTTTACGGAAAAAATAACTTTAACCATTTATTATCAACGAATGGATGAACGTATGCAAAAATCATCAGAATTCGTTAGATTCTCGAAATATTTACAAAATCTCCGTGCAAATTGAAGTTACGATCTTAGGCTATATAACTACGCAATCCAAACATCATTTTCCGGATTTTGAGCTTACGCAAACCCCTTAAGACAATTAATTGCCTTTTAGAAGTACAGCACTCTCAGAGACAAAGTCTGCCCAGCAAGCTCCAAACTGCTCAAAGACTACCTTAAAAAAAAATTATCTGTTCATACAATTTTCAATTTTTTTTTCACAATTAATTAACCTCTAAAAATATAGCAAACCAGAAATACTCGTAATCAGATCATTATTCAAAAAACACGAAAAAAGGCATTGCCGAATGTTGAATTTCAAATCGCGGGCACATTCGCGCCCCAGTGACGAGCGCGCCGCGCGCGACAAAGTGGCGCAACGTTAGCCGCGCGTCGCGCCCGTGGCGCACGCACCTCTACAATTTTCACCCATTACAAGCTCGTGAATTTCTCCAGGGAGGGGGCTACGAGCGATTCTTGCGAATTCGTTCGATTTTCGTTTGCGACAAGTCGAGAAGATTGAAACAAAATTCAACAATGCTGCGACAATTGCTGAGGCCGGCCCTTCGAAATGTTAGCAAGCGAGGTGAGTTGTCAATCGTTCGTAACATCGATCACACTTCAATGCGGCGTACGGAAAATTACATAATCGTTGCAGAGATTTTCCTACGCGTGAACAATACCCACGAAATTTCGCCCTACGTCTGCATTGTCGTTTTTCCCGAACACACTCGATAGACATCGCGTAATTATGTAACAATTGAGGTGCGATGTGAAAGAACGTTTGCTATGCTTCACTCTCTCTCTCACTTGCTAGTCTATCTATAGCTCTGTTTTTGTCGCACGAACGCCGACCCGATCGATTTTCGCTTGGACCTTCGAAGAAATTCGAACGCCACATAACCTCAAAGTTAATCCTATATACATGTATACTAGAGTATTAAAAAATCAAGCAAATTTTAAGCTCGTTAATCGTGATCATATTTTCATCAGGCTAATCATATCCTCAAAATGATTAAGTTATATGTATATATTAAGGGGTTGCATATGAATAATGTGAACGCAACGCGCGAATGTCACATACAGCGTTTTACCAGGTCTCTGCTGATGTCAGGTTTATCTGCAACTTTTATTTAGAGACTAGTCCGCCCAACGGCGTCTGTTGCCAGCGGGTAGTTTCACATGCCGCCTATTGTATATGTATCAGAGATTGAAAAAACCTGAAGATTCTCTGTTCGTTATTTTGAATTCGTTATTCTATTGATTTACCGTCGACACGCAGGCTCTCGTGAATATCACGAGCCATCGGGTTGGAAACGTGCAACATTAGACGAGGTGCCGGTACCCCAGGGATCCTGGCAGCAATTGTACGAAGCCAGACAAAAGACTTTCAATATGCAACTAGCCGGCGGTGTCATCTTTGCGTTAGGTACCATAGTTTATGTGAGTATCGAAAAAAAATACGACTTAACAAATATATCTTTATTCCTCAGCTTGTCATTCTTTGATTAATTCTTGAATCCTGCGGAATGTGACGTATATAGGTTCACGATACAATTATTTCTGTGCACAGGTTGCCCAAACGGGAGCGATCTACTTCAACTGGGCGCCACCAGTACCAAAGGACCAAAAGTAGGAAAAAAAGAAATAAACGATCGAAAATCATGTATCATTTAGTATTCCGAAGGCGACGAGAAAAAATCTGTAATTAATTGTAACATTAAACATTTCTCGCTGTAATTGAAACCGTAGTGTGCAACTTTATTTGCGATTCCGCATGAGAGCGATCGAATCTTCATTTGCAACGAGATAAACAAACGACGGATGTACTTAAATCTGTTGTTATTGCTGAACTATATGACATGGCTGGATAAAGTTAAAAGATATCTCTTGGGGATAGATTCTTCTAGGTGACAATAAAGTTTCAAATCAGTACGTTCATTAATAACCGACGTACATACAATAAACAAACAAAAAATGCTCATCAGTGATTTACCGTTAAACTAACAATCCTATGGGATTTTTGTATAGGACTTATTTTGCAGATGACATTGTGGTGCACAACTTTCATGGGAAGCATTTTTTATAAAACTCTTTCCAAAAAAGATAACATTAAAATACTGGTTTTTTAAAACAGTTTTTAACGGCCGCAAAACATCATAGAACCAGTAGGGATTTAGCACCGCAAGAGCCGACTCGGAACTTTCGGTGCTAAATTACCGGAAATAGCGAAGTAACAAATACAGACTAAAAAGTAAAGCTGGTCGAAAAAGCCCGCTAATGCATACGGAGAAACATTAGAAATAATTTGAAAATCAGAAACTGCGTTTTGAAAATTTTATTTATCGAAGCTAACTTAAAACTACATGACGTACGTTTTCAACTCCAAGCGTAATATTGTACAGTGCATTTTCGTATTTTACAATGTGCGCCGCGATCGTCTCGCCGATTAATGAGAGCGCGCGATCTCGGAGAAGAACTCCAAGATATTCTGTATCGTGAATTCCAAGGTGACGTTGCTGTCGGGATAGCACCGCTGTATCAACTCCTGTATGTTCCCATACTGGGCGATGAACTCGCCCTGCATCTCTCTCCAGACGACCTGGCCACGTCAACTCGTTAGGGCGGAAAAATACGCACACAATTCGAACGACGAAATTCGTTGGAAGTCACGCCAGTTGAGAATAAATCAACCGAAGACTCACCTGAAGCAAATTCTCTTCCTCACAAAGGTGCTTCTCGACTTTTCGGTACAAATGTTCCAGGCCCTTCTTCACCTCACGCGCCGGATACTCCTTCACGACCCTGCGCAGTTCTTGCTTGCTGTAGGCCATCTGGTAACTGATCTCCGACTCTTTGACACCCGAGCCAACTTTCGCTTGGACGCCCTCGAAAAAGAGCTGCAAGAACGCACCGGAATGGTAAAAATGGTAACGGAAACTTCGCGATAATTTCCCCGACTTACGTTCAACTTTTCGAGTGGTCTGCCAAAGTATTGGGTCACGTAGGCCTTCAAGGCATCGTGGTACTTCTGCTTGGCTTCCTTTCGCTCGTGATCGAGAACCGAGATCTTCAGTTGCGAGAGAAGATCGTAGAGATGATGATAATTTTCTGCGGAATTTAAGTAACGCTCGATCAACAATCGTTCGAGCATTTCACGTGGCGTCAGAGGACGTACCCATTTTGATAACTTCCTGCGGAGTTTTGTGGTGCTCGCCACTGTGGACTATTATGGCCTCGAACATCGCGTCCACCAACTTTGTGTAACACTTCTCAAGGTCCACCTTCCTGTCCGAATTCTTGAATATTTTCTCAGCCGTACGCGCGAACGGGCCAAAGTTCTCCACGTACGGGAGAATTCCACACTTGTGCCTCCTGTTGACTTTCGTGTCTCGCAGAATCGACTGCAATTGGGCCTGCATGAATTTGTCGAAGGCACGCTTCACCTGCACGAGGGCCGAGGCGAACGTCATCGAGAGAAACGAGCCCGTGTCCTGCGCCGACATCACGTGCTGCGACAGACGCACGAGGACGTACATGCACCAACTGTAAGGTAGGGACGAGTGTCAAGTTGAATTTTGCCGGCGGCGCAACGAGTTTTATTTTTTAATATTTGAAACATTCTAAATATGATTTCTGTTAAAAAACTATTAGTAAAAAAAAAGTAGTATCGGCGTTTGAAGAAATACTACTTTACTTTGAAAAAAACTTTTCATCAGCTAAAGAACTACGATTTTTTAAATATATATCTTTTTTTCATAAAATGATTTTTCTCGAAACCGCTAGGACTATTATTTAACAAAATTACGATTTTTGGGTATACGAATAACAATTTTAAACTACTGGTTAAAAACTATTTTGCTTCAAAAAGCCACTTGCGCGTTTTTTTTCACTAAAATGTTTATATTCAATTATGATTTTCCTTTTGAAAGCTACTATTCTTTCCCGAAAACTACGATTTTCTCATGAAACTACAATTTTTTCACCAATACTGTTTTTTTTTACAAAAACTACTATTTAAAAAAAACTGCTATTTTTTTATGGCAACTATTTTTTTCAGATAACTACCATTTTATCGCAACTACAATTTCTGTCATAACACTACTTTTTTCTTAAAAAAAAAACGACTATTTTTTGTCAGGAAACTACTATTGGTTTCACAAAAACGACTATTTTTTCAGAAAACTACTATTTTACACAAAAACTATCACTTTTCTGCACAAAAATAACTAGTTTTCTTTGTGAAAAGTACTTTTTTCATGTACCTATTACTACTATCAAAATTAACTATCTCCGGCGACTATTGTCTTAAAAAAAGATAGAGAGAGAGAGAGAGAGTTGCGTGGACGCACAAACTGTCGACTTTGTCGAGGAACGATATGAAATTATTCAGTTCTGGTTCGAGCGATGGAAAGATCGCGGCCATCGTCGCGCGGACTTCCTCGTTGATCTGGCGCTCCAATTTTTTGCTCGCCGTCGAAGTCGCCGAGCCAGGGCTCGTAGCGCCGTTATTGACGCCGTCGCACTCCTCGGTTTCCAAACTCTGAAATTTTACTCGGCCATTTAGCGCAACGATTACGCGAAATAGAAAAATCACAAAATTCAAGATTACAAAAATATTCGACGAATCGTAGAAATATTTGAACAGTCTTACTAAAATTCTAAAAGTCAATTTGTGAAAAGTATGTGCACGTACTGCGATTAAGGGCCTTTGCCCGAAAATGTCTCACCTTCGTGGGCGACAGGACGACGTCGAGTTGGAGGAAGGTAACGCAGAAAGCTTGCTCGGCAAGGCACACGGGTTGAAGCTGCGAGAGAGCTCGATCGAGGATCGAGTCGAGCAGGGCGCCTTCGCCCTGAGGTGCCCAGGCTTCGCCGCTCAGCAGGCAAAGCGGCGCTGGCGCTATCAAATCCTCGCCTTTCTGACTGCTGGACTTCGAGGAATTTGCTGCGTACACAAAAGAATTTAGTTAAATTTCGGTATTATGGTGTAACAAACAAACTTTTTTTTTCAGAGCGATGGGTGAAATCTAAATTTGATTATAAAATTAATGGCACAAATGTTTCCTAGCCATTGAGTGTTATGAAAGATGATAGCTTCATTTACAACGATATAGACAAACAATATTAAAGGTACAGTCATTTCGTAAATGTTGTAATTTCGTAAATGTAATATTTAGTAGTAAAATTATTTTCAAATAGATGTTACGAATCCAATTATTTTTGTATTTGTTGATAAAATTGTTTTTAAATGAATGCCGGTGTATGAAGATGAATCAAATTCTTGCTACAGTAATTGGATATCAAATGAACAAAGTAGATTCGATTTTCACGTGTTCATATGCAATTAATATTACGAGTGGACTATTTTTGCGACCATATTTTGCCGTGAAAGTATTTGTAAATTAATTTTTGTATTCATTTAGAATTTTTCTAGATAATTATCTGTAAAGTAATGTTACAAATAGAATTCATTTAGTATTTTTTTTTAAATAATTATCGGTAAATTAATATTATAAACATAATACTCAAATTAGTTTATCCTAACGTAATTTCTCCAAGCGCGATGCTCCGTTTGAAATTACACAATAATCATAATAAAGTTAGCATCGTAAGGCAACGACAATTAATTCTTCCTAATTAATGACATTCCTTTTTGGCCGATTCAGGTTATAAGAGTCACTCATACGTTTTTACGTATCGTTATTGGAGATTTACGACCTCAATTAAAAAACTTTTAGATTATCAAAAAAATGAAAATATAAAGAAAAAAAGAGTATCGTTTATATTAAATAAATTATCTGCAAATCAATGCTATAATTATTGACATTTCGTGTTAGAATTATGAGTAAAATTCGGTCGGAAGAAACAATAAACTTGTGTACCGTGCGGTCTGGTGCTGACGAGTCGGCTCTTCGCCTCCTCGAAAAAAAGCTTCAAGTCTCTCTGATACAATTTGCTCATCGTGCCGGTGTAAACTTTGGTCAACTGTTGGAAAGCCTTGTTGTCCAGTGCCCGCAGCAATTGCATGAGTTCCATGTAAGGCTCGAGTTCCCGGTGTACGGCTTGATGAGTAGGCAGCACCAGATCGCCCGTGGACGCTGTCACGTCGCCGACATCGTTTCCCTGTCGATACGACGTTACGACAAAAGCCGACAATTCGTCATTGCCTCATTTCCGAGTACGAAAACATGAATTGCAACGAACAGCGAGGAATTTTCATTCTTCGTGTCCTCACCAAATGGATGAACAGATTGTTGAGATGCCGAGCGACTATGAGGGAAAATTTGGCCCGCAGCTTGTCGAGACGTCGCTTCTGCTCGTTCACAGCACCCATTTTGTCCAGACCGGCTGGAATGACCGTTGATATTGCCTTCAGCAGGGCAGCCCCTGCGATCGTTAGGTCAGCCCTTCCACCCGGCAATTCGGCGTCGTTCAGTATTCGTTGGTCGTCGTTGCTCACGTCCAGATGCGTCTTTAATCGAGTTACAAACATTTTACAGAGTAATTTCGTGATTTTTAAAGGTGGGTCAAAAATGTGCATTTTCCAAAAATACTTTTATTCGATCACCTTCTAGCTATATTTCCGGAAAATTTCATTGAAATATTCCTAAAATTGAATGAGCTACAGCTTCTAACAGTCGGCCGGACGGTGGCAGCACCATACTTCAAACGTTAAGGGGTCTTCTCACTTTAGACGCTAAAAAGGCTATTTTCATGCATTTTTTGTGTTAAAAAAATGCGTTTCTTTCTCACCAACCGTTTCCCAGAAAAAATTCGGAATTTGGCCATTTTTTTGGAGCCTCCAGGTAGATATAGCCCCTTAATACAAAAAAAATGCAGCCACTCACGATCAGATCGTCCAAAAGATCCAGCAGAAGCTTCACGTTGTCATTGGCTGTCTTTATTTCATGATTCTTCTGGCGAATTTGAGCCATCGCCTCTCTTATCCTCCCGAGAGTTTCGTCGATGCTAATTAGCCGAGATTCCACCACCGTCGCCTCCTCTATGGCGGCCTCGATTCCATTCATCAACTGCACTACTCGAGTCTCCGAGGCTAGCACCGATTGCACATTTTCCTGAATTCGGGCAAACGAATCGTAAGGTTCAGTATTTTAGGCATCTTCGCCACTAAGAGCGTGCTAGTTGCTCCAATTTTAATCATTTTAAAGAGCTCGATGGAGAAGAGTCTAGGGTCATTACACCGTCCAGGATGGACAAATCTTTGGCCAGGGTCTCCATGAAGAGTTCCGCGTTTGATATCGCGTAGTCGCAGTTAGCCATTAGTTTAGCCAGATCGGCAACTTCCTTGTTTGTTATAGGCTGATAATCGGAGGCGATAACAGGCGTCAGGAGATCTGGAAAGTAGAAAATAGTTGTTGATCCTTGATTCGAGTATTGATATTATTATTATGTACATGCATGATGTCCCATTCATCTTGAGACATCGAAAAACAAGAACGGCGAAGGAAAACGAAAAATCCCGAAACACGTCTTGAGTACATTCAAACGAGGAGTAACATGGCAAGATACATTTTTTATTTAATCGATGTTTTCAAGGCGATTTTAAGGTCAATTAAAAAAATTGACACTTGTTTTTATAGCGATATCTTATTCTACGCAAAAAAAAAACAGAATAGTTTGTCAGCATTATTTTTTCATTTGGCCATTATTTTGTGAAAAAATTACAAAAGATGTTGAAAATGATGTTGAAATTTCTACTTGCAAATATAAATTTATACGGTGAATAAATATGAATGATTATATGAAATATATGATATTAATGAAATAATTAATGAAGCCAAAAAGAGAGTCTTCTATGCATACTGAGAAAAGCATTTCGAATAACAGTGCCTGCGGTGTTCCTTATCAAATCTTGACTAAAGTAGCGTACATCGTTATGTACAAAATTACTTCCGGTTTATTAGAAAAAAAGCATTAAAAAAAGTCCGAAAATAATGGCCGAATGAAAAGATGGTTCAAACAGAAGTTACCTGCTTTTTTTGCATATAAGACACAGCTCCAAAAAATTGAGGTTTCCATTTTTTTTTAAATTCGCCTTGAAACTGTGGAAACATCCCATTAATGGGGCATATCTAGCTTGTGGCCGGAAAAAATGTATTTTGGTACATTTTCTCTGGGATAAAGTATGTAGGTTTCCAAATGTTTTTTTCCCCGTAAAAGAGAATACTTTTGTTTTTTCGGCGATACAATTTTTGTATGAAAAAATATTTTTAACGTATTTTGCAGTAACCACTGCTGCTCAGTCACGAATCGTCCGAAATAAAAAAATCAAACGCATCTAGTTTTAGCACGAAATGATCGAGTACCTGGATGCAGGTTTTAATAAAATTATGATTTTTTTTTAATAGCCGCAGTCCAAAATTAAAGTATCGATTTTCGGTGAAAAGAAACACTTTATTTTAATGGATTGAAAAAAATATGCATTCAAAAAACAAAATTCTAGTTCAAGCACTGCTTTTTGATATGCAAAAGAAGCTTGTCAAATTTAAAGTTGATTGGTGCAGCGATTTTTGATATATCATGGTCACCGATTTCGACTTGAAATTTTCAGGGAATATTTTTTAAATGTTATATTTAAAAAATCTGTGAAAAATCAGGAATTTCAACTTTGTCTTAAAGTTCAACTAGGCGTTGGAAATCTTGCCATTATTTCTCGCATTTTTTCTATCGACGTCGCCATTCTCGAGTTATTTGCACGTCTCAAGATCAAAGGGACCAGAAGCTTCACCCACCAGGAGTAAGGGTGATGCTGTCGCTTTCCTTCAACGAGGCCGGATCGACCAGCCAGTCTTTGGGAATATTTTTGAACTCGGGCCGCTGCGCCAAAGCGCACGAGTACGTGTACAAATTGCTGATGAAGGTGCGTCTCTCTTGAGCAGCCATGGCGGACCACTTGTAAACTTTGTCAATGTGCAGTTCCATGTCCAGAGAATCGTTGTTTATACCGTCGACCGTCTGGATGTCGGTCAACAGCCAGGATTGCTTCTTCTTGTAGACATTTTTGTCGTTCTTCTTGACCTGATAGAGCGTCAAGGACGAGGGGCCGGGGCTGTCGGTGGACGTTGCCAAACATAGGAAACTCGTTTTCTTTCGCTTGTAGGCTTTGCTGACGAAACAAACGCTCAACAATTTCTCGTCGCTGTGCGTGAACACCTCGCGCTGGAGGGTGTGACGGATCGCGGCCATTGTACCGTGCGCACTTTTAGGTTAGGCGCGAGACGATCGGCGGTGAAACGCGCACGGGATCGAGGGCTTCATCGGTGGCAACTTTTTCGCTCGCTGGTCACTGCCGTCGAAGAATGCGACGGACGCGATTAAACGAACACGGGGTCAACATAACCTCACTTATTCCTCGGTCGCGAAACCGGCACGGGCGTAACAATTCGCAGAAGGAATTTTTTTTATGTACACCCAATCGAGCCCTGCACCGTTCAGTGAGTCAAATCCTCATTATCTTTGCCACACAAATTTTCGGCGTCGAGAATTCGCACGAATATTTCCGCTGTGCGGCTGTCAGACGGAGTCACGTGGTACAGCGGCTGTCACTTTCGTCCTCGAGGCGAACGAAAGGTCAACGTAACCTTACGAAATTTCGTAATACATTCTTGCCCGAGGGAAAAACGTAATCTAAGAGACTGGCGTTAGTAGCGAAGCCGAGGAATTTACGGGTCAATAAATGAGGCAGGATGACTTCTTTTAACAAGTTCGGTTATAAAGGAAGAAGACGTTTACGTGCGAAACTTCGATTTGAATAAAAGGGATGGGGAAGTTTTTATAAATAAGAGATTGAAGGTTAATGCGAGACGAATATTGCGGAGGTTAGAGTACAGGAGTCCAAACTTCGTTAGAGCGTCCGCAAAGTAGTGAAAAATAAGTGTTCCACTCGGGCGGCGCTGGTGTAGGTCACGTCCGATGTGTTATGTATGTATAGTTGAATCCCGTTTTCAGTTCAGGCGCGTTTTACCTAGCAAAACAAGTTTTAACGAACGGTTAGTGTTTCCAAGTATAACTAGAGTTTGTTTTTAGAAACCCAAACAAACCGGAACGTTGACCACAACTTCGACGTAGTGAAAACTAGAAGTTGTTTAGAAACCCAAAAAAACCCAAACTTTGACCTCAACTTTGACGTAGTGAAAAATAGACTTTATGTCCAGAAACCTAAACCTAGTGAAAGCTAGAATTTATGTTTAGAAACCCAAACTTTGACCTCATTCGAAGACAGTTTTAATCGATTTATTTCGCTAGAACTAGTTTTTCCTGCTTAAAACAAGTTTTAACTGACATTCGAATTTATTTATCAGGAAATTTTAGTTTTTACTAAGAAAAACTAGTTGTAAAGAAGGCGTCAGTAAGCACTAGTTTTTTTTACTAGGAAAAACGCGTTGGAACTAAAAACTGGTTTTCACGCGTGTTTTCTCGACAGGAACGTAACGTTCGTTCGTTCCAGAAATAAAACGGAAGTATGGGATACAGATACGGAAAAATAAAAAGTTATTTGTATGTTTTAGCGAAACTTCGGATGTACAATGTAAATTTGCAATACTTTTCTAGTGTCTTTCATCATCGACATACGTATAATAGGAAATTAATTATAATTTAAAAAAGTAACAATCAATCAATGCTAATTGTTTACATACGTGAATGATTTTCTTCGTTTTTCAAATACTTACGCTTTTCGTGTTTCCGGTATTACAGCAATCATCTTACGAGAAACGTTTTCAGGATTACTTTCGACGACGCAGTCGAGTTTTTACTTTTTAGGTTTTAGTTATATAGTATTAGGTTTAGTTTTTTACTTTTTCGGCTTAATCGTCGCGTCGCATTTCTCTGTGAGAATTGACTTTTATTATATAGTCCCTCCTTATCGGAGCGACGCCGGTGGTAAAATTTTGTACAACTTTTCACACTTTCTACCGCTTTTTGCAAGCATACGGGGGACTCCCCGAAAGTGCCGAAATTTATAGCTCTATCGAACGCCGTCGCACCAGTCCGAGTGGGCGGACTGACGCCTCCCTGGTGGGCGCGCCCGCCCTATCTTTGGTGCATCTAGATACCCAACGAAGCTTTCTACTGACAGAGTATTCCAACAAATCCAAACAACGCGACATAGCGTAGAAATGACAGCGACTGGTGCGCGTCCTGTTGTTTACATTGCCGGAGGTGCACGAACCTTTAAACTCGTGACCTTTCGCCGCCTCTCGTGTGTCGCCCATATAGGTCATCGAGCCAAGGATAAAGCGGTGCCTTCATCCACGTCTCGTTTGTACCGTTGCGGACGAGAAGAATCGCAGAGAAGACCGCCGGTCGCGAGTCGTGCGCGTGCGAGAATTGCGACATCCGATGAACTCGCGCGTTTACGATCTTCGCCTAGGGAAACGTCACGTTTTTGTTTTATCTACGGAGGCCTGCGCGACTCCGGCCACGTGTATTGCCGCAATGGGAAATATACATCGCTGTAAAAAATTGTAGTTAACGCCCGTTGAAAAAAATCCAAGTGACGAAAAATTACGTAAATTACGGGGGGGTTGAAACGGCACTGCTGCTGTGACGCCATAGGAAATTATAGGTCTTTTTTTGTTCGCTGCAATAAGGCTAGTCTGGATCCTTTTTCTTTTTGTTTACGGTCGATGAGATTGAAACCTCTTTTTTTGGTCGGTGTGCGTAGGAACTTTGAATGTATTACGTAGGTATGTGCGATAATGTGAACTATCCTGAGCTAGAATACTGAATAGTGAGCGATTTATATATCAGGTGACTCACTAGAAGTTAGTCACTCGAAAAAACCTATAAATATTGATTTATTAAGGGGGACATGCCTTTAGGCGAGACATTTTTTTGCTGATTTTCATGATTTTTTTGTACAAGGAAAGATTTCTTCATCATTCTTGAGGCTTAGGTTATGTTTTATTACTTCTTTTTAGTAATATGGTTAATTTAGAATTGCAGTAAATATAATAAATCTTATGTGTTTAGTATATAGTCAATATAATGTAGTAATATAGTAAATTTAGTAATGTGGTAAACAATGATACATGGTATTTTTTTAATCTTTGAAAATGGCGGCCGTATGGCGCGGTCTTTTAAACTGCATTTTCAAAACTGGCAAGACGTTAGCTAAAAAAAACCAATCGACTGATTCTGACGAAATTCTGTATAAATCTTTCTAACCTCATTGTCTTAAGGGGCTATATCAGTGTGACACTTTCAAAAAATAGATTTTTTCCCCTTTTTCGACAGTTTATACTTTCACGAATATAGGATGAGATCTTTATACTTTCAAGATTTTTATACTTTCAAGAATATGAAATGAGATTTTTCAAATTTGCTGACATTGTAACTCAAAGAGCAATTATCCGATCGACTTCAAATTTGAACTGAGTACTCTTGAATATATTTACTCTACAATGACGTAGGATATTTTTGATTGGATGAAAATTGACGATTTGGCATTGACAAAAGCGACCATTTTATAGGCAAGAAAACAGACTTTTTTTCATAACTACGCCATTTTGTTAGATTTTGATTTTTTTCGAAAATCCTACGTCATTGTACAGGAAATACCTTCCAGTTTAACGACATTTTTTCCTTTTTCGGTTTCAGCTACTCAATCGGCCGGAATCATGTCAGCAGGGGAGGAACTTTTTTTTTGGCGCCTCCGAAGGGAGCGCATAAGTCGCTTGGATCTCAATATTTTTCTATGAAAAAAATTATGTAATATAGGTCAAATATAGCCGAATATATTCTTAATTTTCCGAAACATTTAATTGAGTACTTTTCTTCCAAAAAATTCTCGAAAATGACCCAAATTTTCAGCGTTCACACTGGTATAGCCCCTTAACCTTTTGAACCATACATTTTTCATTACGTGCAATTTGCTTGAAATTTTGTACTGAGGGGTTTTCGGGGTCGCTGATTATGAATGTGCACTCAAAATTCCGGAATTCAAGAGGGCGGATCCAATACGGCGGACCATAAAAGCAAAACGTCGTTTGATAATAGCGAAAGTCGGTACTCGGGGGTTTCCGGGGTCGCTGATTACAAGTCAAATACGAGATAAGTTCAACAAAACAATTTCCAAAATTAAAAATGAAAAAAATTATAATGGAACTAGAAACTCGCTACGTTCTCGCCGTTAGTTCTGGGTAATGCTAAACGCGTAGTACATTAGATGGATGTTCAGTGTAGCAGAACTGTCGAATGTCATGAAATCCTTTTTCAGTAACGTGTGTGCGGTAAAATTTCAGTATACTCAATCAAATATCAGATTTTCATTAGCTACATTGTACTAAACATTTTTGATTTTTCATTCCTATCGTGATACAAGAAATAAGCCCCCCCCCCCCCCCCCCAAAAGATCATCAAATTTGGAAAAAATCCTATAGTTTTTAGCATTTACAGCCGCCATATTGGATCCGCCATTTTCAATTTGACGGTTTAGACTTCGGGTTCGTATTCAGTGGATCAAAAACCAAGTTCTTACCTATTTTTTGGTTATGGTTTACCTGCTAGATTTACCTGCTTAATTACCTATGTTTACCTGCTTAATGAGATTTATGATGTAAAAAGTTAGTTTTTTTGCACTTTCGTTATTGATGACACCCGCTAGATGAAAAATAAAAATTTGATAGGTATGTTTTAGTAGTTATTGAAGTCCTAGGAACCTTGAAACGCATTTACACCCGCCATATTTTATTAAAAAACACTTTTGAATCGTCAAAATCTGAATTGAATTACACCAGTGTCACACTATGCAGCAAAGGATTAAACATAACCATAAATGGTCTTGAAAATTAAAAAAAAAGAATTTATTTATTGCAAAATGTAGCCATTTTTTGCGGAAAATTCAATCTTTTGTTTGCAAAATGTACTATTTCATCGATTTTCAACATTTCTCACTTGTCCGTGGTTCATATTATGCGTATGAGTGTTAATAAAAGAAAAATCTACGTTGGTTTTTTCTCAATTAATCCTCCCGACGCTACGTGTCACGCCGTCTGACGACATCCGCCGCAACCCGTTTGGAAGACCATACCTCCGCCATTTTTAAAAGTTAATAAAAAATAACACGTAACAGCGAAAAGTAGTAATAAAACTAGTCTCAAGAATAATGAAGAAATCTTACCTTTGAAAAAAATCAGTAATTTTTTCTTCGCCCAAAGATATCTTCCCCCTTAACTGCCAAAAAGGTGTCGAGGTTCATATTTTCCCGTATAAACTTATTTTGACGCCGGGCGAACGAGCGCATACATATATGTACCAATGGCATTACTTTCATCGCTATATGCGCGTCCGTTCTACTTTATTCTTTACACTAAAAATGCCGACACACGCACACACATGAGCAGAATCGTCAACTCCTCAATCACACGCGCAGAATTTCGGGCTAATCACTTTCCGGCCCACCACGTACGCGTCGAATAATTTTTGTATTAACCTTTATAGGCACTTCGGCGTTTCTTTCTTGCTTCTTTTTTCGTTTCATTTCATTACGGTACTATCGACGTTGCTTCATCGGCCCATTATTCGTGCGACGAGCAAAGGCGAATAGGCCGCGGCGTATCAACACTACAGAGTAGTTTGCCGATTATTAAAAGAAGCTGCTGAAATTGTCAAGTGTTCGAGATTGTTGCATCAACGCAGTTCTCGTTGCTGTTTGTGAAAATGATACGAATAGCGAATTCGCTTTGAGAGCGCAAAGTTTGACAGATTGCGTTTAGCGTAATTAGCACCTCGGATAGCATTGCGAGAGGTAGATTCGAGTTTTAATGGGGAATTGTTGTTTTTTTTTGTAATTGCGAGACTGAGTGAAGTTGGCGCAATTCGCGTCGCGACGGACGGAAAATTGTTGATTGCCGAGTTTCCGGTCTAGGAATCAAGAATTGAAGGTGTGCTAATCCACTTTTTTCTTTTACATGTATATGGGATGTTGCATTTTGATCGGCCCACTCGGGCAAAGTTAACCTTCGTATGTCGTCTGGGCGTCAATATAATAAAAAAAAATTATACCCGACAACGTGTCTTCTAAAACCGGCAAACTTTCGTCCGAAACATTTTTTCCTATCGTCAACAGTTTCGCGGAAACTCGAGACTGGGTAGATTTACATGGAACAGCCTGTACATGCGAAGCACGACGATTCCCGTATGTGACTTTGTAAAGTTGTATGCTTGCGATAAACTCGGGAATGAATGCACCCAAGCTAACGTAGTTTCCTCTAAAGTAATCCCGGGAATCTCCCGATGGGTTTAGTCATCTTATCATGACGATAGGATGAGAATTGGTCGAAAAACGAGCAAAAATGTAAAGCAAGTCGTACGGGTGATTTTGTCATTGTCGCGTATAACGGGGTGGCCGCGCTCGAGTGGTGGGAGTGAGGATAGCACGCGAAGAGCCGCACAAAGAGGAGACGGCGAGAACCGTATAGCTATACGAAACCCACACGTAGTCGTCTTCGGTATTCGACCGAACCTATCGCTACTCTCGATACAGCGGTTAGGTCAAAGCTTTGTCCAGGATGGACGACGAGGCCTCTGCTTTATGGTATGTATACGGATGATAGCACGAATTCCTCTCGGAGACCTTCGCGAGTGTGGTGAACACACTGCGCGCGATTAGATCGTAACCTCGCTCGCCGAGCACATGGGCTAGAAAGAAGCTGAAGCTGCGCGATGCCATACGCGAACAGCTTACGAATTTATATCTTGACGAGATTCGTCTTAGCCGGCGGTGCACACGCCGCAAGGCTTCTCCGCCCGCGTCGTCCTAAACTCATCCTTCTCGATATACTTTCACTTCGACGCGATCTTATGCCGCGAGCGAAGGTTCCCCTCGGTTCCCCTTTATTGCCCGTCTGGCACACGCTTCTTGGAGTTTCGCGCGGCGCGCGGTACATTGTCAATCGGCAAACGGACCGTGCAGTACGGCGTTGACTCGAATGTCGAACGCGCTACGAGCTCCGTACATTGTCGCGCGTCTTACTTTTCCATCGAAAAATGATTTGATTCGTGGCGAAGACAAATTGTAATAATAGCCGATTAAAAAAGGGGCATTGTATTCGCCTTGCGAGGTAAGCGATGACGACGACCTGAGGCGGGAGGAAGAAAAGATTCCAATCTCGCGCGTACGCAGTTGACGAAACAAGATCTAGACCGGAAGTGTCGAAATCTCACACTCGAGATGGACCTTTGGATCACGAAGGTCGCCTCTTTTCTACTCATCACCAACGTCTACTCTCAACAATTCTTCGTGAGTACTCGAAAGCCCGTGTCCCTTCGGGAAATTGCGGCTTGCAGGGAGAAAATCCGCGGGAAAATCGAATTAAACACGAACAATGCTTTGTTATTTTTGTCTTCGCCATTTGTCATATATTTATATTAAAAACGACAACAATATAAATAACGATAATAGCAAAAATAAGAGAGATAACAAAAATAATAACAATAACTAACGTTGACAAAATTCAAAGTTAGTTATTATTATTGTTAGAGTTATTATGATCATTTTATTTTTATATTGTTATAATGACATTAACGTCCATAATAATATTAAAACTACAAAAACGATATCAATAATAATAACGACGACAATAATAATAATTATTATTATTAATTATAATCATTTAAAAAATAATAATTACTATTATCAATAATATTCTTAATATAAATATTAAGAGTAATTAATAATCGATAAAATTGGTTAAAACAATTATTCTTTAAAATTATTATTCATTACTATTATTGTTGTTGTTACTAATATTATTATAATAACAATGCCACACATAATTATAAGAAAACGACAAAAAAATGCTATCCATAATAATAATAATATAGTAATAATAAAAATAGAATAACAATATCATCCTGACAATAATACTAAAAAATATAGTGCTTCGGTTGCCAAATGTAAGGATGACACCTATTGAAGACTACAAAATAAATGGAAAGAAAGAATTCGCAGCACATTTTAGCGTCCATAAAAATGGGAAGATATGTCTCTAGAGCACGAACACCCCGCAGGCACACTTATCTCGGTGTACGACTTCTTTCTACTTTTTTTAGTGTGCAGGTAAGTCGCAATTGGTGGATGTTAGAGAAAAAGAGAGAGAGAGACGAATCCTTTCCTTTGCGAGAAATGACTCGTAGCGAAAGTCCGTCGCGCACGGCACTGGCACCAAAGTGCTTGTATTGTGTATCAAGGTGGGCGTTTATATGCATTGCATACATGTCACGTATGACTGGAATGGAATGTTTGCAAATAAAACGGCAGGTCGATCGGACCAGCGAGATATGTTTTTGCGAGAGATTTCTTGGAGAAGAATGTACATGGTGGAACTTGCGTTGTGGTTATTTTGCACAATTTAGCGACGATTACAAAAGGGTTATGAAATTTATGAATTTATGAACACTGGAATCAATTTAGAGATCAAGCACACTATTGGTCTAAGGCTAGGGATAATTAGTTAGGTATCAAAACGTTTGTGCTTTTTCATAGTATTGAGCGGTAGGAACAGAAAGAGAATGGGATTTATGAATTTATGAACACTAGAATCCATTTAGTGATCGAATACGCTATTGGTCTAAGGCTAGGGATACTGAGCTACTAAATCGTTGGTGCTTTTTTGACGTTTTGAGCGGCAATTACAAAAGAGGGTGGTTTAGCACGCTATTGGTCTCGGGCTAGTGACAATTAGTAAGATACTATGACGCTGGTGATTTTTGCATCGTATATTAAGTAATAGGAACAAAGACAGAATGAGATTTATGAGTTTCTGAATACTAGAATCGATTTGGTGATCGACTACGCTATTCGTTTTAGGCTAGGGATAATTAGTTATTAAACATTGGTGTGTTTGTCACGTTGTAAGAGGCAATTACAAAAGGGGGATTAAATTTGTGAGTTTGTGGACACTAGAATTGATTAAGTGATCCAGCACGCTATTGGTCTCAGGCTAGTGACAATTAATTAGTTACTAAAACGTTGGCGCTTTTTTTTTCACGGCACTAAGAATGCGCACACATTGCACGTGATTTGCGGCGATCGATGAGCGATATCCAATGGGAGCTAAGGTATTCCAGAAACCCCCTAGGAAAGTGAAGTTCCATTAGATATCGTTCATCGCACGTCGCAAGAGAATAAGATTTATGAATTTATGAAGAGTAGAATCGATTTGGTGATTTGGTATTCTTGGTACACGGCTAGTGTCATTTAGTCACTATCTAAAACACTGCAGCTGTACAGTAAATCAAATGTCACAAAGACATTTTAGCGCACAAATCATAACACTAGCGGTTCTGGGTTTCAACGTGGTATTAACCCATAGCTAATGGCAAAGTAACATCTAGTAAGTTAATAAAAAGCTGCCGCTTTTCGCCGCTCATAAAATGTTCGTCAAATGGTAGCATGTCATGAGCACTAAAAAGCAGCAGCATTTTAGTAACTCGTTGTCACACGTTCTATTAGGTTTGTTCGCGCTAGCTGCACGCTACACTCGGCAGTGTAAACGGAACTAGGGCAGTGTCTAGGGAGTGCAGTTTATTTCCTCGCGGGTAAGCAACTCTAGCGCGAACGCGATAGTGTACAGGAAACATGGCGGCGACCTAGTGGACCACACCTTAACCTCAAACAATACATGAGATTACGGAGTCTCATCTAACCGTTAAAGAGATATACCGTGTAACCTCAAGTTTGTTGATCTCGTAAACTGATTACAATGGACGGTGTTATTGAAATTATTAACTTGTACTTGTAATTGCGCTCAGAATGGATGTATTGATACCAGTTTTACATAGAATGGAGTGTTAGTGATACGATTGTAGAAATCCCAAACCTTCACAAATGCACACGTTGTTGTCAGCATCAACGACCAAGCCGCCTTCCGAATCTCGGAACAGCACTGCTGACTTAATTTTTTTCTCCTGTTCCATGTTAGCTTCTGTTTGCGTTGATAGTGATTGGAACGTATTGTGATACTGCGAATTTATAATAAACACTTGTCATTATATCTTGTCAATATTTTTATCACCTTGATCAATAGAAATTGATAATTATAATACTTTGTTATTTTGAACCTTTATTATTGATTGTTTTTCATAATAAATGAGAATTTGTTTGTGATTGCCTTATACATTTTAGGTCATGTCAATTTTTTTATCACCTGGATCGATAGAGATGGATAATTATAATAGTTTGTTATTTTGAACCTTTATTATTGATTGTTTTTCGTAATAAATGAGGATTTGTTTGTGATTGCCTTAGATATTTTAGGTTATGTCGTACTCACGTCATTATACACTCACTGACAGTTTCGCTGGTTATGGGGTAATTCTAGTAATATCACTGTTACACTTTTCGTGTACTTTTACACCTCGTCAAGATCGAGTATAGAAAGTCTAGGGTTAGTGGCACGAAAGTGTAGCTACACTCGTAACGCGAACAGCGGCGCGTGACGTCATTTCCGTTAAAACGAACGCGAAAGTGTACACTCTCTAAAAAAGTGTAGAAAGTGTAGCTAGCGCGAACAAACCTATTAACTTGCAATGCTAGTAAGTTACCAGAACGCTGCTGCTGCCATCTGCCCACAAGCAGAAGCAGCATTCTAATAACCTCCTAGTTGCCACTAGCATTGGGTCCATAGCGAGTTGAGTTTCCAAATCGACGCTAGTAAGTTACTAGACGTTGCTGCTCTTTCGTGCCCATAAAAGCCTTACGATTGGCACCAAACGCCCTCTAATGCCCGAAAAAAATCAGTCATCTTTCCATCCTCCGATTACTAATAAAATACAGTATATAAATTCATAACACATCGATTGTGTATTTTTTGTTTGTTTATTGAATTCACGTAGAACACGATGCCACCACCGGTCAACACGAACTTCACGTGCAGAGGGCGCGATACCGGTTTTTACGCGGACGTCGAGACGAACTGTCGTGTCTACCACACGTGCGACGAGAATGGCAACAAATTTACTTACTATTGTCCGGCCGAGACGGCGTTCCGCCAGGAGGCGCTCGTTTGCGATCACGCGCACTTGGTCGATTGCGCTACCGGTCGCAGGGTCTCAAAGATCGAGGCGAAGCCGCGAATCAGACCGGAAGTCGCGGGACCACCGAGCTTCGATGATAAAAACGACGGAAGATATTCTTCCGCCAAGCAAGACGAGAAATCTTCGAGTTCCGCGTATACGAGATCGTTCAGGATAACTCAAGAACCCCGGTCGCAATTCTCAACCCCCCAAAACAAACAACAACCCACGTTCGTTCTAAGCTCGAGCGTATTTTTGCGCGATCGTGTGAATTCGAAAAGAGGCGAGTCGATATCATCGCGTGGGTTACCGACCGTCGATACGGCGAAGGTACAGCCGCCGGATGGCACGACGAGCGAGGAAAACGGCAACGGTTACTCGCGATTTTATTCCGCGGCCACAACGCCGTCGTCTCCTCCGGCCGATTTCACGGCGAAACAACGCACTCGCGATCCGTTCATCTACCGATCGACACCCTCGTACGAGGAGCGTACGAAAAAAATCACCACCACTGGCAAATCGGAGAATTCCAACGGCGAGATGCGACGACTCGTCGTGACTTCCGGTTCACCGCGAAATCATGAGAAATTCAAATTGACCTACCCGAACGACGGCGAAAATCGAGCTGAACTCGACAACGGAAGAACCAAATCACAGATCGATTTTGAATTCGATCGCGGACCAATGGAGGACGAGAAACTAGAAGACACCACGCTTTTCCAACCTCGTCCAACCAATGGCGAGACAGGATCTGAGAGTCAAGAAAGACCTCAAGATGGCGCGCGTGGCTATGCCGAAAACACGTCCAAAGTTCCCACGATCTCCAAGAATTTCAACAGATCGAATAAAGGTCCAAAAGACTCGAGATCTTCGTCACACGGGGGACCAATTTTCCCGCATGACTCTAGTAACTTTCCGTACTTCGAAACACTGAGATCGATGCAAGCCATGGGGGAAAAGGCCTCGCGTGCGAATTCCTCCATCGACCAATCGATTCCCTTGCTCGTGTCTTCCTCGTCAACGACCGCAGCGCCCCCGACAACCGCCGGAACGGAATTTCCGGTGCTTCCGTTCGCCGGTACTTTCTCGCCCTTCGGACCCAACGAACTGGACGATGATCCCTACTATCCGAAACGTTCGACCACCACCGAAGCGTACTACAAGCTCTCCAACATTCACGGAGAGGATAGAAAATCCTCGAGGTTCTCGACCAAGCGACCCTGGCCCGGAAGCCTCAATTTCGAAATACCGGAAGTCCTGCCCGATCTAAATACCCTCGATGACCTCGTCGACAGACGCAAATTTTTCTATATTCCTCGTGTCAATAAAGACGCTTTGAGCAATCGCGAATTGCGCAATTAATATTTATATAATATATTTGTTTTAGATTTAACAGGATTCCGTCCCGGAAGTTAATACTCCACCGTCCTATTCGTACTAAATTTTAGCTGTAGCAGACAAAAAAATCGCCAATAAAAATTTCATTATTTTCTACAGAGTGTTTGCATTAATTACACAAAACGTAATGTTATACGTCACATACCCCTCGCTACTATTCATTCATCTACAGGGTGTAACATTTACGTTGGCACAACGAAATACCCCGAGCGGAATGCATTTTAGGACAAAATGTTTGAAAGAAAAGTTTTATAGTTTTAAAGGACAAATATTATGGTGTTGGCTATTTTTTATTTGGTGGCAATTTTCAAGGTTAGTTCGAGGTCAACTTTAGCTTTTCAAATGGAAACCATTATTTTCAATTTCAGACTCAATTCCTCCGCAATAAAATGAATACTTTTTGTCTGAACGTTTTTTTTCCTTGACTTAAATTTTTCAAGATATTTTCAATATTTGACAAAATATTTAGTTAGTATTTTTTTCTGATTTACTAAATAGCTTGAAAAATTGAACTAAAACGAAAAAACTTATCAGCCAAAAGTCAGCTATTTTATTCCGCAAAAAATTACTCTAAAAAAAAGGTTCCTATTAAAAAAACTTAAGTTGACCTCGAAAAAACCTTGAAAACTGCTACCAAGTAAAAAATAAGCAACACCATCATGTTTGTTCGTTAAAACTATGAAACCTTTGTTTGAAACGTTTTTTTTCGGAAAATACATCCCTTTCGGAATATTTCGTTGTGCCAACTTGAATGGTACACCCTGTATATTATCATAATTGTGGTATAAATTAATACCTCTATTCTTCAATGTTGTTTTTTTAACTATTAATATTCTTTTTCCAAGCTTATATACATATATATTCGTATATATACCGGATGGCTCGAAAAGTGACTCCCTAAATCAAAATCTACGATCTTTTTTGCTAGTCGAAACAAAAAGATTTTACTTTTCTTTTTTGTATACTCCCCTCGCGATTTTTTTCGTTGAGCAATAAATAAATAAATGACCAACGGAACACTAACGTTGATGCCTTAGATTTTTATCAAAAGATAAAATACAAGTTTGAGGTCGGTCACGAAGGTTCGGATAGAAAAAATTCTCATGCTAGTCTCAATAACCCGCAACAGCTTTGAAAAACTTTTTTTCTAGTCCAAGAAAGTACATACACAAATAGTTATTTTTTCTCGATGAGAAAAAGAGAACGTAGAACATACCAGGGGCTGATTCCGATAGGCATTGATACGAAGCATCTCCGTTTTGGACGTCACTTTTCGGGCCACCCTGTATGTCCGTCAGTCGCCTCGCGGGTTTATCCCTCCCGTATTATTCGATCAGCTGTAATTTCGACACTCGCACATAATGGTCGCAATTCAGCGAGCAAAACAATGCTTATTTTTTTACTGCTCTAAAATAATAACAGTGCGAACGCGTACGAGCACGTGTTTATTTGATTTCTTTTATTAACGCTTGATCGCGCGTAGAAAATATATATATATATATACATATATATTTATACAGTAATATAGATATCGCATAAAAATACATCGTCCTACACACTCTGACACGTTCATATCCCTGCGAATCGTAATGATTTGTATGGTAGAGGAATTATTTGTTCGTAACAGCAGCGGCGTCGTACTAGGAGGATGTGTCTTCGTTGCGCGAACAGAGTGCGGAGATGGAAGTTCCTATCGTTGCTCGCTCTAATAATTTTGGTAGCGTTCATGCGAACTATATGGAGCTCCCTAAGGCCGGATCCTCTGATGCTCAGCGAACTTGACAAGTGTCCGGCCTGCTACGGTCTGTCGATCTGCGACGAGATAGCCAAGGGCAGAGTGAAAATAACGCCGTTCGATCTCAACTCCGCAGTGGCGCACGTCCTTCACTCCAGAAACGTTTTCTATGGCACGATGGGCAAGAAACGTGTCGTACTGAAGAAATTGGCACACAGCTGGGAACTGACTGCCCTGGACGACGTGATTTGCGGCAATGTGAGCCTCAGCGGCTTGTGTCCTAGACACGGCGGAACAAAGTACATCGGAAGACTAAACTTCCGTCCCCTGGTGGCAAAAGCTGTCACGTCGAAGCTTTTGGCGCCGGAGGCGAGCAGCCTGACGCTTTGTCCAAACGCTGATCACCTGGACAAACTGCTGGAGAACGTTTACGCCAGTGCGAAAGACCGTGAGGACGTTTATTTGTGGACGCTGGTGAACGTCAATCCGGAACCGCTCGTACTTCAGGTGAGCGATAGTGGTACCAGGTACCATTTTAACGTACCATTATCAGGCACCATTGCCAGGTATCTGAAGGCCTTAGCCCACAGTAACGGGTATAAGATCATGTGCGAATTGAACAACTTTATTTTTGTATGAAAAAGTGATTCACTCATAAAATTAATTACACATCTATTTAGTATGACTAGCAAGCTGTTAGAAAATATACATTGTTTTTTTCGATGTCCAAAATGGCCGACTACTAATATTTTCTTGTGTTATCTTTTTTTTTAGGCGCTCCACGGCGTGACATTTAACATCCACAATTTTTTACCTAGAACAAAAAACAAAAATTCTCGTCAATATACATCGGAAGACCTAGAGAAGTAGGTACGGAATTTAAAAAATATTGTTGTATTCAAAAGTTGTAGGTATTTGAAAGTAAGAAATGAATTTTCAGTGAAAAATGTTGTTATAACTGCTCATAAACTGCTCATAAAATGAAAGATTTTCGATTAATCAGAAATTCCGTACGTACTTCTCTGCGAAATGCAATTACGAACATAACTTTTCAATTTGAAGTAAATCGAGTGAAAATTGTCGGTTATTTGTCACGCCAATTGGAAAAAAGCTGTTTCGAGGAGTTTCGAGTAGTCGGCCATTTTGTACATCGAAAAAAAAAATCTAACAGCTTGATATTCATACTAAATAGATGTGTAATTAATTTAATGAGTAAATAATTTTTTCATACGAAAAAAAATTGTTAAATTCGCACATGATTTTATTATGATTTACTTAAACAAATTGAGGCTATCCAATCAAGGCAATTTAAATGCCCAAAAATGGACGAAATTTGCAAAAAATCGATTTTTCTTTGCATTTCAACTATGCAAAATTAATTTTTCATCGCGCTTTAATAATGCCAAACATAAGGAAAAACGTAGGCAAATAAAATTAGGTAATTAAAAAAAACTTCATTGCATTTCGACGATGCATATTTAATAAACGAAAAAAAGAAAGCTACTTGAATCAAAAACATTAAGACAATTTAAATGCGAAAAAATTAGACTCAAATTTTTTTTAAGTACGACGATTCAAAAAATATATAAATTCTCCATTGCATTTCCATGATTCAAAGTTACGAAAAAAGCTAAGTAAATTCGAATGCCAAAGTTGAAGCAATTAAAACGTAACAAAATATTCAAGGAATTTAAATGGAAAAAATTAGCCCATTTCCAGAATATCAACTCTTCGTTGCATTTCATCGATGCAAAGAAAACACCGAAAAATTGAGTTAATTCAAGTATAAAAACCTTGACGCAATTTACATGCAAAACAAATGAGACAGTTTGAAAATATGAATTCTTAATTACATTTTAACGATGCAAACTTAATAAAAAGATCGAGAGAATTTTATTGCAAAAAAAAATGGAAGCGATTGGAATGCAAAAAAACTCGACGCAATTAAAATGTAAAACAGATGAGACACAAAAAATGACATTTAGAATTTTGGTTAAAGTATATCAGAGGGGTGATAAGAATGGAGGAGACAAAATGGCGATAATGGGGGAAATTATAAATATGCTGGGCGGTAAAATACAAAAAGGGATATGTGAGTACTTTATAGAAATAGAGAAAGTCTGCAGAAAGATGAACAAGGAGGAAGAGGGAGGAGACAGATGAAGATGGAAGAGTGAATGAAGAAAAACAGGGAAAGGTTAGAAAGTACAAAGTGCAAGGATCCGTGGCGTAGTAAATAAGTGAAGGAATATGTAAGCAGAAAGCCATTTCATTAATTGATACACTTACAATTTCCAGAAGTTGAGGCATAAAAATGTTTATAATACCCTATATTTAAAAAGAAAATTGCTTAATTTTTCAAAAATTACAAATATATGATAAAATTTATTTAAAAAAGGATGGAAGTAAAAAAAAATTAATTTGAATGTATAAATCTAAAAAAGACTGCGTTACATTTCAACGATGTAGACTCAACAAAGAATAGAGGCAATTTGAGTTTAGAAAAATGGAGAGAATTCAAAGACTAGAGAATAGCGGCTCGATTACTTAAAAAAAGATGTTTCCTTGCATTTAACCGATGCAATACCGATTTTTATTGTGTTCCAACGCTGCAAACTCAACAAAAAAATAAATAAGATTGAAATTTAAAAAAATGGAGGAAATTTAACTGCAAGTCAGTGCGCTCTAATTAAATGTCATTGCATTTAAAGCTGCAATGTAATGTTTTATTACGATCCAACGCTGAAAACTTCAGCGTCACCGAAGTGTCGCACATATTACATTGTTTTCGTTTCGCGCCAGATTTTGCCCGCCGCGGAAGGATGGCCAGTGCCGAGGTACTTCGGCGCCTGCGGGAGGCTCGTAGCCGAGGAGTACGTCGGCCCTCCGTTGAGTTCGTACTACCACGAGCCCTGGATTCGCCGAGCGAGAATAGCCTCGAGTCTTCTCGAAGCCGCGAGAATGTTCACCTACCGCAGTCCCGATTTTGGTTTTTATCTGACCGACGTGTCGCCCGACAACATCGCCGTTACCGCCGACGACCGTGCCAAGTTCGTCGATCTCGAGCACATCATTGTCGTCGACAAGAACATCTCAGCCAGTGGTACGTCCAGCGGATCGTTCACCCGGACGAGGCTCGATGGAATCGAGCCCGAACAGAGGGACGAAAAAAAAGAGCGCTTCTCTTTGGAGCAGGTTATTTTTGATGATACCGTTGAAATTTCAGATCGCTCGGAGACGTGGGAACGAGTGCAGACGAACGACGAGGCCATCGAGTGCAGAAATTGTTTGGCCTTTATTCCCGACGCCATTTGCGGTCATCGAGTCAGCGATCACAATTACTACGCAATATGCCAGGTTGGTGAGCATTGCGCTGTTACGCCCGTTGCTTGGACCTTTTCAAGGTCATTTCAAGGTCAGCTTTGAAAAATGAAAGCTCGTGTTTTTTATTTTATGCGACTTTTTTTCATTTGGCCATTATTTTCAGACATCTTTAATCGTTGTTTTTTTTTACGAAATAATTTTGTCCTTAAGGCGTTAGGCCACAGTAACGGGTATAAAATCATGTGGGAATTT
This sequence comes from Ophion ellenae, assembly GCA_963210295.1. NCBI lineage: Eukaryota > Metazoa > Arthropoda > Insecta > Hymenoptera > Ichneumonidae > Ophion > Ophion ellenae. Next base: position 38,679,838 of record OY723393.1, read on the forward strand.
AACAATTTTTTTTTCGTATGAAAAAGTGATTCACTCATAAAATTAATTACACATTTATGTCGTGTGAATATCAAGCTGTTAGAACTTTTTTTTCGATGTACAAAAAGGCCGACTACTAATATTTTCTTCTGTTATCTTTCTTTTAGGCGCTCCGCGGCGTGACATTTAGCATCCACAATTTTTTATCTACATAAGAATATCTAGAGAAGAACGTACGGAATTTAAAAAATATTGTTTTATTCCAAAATTGTAGGTATTTGAACTTAAGAAATGAATTTTCAGTGAACAATTTCGTTATAACTGCTCATAAACTGCTCATAAAATGAAAAGTTTTCGATTAATCAGAAGTTCCGTATGTACTTCTTTGCGAAATGCAATTAGGAACATAACTTTTAAATTTGAAGTAAATCGAGTGAAAATTGTTGATCAATTGTCATGCCAATTGGAAAAAAGCTGTTTCGAGAAGTTTCGAGTAGTCTGCCATTTTGGACATCGAAAAAAAACATACATATATTTTCTAACAGCTTGATATTCATACTAAATAGATGTGTAATTAATTGGATCAGTGAATTACTTTTCATACGAAAAAAAATGGTTAAATTCGCACATGATTTTATACCCGTTACTGTGGCCCAACCCCTTAAGAACGTTTTCGTCACGATTTCGTCACTCAAGGCTACTTTCGTCACAATTTGATAATGAACGCGATGGGCCGTGTTATTCGAAATTCTTATCATCTGTATCGGGCGAGACCCTCTTGTTTCGACTATCCATTTTTTATTCGCCGTATTAATTTACGTTTGCAAGTGGAAGCCTGTCGTTTTAAACATCTTTTAAACATTTTTTCTTTTACAAAAATGGCCAATTAGAAAAAAGTTTCGGACCTTTTTTTTACGTACGATAAGATGCCGCTATAAAAGAAACAGGTTTCCATTTTTTTTAAGTTGACCTTCAAATCACCTTCAAAACGAATTTTTCGATCAACTTGGCCGTTCTCGAATTTTTTTCTCGATGTCTCAAAATGGGACTTTGTTGTCTTTTCAGCACATACTTTCGGACAGAACGACCGCGACGGCGTTCCCGGGTGGATTTTTGCACAGCGTGCCGATGAACATACTCAAAGAGTACGGCGATCTTCTCGACCTGCTGGATCAATGCGCGGTACCGTCTTTCCGTCACTACGAAAGAACGATCTACGGCGACAAGCTTAAAGATACGCTAGACAGGATTATTAAAGATACCGGATAAATTCAATCGATCGACGCACGATTTTCTTTTCTTTTTTTTATTTATTCGAAAGAGAACGAACGGACGATCGTCGCTTTTGCACTTTTGACAATCTCGTGTCGTAATTTTTTTCCCTTTTTTAAATTCATGATCTCGTGGATGACAATAAATAGATTCGATGGCGCGGGTATAAAAAAAGAGGGAAAGAGAGAGATGGAAAGAGAGAATATTTTATCGTCAGAGCCGCTGCGCTCTCACTCGAGCCGTTTTTGTTGATGAACAATATCACAAGGCCTTACGAATAAAATTGTGTTTTTTTTTTCCTAACTGTTTGATCTTGCGCGTCGATCATTCGCTCGCATAGTCTTCTGATACAAAAGAAAAACAAAACAATAAGTACGCGTTACGTGTCGTCGAGCTCAATTTTGTGTCTTTCGATCGTCGCTTTGAGCCGCTCTATCCTATTCCGTAGTTCCTGTATAAGGTCGTCCTTCCTCACGTTGTCCTCCCTCAGCCTTGCTATTATCGAGTCCTTGTCCTCGCTAAGATACTTGAGGAGTTCCGTCGGCGACGAACGTTTCTTTGGGTTATCCTGCACCAGTTGACGAATTATTTGTGCCTGCGGGACGAGAAATCGGCGCGTTATTCCTCTTGGATTTGCGAATGGCGGTGAGTTTGCTGTATCTGCGCCAAGTTCGAATGAAACTCGTCGAGTAGTTTTTGCGTGATGCGCAAAGTTGCTTGGCCTCCGTATCGTTAGTAGAGGATACAACAATTACTGTTACGAAGAAATAGTTCGGCTGCAGCCGAGACTTTCTTACGATTTGATATTATTAACGAGTAAAGCCACTCGAGGATTTTTAAATTCTCCGAAAAGAAAAAGAACAGGACAATGTTCACTTGAAAGGCCAAATTTATGGCGTCGACATTGCAGATTAAAGGCAAATGGAAAATATCTATTGCTAAATGTTAGTTCAAACTTTGAGGAGTTAGGCTGGTGTGAAAAATTAAGAAAAACTCGTTCGTCGTTTGAGGCTACGCAAATTGGAAAGGAAGGTCCAACATATCGTGCCGGAATCGCAGATTTTTTGTCATTAGTTATTAACAATGTCATTTTTACTCGAAAAATCGAAAAAAAAATCATAATTTTTCGTTTTAACATTTTTTAAAATTAGTTATTAACAATGTCATTTTTACTCGAAAAATCTAAAAAAAAATCGTCATTTTTTTGACTATTTAAACGCGATAACAAAACAAAACTCGGTCAAGTCTTAGACAATATTATCTATTTTAACTCTTTCTTGACACACTGGGTCATTTTGACCCGGACGAATTCGAAATAAAATTCGCACTTGCCCAAAATTGAAAAGTTTCAATGATTTTTTACATTTCAATTTTATATTTTTCGAATTTTAATTATACAGACATATTAAGAAATATTTAAAGTGTATCGCGGATTTTTTAAAATAAAAACCGACAGAAGGGTTGTTAAGGGCAGGTGGATGAAGTACTGTCCGGGTCAAATTAACCCAGTGTGTCAAAGCCGGGGTCAAATATAAGTGTGTCAAAGAAGGGTCGAGAAAAAACTCGTTTTTTTTTGTTCCAGACCAACCGGGTGGCCATAATAAAGTACACCATTGAGCCCTTCACGTTCAAAGGCCCTTCACGAGATTGTTTATAACTAGTTGAATTATTAATATATTCAAATGAAATTTGGCACACAACTTTGTTAATGTACATACAAATAAACGTCCGAACGATTTTTCAATCATCTTACTTATTCTTTCAATTTTTTTTAATAGCCCTGCTGTTCAGGTCGCCGCAGTGGCCTTTTTAAACGCGCTTTTTCTCGAAAGCATGATTCTTAAACTGGCCGAAAACGTGACTCAGTCAAATAGGCACATATTCACTTGAAATTTTGAACGTATCTTCACAGATGCATTCTTCATGGAACTGCGTATGAAATTCGCCATTGGTTAGGGATTGTCCATTAATCACGTGAGGTTTTTTGGCCACTTTGTGAGCCAAAAAGGTATGGTAAGCATTCGGAAGTGGGTCACCTGCTCGAATCAGGTTATTTTTTTTAAGGGTCCAAACAAACCCAAACAAAAATTAGCCTGATTCTAGCAGGAGCCCCGCTTCCGAATATTTACCAAAGGTATTTTCTTGTTATAGGTTCAAAACTACAGAAGAAATCTTTCGGGCTGCGGTACACTCCGCTATTTTCAATTGAGAAATTACCAAAAAATTGTTTGCACCCTTAAAACTATATAGTTATCAATTAAATTTTTTACTGCTTTCATTGTACTCGTTAAAAGTTCTTATCATTGACCTTTTTTTATCAGCTGCAGTGGTTTTATGCTCATGTAGTATGAGTATAGTCTTTAAGATATTATTATATTTTATTTTTTTATATAACTGTTATATCAAAATATAAAAAATCATATAAAAACAAAATAATAAGACAAAAATATTCTTTCCCAAATTTAACGAGAATTAAGGGGCTATACCAGTGTGACACTTTTAAAAAATCGATTTTTTGGCCTTTTTCGACAGTTTATACTTTCAAGAATATAATTATCATTTATATCAATATCATTTTATCTTGCAAAAATCGATAGCTAAATCTTTAAACGCGTTTTTCTCGAAATGAGATTTTTCAAATTTGCTGACATTGTAACTCAAAGAGCAATTATCCGATTGACTTAAAATTTGAACTGCGTACTCGTGAATATATTTACTCTACAATGACGTAGGATATTTTTGATTGAATGAAAATTGACGATTTGGCATTGAAAAAAACGACCATTTTATTGGCAAGAAAACAGACTTTTTTTTCGTAACTACGCCATTTTGTTAAATTTTGATATGTTTCGAAAATCCTACGTCCTTGTACAGGAAATACCTTCTAGTTTAACTTTTTTTTTTCGGTTTCAGCTACTCAATCGGCCGGAATCATGTCAGCAGTGGAGGAACTTTTTTTTTGGCGCCTCCCAACGCAGCGCATAAGTCGCTTGGATCTCAATATTTTTCTGTGAAGAAAATTATGTAACATAGGTCAACTAGAGCCAAATATATTCTTAATTTTACGAAACATTTAATTGAGTACTTTTCTTCCAAAAAATTCCCGAAAATCGCCCAAATTTTCAGCGTTCACACTGGTATAGCCCTTTAAGCGCATCAAAAATATTTCCCTTGGAGTCAAACGACGCAGCGTGTAATCTCGTCCGAAAGATCGTAAACAGGTCCAATGTCTCGACTCACCCATTGGGGATACGCGGCAGTGAGTGTCTGGGGTAGTTGTCCCTTCTTCAGCGCGGCGATAACGCGGCTTCGTTCCATACACGTTTGCATTGGAACGAGAAGCTCCAGCAGAACTATTCCGAGGCTGTAAACGTCGCTCTGCAAGCAAACGCGCGTTCATTAGAGGGAGAGTAGGGGTTTGTACTTTTGAAAAATCGATTTTTTTTTGTCTTTTCTTATAGTTAAACATTTCAAGAATATAATCCCAAAATTTCAAGTCAACCAGAGCAAAACTCTTTTTTTACACTGAGGGGGTTTTCCACCCCCTAAATGGCGGAATTTTGCGTGAAAAATAGCACTTTTCACTTTACATGACCACCAAAAATTTAGAAATGGAAAAAAAAGGATCAAAAAAGACCGCTGGGGGGAGGATTTTATGATACTTTGACTAAATTTTAATGGTACTTGATATCAGATAATTTCTAGCTGAGATACAGTGAACACCGCGAATCGTGTTTTTCCAAAGGCGTTCTTGGAAAAGCTTTGTCACCGGCTTGTTTGTGGATATTTTCGCGTACAAATTTCACGGAATGTTCTCGAAATGACACTTAACAATGTACAAGGTTTCAATAAATTTACTCTATCCATATAGATGAAAAAAAATCGCAGAAGTTTTTTTTCTCGCTGAAATTCCTACCCTCCCCTTAAAGCACCAAACGCGACTGCAGCCAAAGAGAGACCGAGTATCCGATTTTCCCGTACCTTAGGATCGCATATGCCGTTCAATTGTTCAGGCGCCGCGTACGTCGGTGTCCCGTGCACCGAATGACGACCCTCCCTTTGCAGCGGACACGCCAAGCCGAAGTCGCCCAGCTGGATTTGCATGTTGCCCGATTTCGAGATGAATATGTTGCTCGGCTTTATGTCGTGATGAACGATGCCCAGCGAGTGAATGTACTCGAGGCCGCTCAGTATTTGCGTCAGTATCGCGGTGACTATGTGTACGGCCGACGGTTCTTGCCTCTCGTCCAGCCACTGACGGAGTGTTTGATCGCAGAGAGCCATCTGAATGTAGAGAATCGCGTACCGTTGTGGCTGGAACGAGAACGAAAGATTTTTTTTTTTTACGAAAACCAAAATTGTTGAAGACACACGAGCTTCGGATAAACTAATTTTTGAAAAAACAATTAAAAATGAACAATTTTGAAAAAAAAACAATTAACAATAACAATGACTATTACTATTATTATTGTTGTTGTGGTTTTCATCATCATTAGCTGCTATTATTATTATTATTGTTAATATTATTGCCGTTATTTTGTGCATACGCACTTCCACATTTATTTATATACTTCATCTTAGATCAACGAAATATCCCCCGCCCCCACTTCATTCCAAAGAAAAAAAACAACACATATTTCATCTTGAATGGACGAAATTATTTTTTCCCCTAATTTTATAACAAAAAAAAAACAAAATAATTATCCCTACTGGTGTTAATGTTAGGTTATTATTGCTAGCTCCTATTATTGTTATTATTATTTTGTGCATACACAGCCAGACTTACACCACCGGCGAAAAGTTTACGGACGAAAATTCAAAAAAGTTTCACAACGATTTTTTATGCTATTCGCCGATAGCTAACATAAATGAATTTAATAAACGGCATTTTGAAGGGGAGGTATTCACCTTCATTCCTTTTTTGTTTGAACATTTTTTACCATTTTTTACGACTATTACCGATTTTCGAAAATGACCATGTTTCGCCTTTTTTTGTTCCTTTTCTGGTGGACCTCGATTACAAACAACATTTTTTTATGCATTTTTTTGACTGGAATCATAAAGGGGGAAGCTTAAGCTTCAATTTCGCTTTTTTTAAAACTTCGTACGATTTTTTTTTTCTAAAGATATTTTGATAAAAAAAAAGACGATTAGAAGAATAACGTGTAAGGCGGAAACGACAAGGATTCAAGGGAAACCTCAAGATAGCAAAAAGTTGAATCGGTTTTCGTTGAGTTCGCGAGAATTTTTTCAAATTTTGTAAGGGACGAAATTTTTTTTGTCCTTCCATTTTATAACAAAAAACAACAATAATTGTAATTACTTCTGTTATTATTATTTTGTGCACACACACCCACACATATATTTATACATTCCATAACCAAAACGATAACAGTAATAATGATTGTCACTATTATTATAATTATCGTGGTTGTTGCTGCTATTTCCATTATTCATTTTTTAAATGTTTTTCTTGATCTCTCTTTTTCGAAAAATTTTGTAATTATTTTTCTTATTTGTTTATCATCTTTTAGCTGGTTATTTTCCTATTAATATTATTATTATTGAAACATAGGACCCTGAATTATTTCTAACAATCGCTCATTTTTCAAATTATTCTTCTTGTTTTATTATTCATTACATTTTATTTATTTTCATCCGTTATATATTATTTTTCAGTTACTTCTTTTTATTGTTGAAACATAGCACGTTAAATTATCTCCAACAATCGTTGATTTTGACAAACGGATAATCTTGTAATAAGATTAATTTATCTCCGATTCGTCTTGTGTTATTAAAATTCTTGTCTGTTGGTGTGTATGTGTATGAAAATCCGTATCGCATCGTAAGCATAGCTCGATATTAACGTACCGCGGTGGAATCAAATTTGCACAGTTGCCGTTTATCGCCGCTGCTTCCGTCGAAGGACTCACTTCCGTCCAGATTGTCGGTACAATTGTACTCGTCCGTCGGGGTATCCGGACTGCCAGGGCTGACGTTGCCATTGCCGTCGCGAGCATCATTGCTATCCGGTGTCTCGCTACGAAATGACACGATGTCGGACATCTCTTCCGGCTCCACCGCCTTCAAATTGTCGTTCTTCTCGACTTCAATCCTAGAACTCAGGCTTTCAGATATTCTTCGACCTATAAGATTCGTGGCAGAATTCAATTGTTGAAAACGCTCGTTGACAATATCGTGACTTATTACGTATCCGCCGCTACTCCCCCCGCCCACGTCGCACACCTCGTCATCATCGTCATCAACATTTTCCCTTATCGCGTTATCAGACATATACATACCGGTTTTGTATGCAATATTCCGCGATTCACTCAATGGACTATCATCATTATCACCACCATTATCATCATCACCACCATCATCATCATCATCATCATAATCATCAAAATCATCATAATCGTCATCATCATCGTCATTCTCACCCCGCTCGAATTCACTATCACTTCTATGGCACACTTCGATGCTCCCGGATCTCGTCCGGTCGCTTCGACGCTCGGACGTCGAGTCCGCTCCCGCCCGAGCGTCACCAATCCCTCTCTCATTGTCACGAAGCGACGGCGATTCCTTCTTATTACTAGTACGACGTCCGTTGCAAGTTTTGAAACGTTGCACAAAAGTCATGGGAAAGCTTTGCTCTATCCAGGCGCCTTTGTACGAAACGATGTTCGTGTGATTGAGCCTGGCGATCGTTTTCACCTCCTCCAGATGCTTCATTATCGTTTTCACACGGCCGGAGCGTACCGCGATCTTCTTCACCGCGTAAACGTTACCATCCAGACGATGCTGCGCCTTGAAAACACTCCCGAAACCCCCCGTCGCGATGAACTCGAGCTCGATGAATTCCCGACGGTAGCGCGACCATTCTGCCATCAAGCCGCTGAAAATTCGAAATTTTAACTTTGGTTTTCTCAGGGTGGGGAGCGAGGTAAATATCGGCGATGAGAAGTGGCTCTTTGCTGTCTTTTCCCAAGCTTCCTTACTTCGGTACCTTCAGCGTACTTTCGCTGCCGGTCAAGGCACGCGCCACTGCCACCAATTTGTAAAGCGCCACTTGATACTGTCCTCGCATCGACTCGAATTCCATCTTGTTGTAGGACCCGTCTATCAGCTTCATCTCGTAAAGTCTGTCGCAAATCGCTGCAACGTTGCGGCGATTATCGTTACCTCCTTTGGTTCAGGCCCTTCGTTCGTAGCGCACTATTACAGAGCAGAGGACAGGCGAGAACTTACCATAGTAAAGCTTGTTCCTGCGCATGGCGTCGCCCTCGAACATGGTGCACAATTGCTGTACGAGGGACTCGATCAGCAGGCTCGTGGACGGAGCCACTCTGCCGACTATCTGGCCACTGCCTTGGACCTCCGTCTCGTCCACGCATCGCGTCGTCCACGAGTGATTTCCTTGTAACGGTTGAAACGTTCGTAATAAATGACATTTGAAGTTTTCATCGTTGGAATCCATTGATAATTCTTTGTCAATACTGAAATGTTTTTTTTTTGCCGATTTGGGCTGCGTGTCGGCTAAATGTTTCTACATATGCCCATTAGAAATTTACGACCTTAGTTTGAAAAAAAAAAGGCTTTGGATAATGACGAAAATAGAGAGATGAAAAAAAGGTACATTTCAACGATGCAAACTTCAACGTCATCATAATAATAAGTGAAAAAAAATAGATTAGTGCTTTGTCGTTAATCTTGAATTGTTACTTTTTTTTATCGCGCCGCAAGTGGCGGAGAAATGTCAGCGGGGCCGAGGCGCTGACGAGGCTTTTTATCTCATCGATAATAAACGTCGCGAATGAGAGCGCTGATTTTTATTACGAAATATTAATATTGTACGCCGGAAGGGAAATTAAGGGAAATTAAGGGAAACAAGCGTATTCGTGGGCCGCGGCAACGGGGAATTCAAAGTACGCGCAAGTTTGAGCGGCGTAGAGGTTATGTTCGTCTTGTTACGAACCATTGTCGAAGGTCGTGACCGTCGAGAGGCTCGACCAGGGATTATTTTCGTGCGGTTTTTCTGCCATCTAATCGCTCACTCAACTCCTCTTCTACACTCTCTCCTCTCTTCGAGTAAAAACAAAACGGCGCCCAATTTCCACCGGCTTTTCGCCGACATGGGGTTAGTCGTTGCGGGGATTTTCGACTCTTGTATACGCTTAACAAATTATGAAACGTCGCCGCTCCCGACGACGCACAGATTCGAACCTGTCCAAGCTCGCGGGCACTCGCGGGTTTCGAAGTTTCGAGAGCCCTCCCCCCCCTGCGGCATTCAGGCCCGATAATAATAACAGTTCGGAAGGGAGTGAAAAGCGCGGGTTCGATTCATTTCACCGACACAGCTCGTCCTCGTCCGTTCGTCGATCTAAGCAGCTAAGTGAACTTAGGCACTCGGACTTACTTTTTTTTTTTAATACCTTTCTAATCGTTTCTAATACATTTGTAGGTTATTGTTCGAATATTTAAAAAAATTGTATGACCTTCCGTTAAAAAATAGAAATAAAAAAATTATATAGGTAATTTTTGATAATTCTGACAAATGCGGTGCGTGTCGCTCACTTACACAGTGGCGGTAAGCAACAAACGGAGCAAGTCAATCCCCCTTAAGGAGATAACCAGATAAAGCATATCTCCAAAATCTCGAATGAAAATTTAATGGTGAAAATTGATCAGAAAAGATGGAGTATCAATGATACAGAAAAAAAAGAAAGTTTTCGTATTATTATTGGGTGTTTGATAATAATAACGTTTTATTGTTGTTTTTTATTTTTACAAGATGTATTATTACAGGAAATCGCGAGTCATTTTGCTATCTTCATTAGATATTTCATAACATTTATTCTTTTTATTATTTCGTTTTGGAATATTCATTATTAGAAGGAAATCGCGAATTATTTTGTTTTCATTATTAGATATTGAATAATAACATTTATTATTATTTGCATTATTATCATTATTATTATCATCATTGCTATTGTATTTAACTTTATAACATTTATTGTTTTTTCATTTCGATTATTTGTGATTTAGTATAGTTCGTTACTGCCAAGTATGCCCTAGCGGGGTTTTGCACAGTTCCCTTTTACACCTTTCCTTTTTTTGTTACCATTTATCTTTCGCCCCTTTTCTCCTTTACGCTTCCTTTTTTACCATGCATTCGAAGGCTCTCACATACTCGCATAATTCTTTGATCGGTTTACCTTTCATTCCTTTATTAATTTTTCCTTTTAGTGCCTCTCCCTCGTAGCCTCTTCGCTACTTTTCAAACCATCCACCACTTCCATCTTCTTTTTTTTTCTTTATCCCCCCGCATTCACGTATGTGTACCAAACTTTCTTCTTCCTTCCTATACACTGGCATAGAGTGTTTCCCTTTTTACATCCTTTTCCTAGATTACCGCATCTTAACCCGACCCATGTTTCTTCAGTTCTTCCCTCTACGCCCATCTCTTCCCAGTACTCTTCCATTTCTACGCGTTGTTTTCGATTTTGTACTCCCTACAATACGTCGAGCTCTCAATTTCCTTCCAGTCTTGTTGTTTATTTGTTATTTATTTATTATTCATCATCATCATTATTGTTATTGAACTTAATTTAACAACATTTCTTATTATCATACATTTTATAATAATAATACTTTATTATTATTATCAAACATTTGATAATAACCAAAATGACGAACGAGTATCGATAAATCGAACAATCGATCGCTCCGAGTATACGTGCTGCCGCGGTCCGGCGTAGCCGCGCACCATTCGCGCAGTGGCGTCGCTGGTGGGGGTAAGGATTGTTGAGCCCGGAAAATATGGCGGTCGTATATCGTAGTCCGTTCGAAACCGCGATAGAGGCACAATGACGACGTGCTCATCGTCGAAGGCGGCAATAAGCTCGAATTACTCGAGATCTCGCGCCTCGAAAGTTCGTTAAACTCTTGAACGAGCCGCGAATGCGATCGCGTACGAGGTTTTTCGAGTGTCGCACCTACAACAGGCGGCGGCGTATAAATGCTCGTGATCTGCCGTACACACTTAACGATCTTTTTGCCGCGCTCGCATTCTCCATTGCTCGCGTGTATCGGCGTGTCTCTTCGCCTTCGTCGTCGTCGTCGTCGTCGTTCCGTGCGCGATTGTAAAACAGCGCGCGTTTTCGCGAGCGCGTATCGTTGCCTCGCCGGGGAAGAAAATTCGCGCGGCGGGTCGCTGCTGCATCCTCGACGTCGGAATGGCCGTCTCGCCTCTGCGCTAATCATGAAATAATAATAATAATCGAGGAGAGAGAAAAAACAACAAAAAACGCGCAGTGTCCCGAGAAATCAGCCGCTGGGATAGGTAAAAGAAAAGAAAAATCGTGAATTAGAAAATACAATGTGAGGGAGGAGCGGGCGTTTTTCCGCGCTGGCCACTCAATACGCGGGGTGAAAACAACATTGGGAGGAGGGGGGGACTCCCGTAGGACCCGGTCGCAAAATTCCCGGGAGTTGTCTCGTTTCTGCCCTTTGATTGATCGCCGCGACAGTCCGCACACCCTCAGCGCTTTCCCTTTTCTTTTTTTTCTCTCTCTCTCTCGCTCCGTCTATTCGCACTTATGTCCTCATACGCTCATCAGCGAGAAAAATCGCGCTGAAAGTCGCAATCGCGTGCTTTTCGCGAGAAGCCGCGTCCTATTATTTACTCGTAGAAACGAGCGCTATCGCGTGCGCTTGAAAAAAGAACAACGCGAACCGTAAATATATATATATTCTTCCGTATTATATATGTCGTTTTGTATCGTCGGAGTTCCGTTTTCCGCAAGGATTTTATCGCTCACGATCATGCACCGTGACTTTTTTTTTATTTGTCGGAAATGAGAGCGTTTAGCGCGGTCTTTTTATTTATTTCGATCTAAAACGCGAAAAAAAAAGAAATTGTAGAAAAAAAGATTTTGCAGTAGGATGATATTCACGTAAGATCGGTGGAAATTTTTTCTCCGGTGGTTGTTTTCTCGCCCCCCGAGCGGACGCCGATCGAGGCTAAGTGTGGGCACTTTTTTTTCTTTCATTCAATGCGATGCCGATCATATGGGCGCGATGATTCGTCCCAAGGGCCAAAGTTGCGGTTTTTTATGTTTTGTTTTGGTTTTGTTTTTATTTCGTAGTTTTTTTAGAACCTTCGTATTTTGGGTCTTGAGAAACATCACGCTCCAATTCCTTCCAGGGTCTTTCGAGGATTCGTGAATGTTTCGCTAAACAGTCTCTCCCTTTTTGTCGCTCTCTCTCGCTCTCTCTGAGTCTTTTTGTCTCTGTCTCTCTCTCTTCCTTTATTCTTCTCGGATCGTTTGCGAAACTCACGGGACACGGAGAGGGTGTATCGTTCCAAGCGAGATTTTGTCCCTCGTTTCACGAGGCTCCGATCTCTCTCGTAATTCGAGACCTCGTTCCCTCCCTCTTTCTCCCCCCCTCCCCTGCCGGCCCTGCCCGCGACAACCTTTTACCTCGACATTTTTTCGCGAGCGCGTTCCTTCGAAGGTACGGGACAAAAAAATCTTTATTTTTTGACAAAACAAAAGGGAGCATTTTCGAGGATCGAAAATGCGGAAGATTTATCGGGAAATGTCGCGTTTGGCGGGCGCTTTATCGGCGCGTTTACGTGTCCTGCTCTTCCTCGGAAGGACTAACCCCTTTTTACGTGACAACTCGTCGATATATATCTATATCTATATATATATTGAACATTGCAAGAAGTCACTAAAAATCGCCAAATCACTAAAGACGCTCGAATCGCAAAGCCAAAACAATCCTCGATTTCGCATTTTCCTCTTAAATTTTTATTTTTTTTTCTATACAATCGTATTTTTTTCCAAGCTAAGGCGTCCGAAAGATGTTGGAACCGGAGGACAGTCCAGCGGTGCCGGACAGCACGACGAGGGAACAACGTTTGGGCTTCACGCACGGCGAGGATGTGCTCCTGCAGCACAAGGACGGCAAATATTACTTTGGCACCATAGTCGAGGTTGATCTTGGACGCGAGAGATGCCTCGTCAAGTTTCTCGACAACACGTCATCCTGGTCGTCCGTCAAGGAACTGACGAAACTCGCGATGCCGAGCGACAGCGACGTTATGTGCGTACTGTGCAAAAAATCACAGTCCAAGCCGGACAACGACATCGTCGTTTGCGACAAGTGCGGACGAGGCTATCATCAGCTATGTCATCAGGTAGAAACTTTTTTCCTTTCGTTTCGTCTCTGCTGATCGTGTTTTGCTTTTTTGCTGAGTCAACGGTTGCGCCATGGTATAGCGATTATTTTTTTTCCATTCAGGAAGGAGTTGGAAAAGTAGTTTGGTTGCGTTTGTTTGGCTTCGAGTGGATGTGGTTTGGTTTGTTTGGGATTGGGATTGGTTGAATTTCCGTTGGGTGTGTTTTTTTTTAAATTTAGTTGGATTTGTTTAGGTTTCGATTCGGTTCGGTTGGATGTGTGTTTGTGTTTGTTTGGGTCTGTTGACAGAATTTTTTCATCAGGTGATTGTCGAAACAAATCTTAATTGTTGAAAAATTATTTTATTGGATGGTTTTTGACAAAACTCAGTAGTGTATTTGTGATTTCTGTTTTTGGTACTTTCCTTTTCATATTTGTGATTCGTGTCCGAGGTAAAATAATTTTTGCACGTTTCGGTTGGATGTGTATTTGTGTTTGATTGAGTCTGTTTAGGGAATTTTTTCATCAGGTGATTGTCCAAACAAATCTTAATTGTTGACAAATTATTTTATTGGATGGTTTTTGACAAAACTCAGTAGTGTATTTGTGATTTCTGTTTTTGGTTATTTTCTTTTTATATTTGTGATTCGTGCCCGAGGTAAAATCATTTTTGCACGTTTTGTTTGCTTTTCTTCTGTTTGGGAAATATTTTATTGGATGATCTTCCAAAAGGACCCTTATGTATGGAATGTAATTTTGCTGCGTGATTTTCTTGATAAATCCCGATGGGCGATAATTTATTTAATGATTTTCGATAAAATTGATGATTAATTGTATTCGCGTCTATACATTTTTTTTTAACTTCTTGTCCTGATGACTAGGTACTTGTTCAATCAAATGATTTTTGATAAAACGCACAATTAGTGGTATTTGTAATTTTTGTCTCAACAATATCATTTTTATATCCACCAATTGTGTCAGAATTAAAATAATTCGTTAGGCTCCGTTTGGAGTTGTCGATGCGACGATAAATTCTTGGCCCGCGGTTATCCGTGGTTTGAGGCGTAACGAAGCACCCACGATATCCAGACTCGTATTTTCCATTGCGTTACAGCCGCGAATAGCGAAGGAGGAGGGAGCCTCGGACGCTCACTGGATTTGCAAGAGATGCGTCGACAGCCAGCCGAGAGGTGGTCGGGAGCCAACCGAGCCAAAGAATTCGATGGTCAAGGCGAATATCAGGAGAGTATGCAGCGGCAGGGATCAGCCCCAGCCACCGCCAGAGGACACTACCAAATTGCCCTATGACGTGAGTACGCCCGCAAAAGAAAGAAATATCGAGAGAGAAAAATCCTCAGTCATTTTAATGGCAAAATATCCAATTAGAAATTAGCCGAATTAGAAAATATTTGTAACGAGGAAAAAAAATCATTTTCGTTTCGTCGTTTGCGGTTTTTTCGGCAGCCCGAGATGTTGAGTTGGGATGCCCATCATCGCGTCAACGCCGAGCAGATATATTGCTATTGCGGCTTGAACGGCGAGTGGTACACGCAGATGTTGCAATGCGCCCGTTGCAAGCAATGGTTTCACGAAAAATGCGTCAGCTGTCTCACGTATCCGTTGTACAGCGGTGATCGTTTTTACGTATTCGTCTGCTCGATGTGCAATTACGGCAAAGAATTCGTCAGAAGATTGGAACTGAAGTGGGTCGATCTCGTTCATTTGATGCTCTACAATCTCACCGTTTACAATGCCAAGAAGTATTACGATCTCGACACCGTCATCATACCTTACGCCAACGACAATTGGAATACGCTGCAATTACCACCGAGGGTGAGACTATTCCCAACTGTGCCTTTTACCATTCAATCTTATTTGTTATTGACAAATCCTAAATATACAAAAATCATACGATAGAAAATGTTATCTGTCGCCGTCCGAATTTGAACGTGCAAAAAAGATTTTTCATAACGAAAATAATTCGTGAGAATAAACAAAAAAGGATTTTTGTTGCCTCCAAACGGTACAAACTCCAGGACAATAATTCATTTTACTCGAATATCCTCACCGCCTGTTATTTTCATGAATTACCGCAGATCCTTCGACCGAAGGGCGTCGATAATAGTATAGTTCTTTATTTTCAAGTATACGGTTGCGGGTTTTTACACAGTTCCCCACTCTATACATTGATACCCTTTTACATGTTTCTTTATTTATTTGTTAATATTTGGCTTCCGCCATTGTCTCCTTTATGCTTTCTTTTGAATCATTCATTCGAAGGCTCTCACATACTCGCACAATTCCTTGATTGGTTTCCCTCTTATTTCTTTATCAATCTTGTAGTGCCTTCCCTTTGTAGCCTCTTCGCCACTTTTCCAAACCATCTGGCACTTCCGCATTAATTATTTCTTTTATTTTCCCACATTTCTTCTTTCTTCCTATAACACCAACATACAGTATCTGCATATCCCTTTTTACCTCCTATTCCTACATTTCCGCATCTTAACCTGCCCTTCAAAATCTTTTAGTTTTTTCCTCTACGCGATTTTCTTTCCAGTACTCTTCCATTTCTATACGTTGTTTGCAATTTTGATACCTCCTACAATACGTCGAATTCTCAATTTTGTTCGAGTCATGTATTTCCTGGTCGGTTTTTATTCGCACAGCTCTTTCGATTATTTTTCTCACCCCCTCCATATGTTCGTCTCTTATCGCAGGGCGTCAATAATAATAAATAAGAAAAATCTCGAAGTAAAAAAGTTTTTAATTTAAAAAAAGATAGATATTCTTCAAAATAATGACGCCACGACATACATAATATGAAAGATAAACAAGACAGTCCGGTATTATTTCCCGAATTCAAGGTACGCGACGTAACTCCCCAAATTCGAAGAGAATCGATCCTGGCGATACTCACGAACAACAGGAACCGCTTCAAGTGCGGTCGCGAGATAAAGAAGCGCACGACGATATGGGGCCTGAGAGTGAGACTGCCGCCGCCATGTCCGGTCGTAAATCTTCCAACGAGCGGCATCATCGACGATTCCGTTCTCCGGAGATGCTGGGGCGCGAACAAAAGACTGCAATATCTTCCACTACCCGCTGGGTAAGCGCGAACTAAAATTGCCCATAGTTAAGAAAACCAGAAAGAACTTTTCCGCTCTGATACTTTTTCTCGCTCTGCAGTCCCGTCTGCTTGCCGGAGAACGCCAAGCAGTTAAACGCCCTCAAGCAATCGCCCGCGGAAAACGTCGAGATATCGGTAAATCCCTCGGACGTTGTGATGCGCGGTACGATATATCAGAACACCGAGGCCGAGCAGAGATCCTGTCCGAGTCCAAATTCACAAGCGCCGACGACGCAAGCCCTTCGCGAAAGGTAAGCCCGCGTACCCTCAGGATTCCACGCAACCTTGGAAAAAGAAAATCGAAAAAACAACGCAGCATCCCAACCCCTCACCATCCTCTGCACCGCCGGAGATGCTAATTGCCGTGCTTGTTTGTGCGTCAGGTACAGCGGTGGAGGATTCGTCAAAAAATCATTTCCCTTCCCTAAATTGAGCCTCCAGAGAAGGAGGAGACTGATGGCCCTCGGGAGCTCGCGCGAGCGGATGCTACGGAAACACAAGAAACGAGAAAAGGGCTGCGGCGGTGAAATTTCCCTGGTCAAATCACAGTCCCAGGGAGTGAGGGAAGCGAGGTACAGGAAAGCTCGAAAACTCTTGAAAAACGCTATTGCGAAGGTAAGATCTGGAAGACCTTGTGTCTAAATAATAATAATACAACGAGCACACGGCACAATACGGGCGATAAATAGGTCCCGCGGGGGTGAGGTTATACTTACGCGTTGCCACTCTGTGAAACGGACGGGACGGAGGGTTTTTTTTTAGTCCGTATCCATAAGTGGGGAGTCCGATACACGAGAGAGTACTTCGGTCTCTCTTATGGTGCTTCAAGCATTTTTACCGCCTACGCATTATTTTTTGTTTTTTTAATTTAACAACATAGTAACAGAATGATATGACGCAATATGATAACAATAGTAATGATATGTTATGCGTTATATCATATTATAATATAATTATATAAAATAATAATATAGTAGTGGACGTGATAATAATGGCAATAATATAATAAACTAAAATATAATGTGATATAATAATAATAATATTAATAATGATAATAATCCGGTGATCATCCGGCGATGTTTTTCCATAATAATATAATCCAACAATATCAATAATAATATGACAAGATAAAATAATAACAATAATCCATAATAATAATAGCCGCGCTTACGTATACACGTATGCGTTAAATAATGTTTATTTCTGGTAAATCTGTTGCGACAGAGTAAAACGCGAGGTCCCGAGGTCTCGGATTTGCCGCCAACGCCGCCAACCTCCGTATCCGGACCGCCGACACCGCCGGCAACGACATCAGGTATGTCGGAGCTTTCGGTGCCGAGTTCGGTGGACCTCACGAATACACTGCCACCGTCGACACCGGCGGACACGAGCGGCGACGAGACGAGTTCCCGCGGTACCCTGGACTCGTTTATACCGCCACCGAAGGACTTCGAGGGCAAGAACAATCCGTTTCGCAATCTCAGCGAGTTACTGGGCACACCGTGTTCGAGTCACGGGGCGAGCAACGCCTCGAGCAGCACGCCACTCGCTTACAATCACAGCCCGATAACGTTGCCGTTGCCGCTGACGCCGGTGATATCGCAGCCGCCGATCGTGCGACCTGCGAAGCGTCAACTTTCGGAGAAGGACATCATTATCGATCGGAACGGACAAGTAAAGCGACGAAGACAACATCGCCGGGGTCGACCACCCCAGCAGACGCAGCAGCAGCAACAACAACAGCAGTCAGTTTTTCAGGCAACGGCGAGCAAAACCGCGGCCATACTACCGCCTCGCAACAGCGAGGTGAAAAACGACTTTGTGAGAAATTTGCGCAGCTCGCTCGCGGTGAACGGCACGGCGAGCAGCGCCCCTGGCGCCACGTCCAGCAGTCAGATCAGCAATTGCGTTGATTACGCGCTAAACGGCAGACGACTGAGACAACGCCAGAGCAACGAGAAATTACCACCGCCACCGTCGTCCTCGTCATGTTCGTCTGACACGCAACAACAGCTCAAAAAAGCCAACTCCAGTAGCGTGCCCAATTCGCCAAAGTGTTCACCGGTGAAACAAAACGCGCCGGATATATCGATGGACGATCTCAAATCGTCGGTCAACATGTACTTCGGAGCTGCCAATAGAATAGCGTCCGGGGAAAAGTTCGTCGTTCGGGCTAAACGAATAGGACCCAATCGACAGATGCAGTATCTCATCGAGTGGGAGGGCCCCAACACCTAACGCTTGTCCATAAGTATCTTCGTTTACTCGAAACAGCCGACTCGAGAACAGACAAATGAGAAATTCCAAGAATTTACGAGATGCAGGGCACCGCGAAGCTTGAGACTATCGACTGACACGAGCTCCACGCGCGCTCGTCCTTGAGGAGATCGTTGAGAGAAACGACCGGGAAGAACGAGAGGACCCCCCCAGGTACACGCGCGTACTTTCTTCCGGCGTTTGATCTTCACACGGAATTCAGAATTTCCGGTGCTTGAAGATACCTATCGGACCTCAAGTCCGCCCTAGCCTCTCTTCTTTTACATCGCTCATCAGGGGTCGTCGCTGGCCGATGACCTTCACTGCGATCTTACTCCCTTCCCTACCCGCCCGACCGTTTTTGCGAAACACTCGAGACATTCGACTCTTAATGTTTTTTTTTTCGTTGCATATAATTGTTCCTGTTCGGCCATCCTGGAAAAGGGCGAAAATATTCCGACCGGAAAATTAACGCCGCTGCACTGCATTTTATTTTTCATTGTTTTACACTCGAGGTGAGACTCGAGTGGCCGTGACAAATTATTGTAAAATATATTGGATATTTATAAAGGTCATTGCTGATTCTCAGACTTGGCGGAAAGAAAAGCGGAAAATAGTGAATATTTTAGTATCAATAGACAGAGTGCCTTGGGCGTGGATTTTTTTCTTGGCGTTTGAAAATTGTATAGATGGGTACAAGAAAAATGGCGGGTAGAAATTGTAGAAATTGAGAGGAAAATTCTGCCATTTGCAAAATTCTAGCGTGGGTTTTCGAATCCAACCACCCGCGTTGAAATTTCGAGTCTCGGTGGTGACGGGCTACGGGCTACGGGCTACAAAGGCCCGTAGCCCGGTCATTGAACGAACCGGGACCCAAAAATTGTACATCTTTCTTTTAAATCAGAAGTATTGGCTACGAAAAGGACTTTCGTAGAAAAGTTTAGGGAAAAAAATTACTGCAACTTCCAGGGATGGCCGAACGCCCAACGGAATTCGAAATCGCCAAATAACGTCAATTCTCTCTTCCCTTCCAGCCTCTTCTTTCTTTTTCTTTCGCTCTCCCTGATTTGACCGTCGACAAGTCAGAGACGCAAAAATCTTGCGTTCCCCTCACGCTCGTTTAGAATTGAAGTACCAGCGTACCGAAAATTTTCCCGCTCTTTTTTCGGCTCGTCCTTCAACATTGGCAAATCGCGCGTGTTGACGAGTGTAAATAATTGTTGTATATTATTAGCCGCGTATACAAAAAGCCAGTCGGGACTGCGTCGAGTGTACGGATCGCGATTTTGTTTCCTTCGTTCCCCTCGAGAATACTCGATTTTTCGTTGCTGTTTTCTCGATCAACATCTCGAAGAGCCCAGGCCGTTCGCGTCGCTGCGCCGAAAGTAACGAAGAAAAAGCAAAGAAGAGGAGACGAGGATGTGACAATCAGTGCTAGGCTATTTTGTTCCCCAATGCAATCCTAGCGCTCCCGTCGCGCAATTCTCCGCGAATTCTCCAGGCCAGTCCCGCCCCCTCCCCTCGGCATCGACGTTTTTTCGCCAATGAGATTTGGGGAAGCGTGGCATTGCTCACTCTAAAGATACAAGACTAAAGATATGAGAATACTGGTTCGTGCGTCGCGTCTGAGGATGAGAGAACGAGAAAGTAACGAAAAAAAGTAACGACAGAACGAGAAGGGTTCGAAACGAGGGTCGAAGGCTTCACCAGCTGATGATGGAGAATCCTGATCTTTTTAGACGTAAAGATCAAATTTCCTGCAAGCTCGACTGTAGCATTCTCAGGAGAAAAGAAAATATTAAAATCTCGGATATTTAGCGCAGTTGAACTGAGAAATCGTGAATTGAGCTGGAATTTTCCTGTCAATGCACCGGAAATATCAACAGAAAAATATTCATATTAAAATATTAAATATTAAAATAGTAAAATATTAAATATTTAAGTATTGAATATTAAATATCAAAATTCACGCTTATCCACAACTGCGCTAAATCACTCAGATAAAAAAATCGATTTTCTCAAAATGCATCCAAAAATTACGTTAAAAAAAGACCAGTATCTTTCAACATGCACGGGCGAAGGTCTCGGCCCTTCCTGCGAGACTCCAACTCTCGTTGACATCGACCGATCGATCCCCGGGCGCGTTTAGAATTTTACAGAATTTACAAAAAACAAAAGAAAATAAACGAAAAATCCATCCGTCGATGGAAAGTGCTTCGTTCGATTCGTGCAACATGTACAAAAAGCGTGAAGTAGAGGAAGAAAAGAAAAATCACAAAAAGATACGAAACAAAGAGGGAGACAAAGATGTGTATATTTTTTTGTATCAATTCGTAAGTTGCGGATCCGCTCGAGATCCCGACCGATCGTCTCCCACGGATCCGTCGATTAAGGACCTTTCGGTCGAAATTTTTCTCTCTCGCCTTCTTGGGGAAAAACGAAAAAAAAAAAAAAACGAAACAAACAGTCTAGGTACGTAAAGATTTAAGTACGAATTATTTGACGAGGACACTCGCGGAATTCGCCGTGATTCGCGCGGCCCCGCCCCTCTCAGAGCTTATTAGGAAATTTGTAAGATTTAATCTTCCCGTCACGACGTTGCGTGAGGTGATGTGCAACAGAAGCGAGAGAGATGGCAATAGCGGGCGCCCAAGCGAGTGAGAGAGAGAGAGAAAGAGCCAGATGCTGTTTCGCATCACCTTAAAGCGACCGGGAAACTCATGTAATTCGTCTTCGTCAGTTGTACGCTGTGCGTACGGGGCATATCGTGTCAAATTTCATTTGCACACGGTTCTTTTTACGTTCTCGAAGTTTCG
Organism: Ophion ellenae; assembly: GCA_963210295.1. Classification (NCBI taxonomy): domain Eukaryota; kingdom Metazoa; phylum Arthropoda; class Insecta; order Hymenoptera; family Ichneumonidae; genus Ophion; species Ophion ellenae. The sequence continues at coordinate 38,701,477 of OY723393.1, forward strand.
TCAGCCATTTCTTCGAGGTTGTTACTTCCGGGGGGAACTTTTTTTCAGTTATTTTCCAAAGAGTCCGTACACGATCTTGATTCGTGTTTAACAATATTCACAGTATAGAAAATCGCGCATTCATAATATATATTTATATATGAGGTGAATCCGAGACCAATTTGCGAAAAAAAAAGAAATGTGAAGTATAGAGGAAAAATTCTCGTTCATTATCATAACATATACAATCATTATTATTATTTTTATTATGTATAATATAAGAATTGTCATAAGTTTTGATAAATAGACTTTTTAATAAAATTTATTGAAATTGTTCAAACTGATGCTTTGGGTATATCTGTATATGGCTAATACAGAAGCATCACTTCCATCAATTTTTATATTATACATATATACGTAATAGGTACAACAATTATTATGACGTTGAAGTTTGCATCGTTAAACTGCAATGACTTTTTTTTATTTCTTTATTTTTATAATTATCCAGAGCTTTCTTTTTGCAAAGTAGCGTCTTAAATCTCTCATAAAAATACGTAAAATGTTTGAGATGCGAAATTGGCAAAACAAAAATTGAACAAATAAAAATAATTATTTTTCGTTGCATTCCAACCATGCGAACTCCAACATAATTACTTATTGTATATGTTATGATTATGAAAAGAGGGAAGAATTGTTCGTCTATATTTCACTTATCTCTCTTGTTTTTTTTTCCGAAAATAGCTCTAGAATTTATTTCAAAATAAGGGTCTTAAAAAATATCAACTCTCTGAACGAAGGGCTTCACAAAAATTAAGAGGTGGTTTTCTCAATAATATAAAATTTCTTCCTCTATATGTCACATTTCTATCTTTTTTTGCATTTCCGCAGATGGCTCTTAAATTACCTTAAAATGAGGAATATTAAAAAAAAATCTAAAGAACTCTCCCTGAACGAAGAGCTTTACAAAAATTAAAGGGTCGTTTTTTCTCACAAACGAAAGATTTTTTCTCTATATGTCACTTTTAGCCCTGTTTTCATTTCCGCAGATGACCCTCGAATTCACCTTATTTTTTTAAAAACTCTCCTTGGGCGCAGGGCTTGGCGAAAATTAAGGGGTGGTTTTTCTCACGAACTTAATTCTGTGTGCATGAAAATCGGTCGTAATACAATGCCGCGTACAAACTGGTACTTGTTTGAAAAATTCAAATAATATATATACACATATACACACACATACAGTGATGCATTTACTTTCCTTTGTTTAATATTCACTCGTATTCATTCAATCGAATCTCGTCAGAGTCCCGAGAGAATTGCAAATAAATTCATACTCTCAATCAGCCATCCTTACAATGGTCCATTGTGTGTGTGTGTGTGTATGTATGTATTCGATTGCGCCTACAGCACAAAGATTCACGCGCGTTTCCCCAACTAATATTCTCTCTATTTTTAATCCCGCGGATCTCCTGACGCGAAACGAGCGACGAAGAATAAAAAGAAACGAACACTCCCCGGGCGTCCGATACTTAGGTACATGGTTCCAATTAATTCGACAAAAAACTTGGAAGCAAAATCGGGAGAGGAGCAAAGCCCAACGAGCAGTCTCAACATTATTCTCGCTTGTTTTTTTTTTTTTGTTAACGTGTTCTAGTGCTGCTCGAACGAAACCGACGATTATTGTACGTGCGAATGAGCGAGTGTTGTGTGTGTGTGCGCGCGCTAAACTAGTACAATTAGTTTAATTCTTGTTTTTTTTTGTTCTTGGTTAAAAAAAAACACAGGATCGATAAATGTCGATTTTCTTGTTTATCTCCCTCTCTCTCTCGTTTCGTTTTTCTTTTTTTTCGGTCCTCGTATGAAAGTTTTTCATGCGAGAGATCCAAGTGATATTGAGACACGGAAGCGAGGAACGAACACTGCCAAACTCCTTATTTATATATTGTACACTTACGAAATTATTAGCTTATTGAGTGGCTAAGATTCACTCCCATTCCCCTTCGCCTCCTGCTCATCCATCATGTCAAATTTCACCTCCCCCTTTTTTCTCATTTTTACGCGAGATCGTGAGATTTCCTCATTTAACATTCGCGAGATCTCGCGAATCCTCAAGTCTCGTTATCGACTCTACGATTTGTGTACTCGCGTTCGTGCGCGATCTTGGGACGATATCATTTGCGAAGATTTCGCGGTGCGTGCGTAAGGCCGTGTCTCGTCGACTGCGATCATCGTCATGACTGAATTAAAAAATACGCGATTGTTGAGGATTGTAGACTGGTTTTTTTTTTTTTGCGATCGTCCAACGCGCCGGCGGAACAAATTGAGTGAAACTTAGAACGATAGATGCGAATTACTGCCAGTACCGTATGTAAATATTTCCGTGGTTTTTTTCCTTTGTTTTTTTGTTCTTTTTTAAGCATACAAGTATGTAATATCGATACGATAATCATAGCTATAAACACACATACATATGAATACGTACATACGGGTATGTACATGTATATGGGTACTCACAGTCCCGAGGGAAAGTATGGATGCACTTTTTGGATTTTCGTGCGTGACGGAATGTCGCAGATTCAAAAAAAAAAAATTATTAAAATTTCTCGAGTATTTTACTCGGGTGGGCCTGACGATTTTTTTTGCGATTTTCCTGCTCCATTTGATACGCGTGTCGTTTTATGGGAAATGGCAGGGGTAAGTTCGTGTCAGAGGAATTTTCGAAGGCCTAAATTTACCGGCAATTTGGCTGTAAAAAAAGTTTTCCGATTTTCTTCCTCAAGCTCTTTAAACTTTTTTTTTGTTGTCAGCTCTGTAGACTAGTGGCATTTTTCGAAAATTGCCTCGAGAACTATGGGCTCTGAAATTGAATATTGACCGGGGCAAAAGTTCAATTTAAAAGATATGATTGATAAATGAGAATTTGAAAAAATTAATGTAATAAGTTTCGCTTCACAGCTTCCGGTCGAAAAGTGCGTCCAAACTGTCGCACCGGAAGTGAGAACATATATATGTGTTTACGTGTACGTACGACAGTGACAAAATGTCGCAAGACTTTAGGAGTGTGAGGGAGAGTGAAAACGTGAGCGAGAAATAAAAACATGTGTGTGGATGAGTGCTGCAAAAATTTGCGTTGACGGCACGGAGGCTCGGAGCGCTTCCATGTACGGTCGAGTCTGTTCGGCGAAGCTTCGTCACTGCCCACCGAAAATATTCCAAAAAAGAAAAGAAACGAAAAAGGAAAGAGCAAAAAATAACCTCCATCCTCGAATTGTACTCTTCGTTGTTAGCTTTGCGCGTTAAACTTTTTCTTTTTATTTTTTAAATACTACGTATAAATATAATTTAATGTGAAACACGTATACGAAAAATTGGGAAAAAAATGCAACTCGCAAGACGATCTCTGGCAAACGTTTGACCGAATTGTTTGCGAATGAAAATATATCTATATACATATAAAAAAAATCGTTTTCTTTCCCACATTTGAGCGCCCGAGACATTGAAACTTCGAAGCTATTGAGAAGAAAGAAAAAAAAAACAATTAGACTTTGGTAATGTGAATTTGGCCGACTGGGGCGGATCGAGAGTTTCACTTTTTTTCTCTTCTCTCCACAATCGCTTCACGTTAATTGTTATACTGCACGATACAATGTGGCCGAATTTTTTTATTCCATCGTCACCGCTTTTTTTTATTCGATCGGCGCCGATTTTTTTTTTTCGTTCGCCTGTCAAATCGGCTCTGAATTCTCCTGGCCGCGCGCGTCTACGTGAAATTTGCAGCTGGCTGGGCGCGCAAAACTACCACCGAGGACTGAAAAAAAAGACAAAATACGGGGTAAAAATAAATAAAAATAAAACGAGAAGCTGCGTGTAACATTGTCGTTCCCGCGCTCGAAACTTCGGTAACGTTGACCAAATTTATCGTACAAAGTGTTCGAGCGATGAAGAAAAGAATTTCTTCGCGATCTTGTTTTTTTTTGCTAATTTTTTTTTTTCGAGATTTTTTCTGTTTACTTGTTATTTTTTTCCTCGTCATTTTTTCTCTTGAATCGTTATCTTTTTCCTTATCATTTTTCTGTTTTCTCATTATTATTTTTTCTTTTTACCGATTCTTTTTTTCTCATCATTTTTTCGTTTTACTCATATTTTTTCATTGAAACCGCGATATCGAGACCTCATCGAGGCAACAAAAAGACACGGAAATTTATTATTTTTAAAGGAGCTTCTCTTCTTAAGAAATAAAGGGAGAAAAATCTCAGCTTGCATGCGTTGGAAATTAATTTTTTTGAGTGATCCACAATTACAATTGGCGATCTCCTTTCTGCACTGCGCGACAGCGTGATTTTTTTCAACCTATATCATGAAAAAAAAAGAAATAATACCCTGGATGTAACGAAATTTCGCCCATTACGTCAATTATTGAGGATATTTCAATGTGAGTGGAAAATTTGTGATTCTCATTAACGGAGGAGAACGCGAAAAAGACCTTTTTGGGAAATAAGTTTTTTTTTAAATTATAATGAATAAAGCGAGCTGGTTGGACACAGGGCTCAATTTACGTCTAAATATCGCGTAGATTAATTTCCACTCCTCGATGCGTATATACTTACTAATTAAAACTACCATTTTTTTCGTTTTTTTTCTTTCGTTTCATTAGACTGGAAAAATCAATGGACTCGAGGGGGAAAAAATGAACAAGAGAATGAAAAAGTTCTCTCAGAGAAGGGCCTTCGGGATTGTTCCTGGATTTCGGGCTTCTTAAATTGTCCGGTTCGCTGTTCAGCTTGAGCAAAGAGACTGAGACAAACCTTCGCAATATCATCGGATATCCGTGTACCTTCAATTTTTTTTCAAACAACTCTAAACTACTTTTTCAAGTAGGAACCCCCGCCCCCGAATGTTCAAGTTCTGCTGACTCACCCGGTAATTGAATAACAATATTAATTAATTGAAGTAATAAAACAATTGAATCGGAACGAAAAGAAGGGAAAAGATGAGAACATTTTATGAAAATTTGTAAATTTCGACGGGCGACAGTCATGTAAATATTTATATATAAAAAAAGAGAAGAAATAAGCTAATACCTTCGTACAATTGTAACAATTGCATTCGTCATTATCGCGTTGATGTGTAACGTTATAATTGCGTTGTGAATTATTGTTGTGACAGCGATCGAATGTGTGTGTGAGAGAGAGAAAAAAGTATGTGAACAATTTTGTTCGGTAGTCCGGGCCACGGACCTTCCAAGACTCGAGTTCCATTGGCGATTTGTATAGTTAGCACAAGAATCATATAAAAAGAGAAACAAATCACGAATAAATTAAATCTTTTCGGTACGATAGAGAAGAAAAATTAATATTCGGAAATTGAAAGAGCAACGGAACGAGTTCCTCTTTTTGCTTATTTCCATCGGCTATTCCGTCGACTCGAGGGAACAAAGTTCTCCTTTTTTCCACTTTATTCTTCTAGAGTGTACGATTAATTATTAGGTAGACACGAACGAGTTTTTCCTGGTCCACGACGTAACGAATCGTATCGAACGACGATAAAAGCGAAAAAAGTTCGACTACCCCCTTAACTGTTTTTCGCGTACACATGTACTTCGAGGTAGGAGTAACGAATTTGTGGAAATATCCTTTTTACCTGTCTTAATGGCAATCCCCCCCCCAGTGTCCGAAAGTATGTAACATTTTTTTACATACTTATTTTTACAATAGAGCTAATTATTATGTACGTTTGTCGTAATGTACGAATCTAAATGAGAAAGGGATGATAGTAATATCTCAATTATTACGATGATTGCCGTGATGACTGTAAAAATATACATACGACTGTTCAGTTTCTCTTTTTTGTTCCCCTTCGAATGATTATAAACGCAAAGGCTGTATCATTCCATTGTCAGTCATCGTTCGTCTCATTTTTCATCCCCGTCATGCGACAGCTCATTCCGTGTGGGATTCAGCGACAAATTAAAAAGAAAAGAAAAAACAATCGATGTACTCTTGTATATAAACGAGTGAGGTGAATTTCATGCATTTTCTTTTCAATCCTCTCCAGGCCCCATCGACGCTCGCAATCTTTTTTTCAAATTCCGTCCATTGAAAAAATCGAGAATTATTCGTGAAATATCATAAACAGCGCAAACAAAAATCAGCAGGAGGCAGTCGAAAAAACCGCAAAATTATTCGTAGGCTTTTTATTTTTATTCTTTTTATTGCTATAATACAATTTGATTGTTGTGTAAAATCTGTTGAAATATTACTAGAAGTAACTATGCTTACATAATTAAAGAGTGAAAATAGAAGGAAAACGAAAAAAAAAATTAAAAAAAAAGAAGAAAACGCGGAAGCATAGCTCGATAGAACAGAACAACAACCCTATCGCGAATGTTTTAGACTAACGCTCTAATTATTATTACATCTGGTTCTTTTTTCCAATTTTAATTATTTATTCAAAGACATAACTTATCGATATAAAAAAAAATATATATATATATATGTATAAAGGACGAGGCCGATTCGTGTGGGGGTGGAGAGAGTTGGGGCAGGGGCGGAAGTTAGGATGATCAAACTCTTCAGAGATTCCTTATACGCAGTTAATACTAATAAAACTCAGTACTTTTTACAAGTTACAAGGAATAACAAAATTCTATTATCGTTATAATCGGAGTGTTGCTTTCTTAACTTACGCTTACAGACTATAATACGAGTGTGTCGTTACAATCTTGTCCCTTCTTCTTTATTGTCCTTTCCGTATGTTATTTTTTCTCGCTCTTTTATCGTTTTTCCAATTGTAAAAAAATCGTGTCGCGCGATCGGATCGAGTGAGAGAAACGGATCGTTTTCCTTCTCTCCACTCTTCCTCCTCCATTCTACGTATACCCTACTACGTATCCGAATACAGATATTTTTTCCTCTCTTCCAATTACTACAATTATTGCTTACTCGTGAATAAAACGCACGCGACTTTTTTTCGCTAGCAACGAAAAATTCGATCGTCTCACTGGGGTTCGTCGAGCCCACTTTTGTCGCGCTTCCTCCTAAACGAATCTTGGCAGTGGTCTTGGTTGATGAGCAAACACGCAAAAAAGAGCCAAAGAGCGAACGGTTCGTCAATTGGCGATATGCTCGGCAAAATAGTCATTTCGGATATCGGGCACACTTTGAAAGTAATTCAACTTTTTTTCGTTGCGATTCTACATACTTTGGGGCAAATCAGACGTTGAATTTCGGGCTACTTTGAGGCTAAAATCTCCATTGCACCGCTGTGTGTATGTGTCTGTGTGTCCGTGTGAATTTCAGTATTGCATCGAGAACAGTATTATTCGCAAGTATCCCTAATGCAACTAAATAATCACACTGTGTACATACATACATACATATATGTATATATCTATGTCGTTACGAATTAATAATATTTATAATAAGAGAAAAACATGATCATCGTATATTGATCTCGTAAATTGATCAATAATCCATTCTTTTTTCGTCTATCGGCTAAACTTTAGGCTATACATATATACATATACATATATATTTATCCAGGCCGGCGATTGTAAAGTGGACGTGAGCTTTCTATGCGTCTGACGGGGATATTTTACGACCGAGATAAATTACGATACGATTTTCATACGTTTTTGCAAGTGTGAAAAAAATATGGCGCATTTTTGTGTCCAGTAGTATTTGTCAGAGAATATTGAGCAGTCTGGAAAAAAATCAAAATTCCATTTTGAGTTCAGTAGAATGAAGATGTAACTAACGCCGCGCGGAAATTCCTGGCAATTATTAGCTATATTTAGCAACAAATATAATTACTTTTGTACTTAAACAATCGCGGATTCACATTCTAGGATTCAAGAGTTTTTTTAAGATTCTTTGAACCGATTTAACAAATTTAAAACTGTATGTGGATGTTTACGTCCCAACGCCACCGCGAAAGCAGCGAAATTACAGTGTAACCACGCCGGGCTAAATTCCAAATACGAAACACTTCTGAAAAAAAACCTTTTTTCCTCATCCCGTCATCGAGAAAAAAATTATCCAAGATGCATTTCAAAGTGGATCGATGGAATTTCAATTCCATTGAAAAAAAAAGTTCTTTTTTTACCAATGTTTCGTATTTGAAATTGAATTACCTTCATTCTGCACTACTTTAAATAGAATTTCAATTTTTCCAGAATGCTCAATTTTTTTGGCAAATACTACTCATCACAAAAATACGCAACATTTTTTTTCGAAGAGGACTTGGAACCGACTTGGAGGACTTGGACTGCAGGTCCCAGGACCCAGGACCCAGGACTCTCAAAAACACATGGTCACCTTATAATTGTCACCCTGTGTGCATGTGTATATATATATATATATATATATATATATATATATATATATGTAAATGCATATGTATGTAAATATGTATATATAATGTAAAAACAGTTTGTACAAAAATCGAGAGAAAAGATACATAAAACGTACTCGACAGTGCATTTTCGGTTGTGAGAGAGCAACTGGAACGAAGAAGTAGTAACATATTTACAATACTCTCTGGAGTCTTGAGATGAAAGAGAAAAAAAAAGAATGTTTAAGAAAGAGAAAGAACGTCTCGCAATTGCCTCATTCGCCCTAAGGACGAAAAAAAATCTAAGCGAAGAAAAATCCAAAAAATACGAGTCTTCGTCGATCTTTAAAAATCGGTAGGAGAAACGATTGCTTGCATAAAACTGATATACATATATATATATATATATATATATATATATATATATATATATATATATATATATATTTCAATTATTTCTGTATTGCAAGCCCAGTCAAAATTACATAACGCATAGTCGATAGAATCTTTTCTCTCGTAACAATCTACGTGAATATCGATTTTTCGGTTTACGATGCCGCCGAATCGCTCTCCAGGTTCATACATTTCGTGCTCGGCTTTGGTGAACGGTAAATCAGCGAACTCACACTGTCACAGATGGAAAAACGAGGCCAGACTTCTCATACGAAGAAAATCCGACGAGTATCCCGAGAAACGGCGTTTTAAAAAGCAAATGAAATATATGATTGTTAATGCAAAAGTTCGTAAAGACTAAGCTGTTAGTGCGATAAGTGAATCAAGATTGGTAAATTCTTTAGTTCGAGGAATTTCATTGGGGTTCGCAGGCTCGGCGAAGACTGTCGAACGAAGAAAAAAAAGTGGAATGTCTGTGTATGGAAGTTATTTTAATTAAAAAAGAAAACATTAAAAAACATTTTGCAACGTGTCTGCAACACTTTGAGTTCTCTGAGTCCCGTACTACCGCTCGCTCGTCTTATTCGAAATCGCGTCGCACCTCTTCTTCCCCCGTTCCTCTCATCCCTATATATCTTACACGTTAATTGGCGGTATTACATAATTACTAGGGGAGCGTCGTAACGTCGTTGCTCTCGTTTTTTTTCTTGACGGGCAATTTTTCGCTTATCCGTGACAAAAAGGGGTAGATATATATGTGTATAAAACAACGCGCTCGATTGAAAATTTCGTCTAGAAAGAGCACAGTCCACGCTTGTCGATCAAAGGCACAAATACACACGTCGTTTCTCACACTACGTAGGACGATCTAGTCTCGCGCGCTATACTTTTCTCTCGCTTTTCTCTTCGCACGTACAACGCTCAGAGACACGCGAATTCCCACTATCGCGGGTGCTTACTTTCGTTTTTTTTTTTTTTCGTTAAATAAGAAAAAATATTACATGTTACTTTACACGCTACACACAGACGGTCCCGACGAGTCGAAGGCGTCCGCGCCCCGCGAAAGTCGTCCACACGCGCGCGCCTTCATTTTTCGCTCCCCTCAATTTCTTTTATAGTCTATTTACAACACTATAGTCGTAGTAGCAAGGTGACGTTCCTCGAAGTTAAAAAAAAAGGAAAAAAACATTCTACAATTATTGTCCTTTCGTTGGCGTTATAATTTATCGTTTATCTCCCATTCGCTTATCCTTTGTCCGTATCGTCGCGGGAGGGGCACAGGTATCTTCACTCTGTGGCAAGTCGAAGGCACCATCGTATCGTTGAGCTGAGAAACACGCGTTTTATCGCGCAAAAGACACGCTCCCGTGTACACACACATACACACACACACACTCTCTTTAACTCTCGTTCTTTCGTATATATAAATAATATATACGTATAAAAAATAGCTTAGTCAGCTCTAAGTCGTTTACAATAATAGTCGTATCGATAATAATAATAATATTAATATTAGAGAGGCACGATTGTCAATTGAGTACGTAGCGGTGTCTCTGATCCGAAAAAAGTCTTCCAAAATATATATAATATACATGTATATCTGTATAAATATATACCCTCCTTTAATTATATATATATATATATGTGTGTGTGTGTGTGCGTGTGTGTGCGTGTGTATATACGTGTGTATATATATTTGTATATAAAAAAGGATAATGATTCACTGAAGTGGGTGGCGAGATCAGCAGTCCTCATATGTAGATAGCCTCGGAGCCTTTGGTACCCTGATGGGGACCGCCGGTCGCGTAGGCGTTCGGCGAGGCCATGCATTCGGACCAATCGCTGTTCGAATGTGGCGAACTCGAGGACCAGTGGCCCGGGCTATCGGGCGACGGTGTAGGAAAGCTCTCGGGCGCTTGCATGAGATGCTGGGGCGTCACGTCGGGCCCCGAGTGATGCGAAGGCGGCGTCAAGTACTGGTAGTACTGTTGGGCCTGTTGCGCCTGCTGTTGCTGCGTGTTCTGCTGTTGCTGCTGTTGTTGCTGTTGCTGCTGTTGTTGCTGCTGCTGTTGCTGCTGTTGTTGCTGCTGCTGTTGCTGTTGCTGCATCTGCTGCTGGGTCTGTTGGATCTGTTGTTGCTGGGCGCTCGAGTACGGCAGTGTGTCAAAGTCGAAGCCTACAGGTGGCATGCCACCGTGTTTCTGATGAGTCGCCTGCCTCATCGCCGCTATGTGTGTCGGCGAGGTGGGCAACGAGGGCCTGCTCTTCGCCGGCGACGGCGAGCCCATGTAACTCGCCTGCGGCGAAAGCGTCATGTTCGACTGTACCGAGTGCGGGGGCGATTGATTGCTGTAAGGTGGCGACAACGTGTTCACCATTCCTTGGGTTTGTCGCTGATGCGACGCGAGCAATTGGTCGTGAAAATTCGCCAGTCCGTAGGCGCTCGTCGTGAACGTGTCGAGGCCCAGCTGCTGTTGAAGGCCCTGCATCGTTTGGCCCTTTATACAATCCTCGTAGGGTGGCGGCTGCTTTCCGGTCGTCGTCGTCGTTGTCGCGTGACCCACCAACGGTGGCGCGTTACTGTAGAGACTCGCGCTGTCGTAAGGACTCGGCAGATTACCCTCGGCTCCCTCCGCGCCCTGAGGGATCTCTTGGTTTGGCAGCTGGGCACCGCGCTTCAGCGGCTGCTGCTTCTTCACCGAAGATTTTCGCCTCACCGTCGCCGCCACCACGCCCTCCGACTCCGGGCTGTTTGGGTTTATCGCGCCACCCGTCTTCGAGCGCTTCTTCGCCTTTGGCTGCTTCGGCGCCGATCCGATCACCGTCGGATGCGTTATCGGCGGATGGTGATTCGGCGAGCCTGCGGATCGAGAGATCGGGTTAGGGTAGATTCGCTTGGGCGCTGGGAACGAGTGTCCTCGCGATCCGCGGTTTTCTAGTGATACGAATGGAATAAAAAAAAAGGGAATCGTTACTAAAGAAACAAAAGGAACTCCACATCGAGGCAAGAAACGCAAATGATAGAATAAGAGAGAAGGTGAAGAACATTGCGACAATGAGCGAGGAAACATCCTCGTCACTCGCGGAATCGCCCATTGGGCCTCGAAACAAGTAGAATTTGGTAAATGTGGTAAACGACGACTCACCCATGAGAGGACCGTTCGGCATGACCGGGATCTGCGGTGATCTCGGCACGTGCTCGTCCAGTAGCCTGACGATGTCGTGATGCAGCCTCTCGCTCGCGACGTCCCGTGGCAATCGATCCATATGATCGGTAATCTCGCGATTGGCGAAAGTATCGAGGAGTGCCTTGCACGCCTCGAAGCTGCCCTCGCGCGCCGCGAGGAACAGCGGCGTCTCGTCTTTGTCGTCCTGGGCGTCGCGATTGGCGCCGTGCACCAGGAGTATGTTTACGGCGTCGACGTTGTTGACCGCGGCGGCCCAATGGAGGGCCGTTTTGCCGCTGTTATCGGCCGCGTTGATGTCCGCATCGGCGTTGATCAATTCCTCGACCATGCCCTCGGTGGCGAGTCTGGCGGCGAGGGTCAGCGGTGTCGTGCCGTCGTGCATTCTCGCGTTGAGATTCGTCGCGCGATTTCTCAACAGTATCTGAAAGACTCCCATGGCGTCGGCCGCGACGGCCGAGTGAAGGGGCGTCCTGCCGGTGTTGTCCTGGGAATTGGCGTCCGCCCCGGCGTCGAGAAGACGCTTCGCGGCGTCAGCTCGGGCGTAGCGAGCCGCGAGATGCAACGAGGTCTCGCCGCTCTTGTCCGTGGTGGCGTTGAGATCGGCGCCTTGGGCTACGAGATCGGCGATCACCGCGGCGGTGCCGTCGCTCTCGTCTTCCTCCTCGCCCGTGTCCAATCCCCCGCCGCGTACAGCCGCGACCATCAGGGGCGTCATGCCGCAGGGCCCTCGCACGTCAACGTCCTGGCCGTGCTCGAGACTCGGCGGGGTCAAAACTCCGGCGTCCGGTCGACCGCGAATCTCCGCCGCGTCGAGATGCTGCTGCGTCCACAAACGCGGCTCGGTCTCCTCGTAATCCGTGATGGCCGTGTGATCACTCGCGTAACCAGGCTCGATCGCGCGCATGCGCTTCGACGGTGGCAAATCGGACTCATCGTCGGACCACTGTTGTCCACGACCGTTCACCACGTCGATGTCCATACAATTGACCGACGGCTGATTGTTCAAGTTCCTCATCTCTTGACCGTCGGGCCCGCGCCGACGGGACCGTCGACGGGGACCGCTGCTCGTGTTCGTGCGCAAAAAACCGTCGGGAAACCACGTGACGCCGACGGCCCGTTTTCTCTGAGCGGTGACCAGCACGCCGACCAACATACCACCCAACACAACGATCACCACGCCTATGAAGACGTACTTGTAGTTGGTCGGAGTGTCCGGATAATCGGGATCCTGGGGACCAACCTCGCCGCGGACCTGCTCGATCGGGAAATTGCGGGACAGCGAGTGTTTGGAGGCGGTAGCCGCGAGGTACTCGGCCGCCTCGTTCGCCGAGGGGAAGCACACGGCACCCTGGGTCACCGTACACTTCCTGTTGTCGATCTCCAGATAAGCCTTGACGCCGTTCTGCGACTCGGTGTATATCGTCGTTGGTCTGCCGAAGAAATTCGTCTGCATACCGGTCGAGTCGCGTTCTCGCTTCCACGGATAAATCATTTCGTTGCCGAGCTCGTCCTGCTTGACGCGCAACGTCGTCCTGAGCTCGTGACCGATGTCGCGCAGGAACGCGACGATGTTCGAGCGGAACGTTTGCATGTCCATGCGCACGACCACCGATATTACACCCTCGGCGAGAGAGGGCGGCTCGCCCTCGCAGTCGAGGCCGTCCCAGTTGCACTCCTCGTTGTTGCAGCCGTAGTCGCAGTGGCCGTTGGCGTAGTGCTTGCGACAGTAGGCGTCGTATATCGGATTGCAAGGGGCGAGTTTCTTCTCGCAGTCGCGGCCGTCGAACAGGCACTGGGCGTTGTTGCACTCCTCGTTGCAAACGTCGTTCATGAAGACGTCCCAACAGTTGATCTGCGCCGTGCAATTCCTCCAGGGATTTATACCCAACGAGCAGTCGTTGCCGTCGAAATTGCACGCGTACTTGTTGCACTCCTCGTCGCAATGATGATTGCCGGATTTCTCCTCGCAACGATTCTCCGCGCATTTCTTGCGCTCGCGCTCGAGATCGAGATCGTAGGGGTTTTTCGTCTTGGGCACGAGGGGATTCAAGCGGCCGAATACACCACCGTGATAATTCGCGTCGTAGATCTCGCAGTTTTTGCCGGTCCACTTTGGCGGACAGTAGCAGGCGTAGTCGCCGATCAAATTTTCGCACATGGCCTCGGACTGCTGGCAGGGATTGCTGATGCACTCGTCTTTCGCGTCGATCTCGCAGTGCGTCCCGGTCACGCCTGGCGGACAGTAGCAACGATAGCCGATGTCGGTGTCAGCGACGCGACACGAGCCCCCGTTGAGGCATGGCTCGTTGTCGCATAGCGAGCCCGCGAACTCGCAATTGTGCCCGTGATAGTCAGCCGGACAGAGGCACGTGTGACCGGCCTGTTTGGCGGTGCAAACGCCACCGTTCTGACAGGGCGAGCTGTCGCAAAAGTTCACCTTCACCTCGCAGTGACGTCCCATGTAGCCGGGTTTGCAGTTGCAGTGATAATTGTTCACGAGTTGAACGCAGTCCTGGGTGCCCGGGGATGCGCATGGATTCGACAGGCACTCGTTAATGTCACCCTCGCAACGGGGACCGACGAAACCCGCGGGGCAACGACACTCGAAGCCACCCACTCGGTCGGTACAGTTGCCGTTGTTGTGACAGGCACCGATCACGCAATCGTCCACGTTGATGTCGCATATTATCCCGAGTGTGCCAGGCGGACAGGAACAGCTGAAGTTGTTGACGAGATCGTGACAGGTGCCACCGTTCTGACATGGATTCGGCCGACAGTCGTCCACGTTCAACTCGCAATTTTGACCTTGAAAGCCCTTGGTACAGTGACACTGATAAGAGCCGACAAGATCCTTGCAGGAGGCGCCGTTCTGACAGGGCGCCGAGTCGCACTCGTTGATCTCCTCGTGACAGTACGAGCCCGTGTAACCCTCGATACAGTGGCAACGATGGCTGTTGCCTATGTCCTCGCAAGTACCGTTGTTGCAGAGATTCTTTTCCGGCACGTTTTTTCTTATCGCCGCGTCTTTGCACGAGACCATCTCGACGTCGCACACCTTGCCCGTCCAACCGGGCGAACAGTTGCAATGATACTTGTTCTGATGTTGAACACACGTGGCACCGTTGTCGCAGGGCATCTCGGCGCACCAATCGACGTACTTGTC
The DNA here is from genome assembly GCA_963210295.1 of Ophion ellenae. Classification (NCBI taxonomy): domain Eukaryota; kingdom Metazoa; phylum Arthropoda; class Insecta; order Hymenoptera; family Ichneumonidae; genus Ophion; species Ophion ellenae. The sequence continues at coordinate 38,716,528 of OY723393.1, forward strand.
GCAACGCTGACCCGCGTAACCGTATGGACAGTGACACGTGTAATGCTGATTCGTGTCGTCGTGGCAAGTGGCACCGTTCAGACAAGGCGAACTGTCGCACTCGTTTATACGGTACTGACAGTTCGAGCCCGTGTACGCCGGCTGACAGAGACACGTGTAATTGTTTATACCGTCGATGCACTTGCCACCGTTCATGCAACTACTGTCCGTGCAATCCTCGTCGTTCGTCTGACAATTTATACCCGAGAAGCCCAACTGACATTGACACGTGTACGAGTTTACGTATTCCTTGCATATTGCGCCGTTCTGACAGGGCGACGAGAGACACTCGTCCACGTCCACCTCGCAGTGCTTGCCGCTGAAACCGTCCACGCACAGGCACGTATAGTCGCCGATACCGTCCAGACAAGTGCCACCGTTCTGACAGGGAACTGAAATGTCAACGAAGAAAAACGCAATTTAGTAAATAGCATGATTAGGGTGTTAGATTAGGCTGTTTTGTTGAATGTTGTGGATCATCGGAAAAAACCGTAAAGATTGAGTCAGGTGAGGATTTTTTTTATATGGAGTATGATTAAGAGCTTTCGTACAAACGTTGAAGGATATCTTTCTGGCGGTCTGTGTAAACTTGAAATAAGGAACTACTGCCCTGCAGCCTTACGATCGTTTTCTCTTGCGTTTTTCTTGAAACTGTTTGATGAAACCGTGTAAGTCGTATCTCAAAATTTAGGAGTCCGATTCACATAAAAAAAAATTCTTACGTTCATCCATTTGTTACTAAAAAATGACGAAGGTTTTATTAAATCGAAAATCGAACTTTTTTTTCTACAGCTCGCCATTTTCGTAATTTTCAAAATATCAAGAAACTATTCGGTCATACGAAAGATCGATTATTGTATTGAAAGTACATTTTTTATTGTTTATTTGAGATGAGCCTAGTTGCCTCTACACCGATTGGCCATGCAGCAACGGCAGCCCTTTCTTTAAATAATAATAACTCCATTGTTCATCACTATTTTTCAATGAAAAAAAAACTCAAACTTGGCGACACTATGTATGAATTTTGTGTAAAATTCCGATCTCGTGATCACGATACTCTAATGAAAAAAAATATTGACAATCGACCCGTTTTTGGGCTCCAAGTTTTTGCAAAGTCGTGCAAAAGAAAAAAGTATTTTCTCAACTTCCGCGTGACGGGGATCGGCACGAAACAAAGCCGAGGTAAATGCCCAAAGCTACAATTTTCACATAGCGAAGACAAAGTGGACTCACAAGAGGCGCAATCGTCGGTGTTGATGATGCAGTCGCGTCCCTCGTATCCCTTGGCGCAAACGCACTGATAAGATCCGTTCATGTTGCGGCAGGTCGCTCCGTTGCGGCAGGGCGAGGTCATCACGCACTCGTCGACGTCCTCGTCGCAGAGGCGTCCGGTGTAGCCGACGGTGCACGTGCAAGCGAAATCGAGAAAATTCGACGACGGCGAACATTTTGCACCGTGGAGACACTTGTTAGGCGAGCAGGGATCCAATTTGTCCTCGCAATTTCTCCCGGTGTGTGGCAATTCGCAGACGCATTTGTAATCGTTGACGAGATCGATGCACGAGCCGCTGTTCTGGCATGGATTATTCGCGCAATCGTCGATATTCGTCTCGCAATTGGTGCCCGTGTAGCCTGCGAGGCATTGGCAGCTGTAGTCGTTCAAATGATCGTTGCATATGCCGCCGTGTTGGCACGGATTGGAGCCGCACTCGTCTATGTCGGCCTCGCATCTCTTGCCCCCGTAGCCCGGCAAACAGTGGCATATGAATTGATTGACCCCGTCCTCGCATGTGCCGCCGTGGGTGCACGGATTGCTCGAGCACTCGTCCACGTCGCTCAGGCATCGCGCGTCGTAGTAGCCTCTCGGGCACTCGCATCTGAAGCCGTTTATCACGTCGATGCAACGGCCACCGTTCGCGCAAGGGTTGCTCGCGCACTCGTTTATGTCCGTCTCGCAGTGCTGTCCTGTGAATCCTGGCTCGCACTCGCACGAGTACCTACCGAACAAATGGAAACAAAAAAAAAACCCTCAAAAACACGTCACATCACTTCAAACAAAACTAAACAACGGCTACGAAAGCTTCGCGAAGTCAACGAGATGCGGGCAAAAAAAAAACGAAACGATTTCATTCACTCAGTGAAAATCGTGAATTGCTTGAATTCTTTTCGTTTCTTTCTCGAGTTCTTCGTTTCGCCGTCGACGAAGAAAACTCACGGTGAACACACACGGTGGAGTGAAGAAAAAGGAAGAGACTTGAGAATGTGAACAATGGTGCAAAATATGGTGGAGCAAGCAAGGCTTAGAACAGAAAGAGAGAGACAGAGAGAGAGAGAGAGAGAGAGGCGAATTTTGCTTGGACGATCGATCCAGACTGGAGTGTAAAAGAGACTCGAAAGATCAACTTCGCATAGAATTGTGCAAATTGCTCGATAGATGCAACAAACAAAAAAAACGTGTACACACTGCAATCATTTATAGCGTTATCATTACGAATAATAACGCATGGTCCATTTTTCATAGTCATCTTCACGTATTCTAATAATTAGAAAGGCACTAATAACAATGATCGATATTTACTTGGAAAATTGCTAAAATTCATTATACCGAAATCTTGAGTCATCAAAAATAAATTAATATCAAAGAAACGCCAGATTTTTTTTGTCTCTAACACAATTTTTTTCGAATTGCAGTAGCATTTTTCTATGCAACGCTTTATAAATATATGCATATGTATATATGTGCATATGACCAATTATATAAATACAAACAATTGCTATATATGTACACATATCAATCGTTTATATTTATATAAGTGTTCATATTTATATATATGTATATTATTAACACTATAATATGGTAAAAATTAACAATAATATATGATATAATAGAAATAATAATGAATAGAAATACGAGAGAAGGCATAAAAATAAGCACACGAAACACACACTCGTCACACTCGAAATAAGTTTCCTTATTTTTAATCTTTCTTTAAACAATATTTACGTACCATCCTAGACCGGGCATCCGATTGCTTCGCGCGAAAGGAAGAGGAATAGAAGAGATGCGTGTGATCGCGAGATTGAAAAAGAGAAAAAAAAAAGCGAACGAAAGACGTTTCGTATTAGTAATTGAGAAAAGGGGGCGCCTCGATACGTATAAAATCAGTAATAACTCGGCAACTCGAGATTTCAATGAGTGTACGAAGAGAATTTGCGAGATCGTAAGCTCATTGCAAACAAGATGAACGACAAATTGTATCACGTTGAAGAAGTCTTTCTTTTTTGTTGACAATCTTGCTTCGTTTTTCGAGTGTGAAATAGAAAGCAATCTCACCTGTTGATACCGTCGATGCATCGGGCCCCGTTGCGACACGGATTGCTGTAGCACTCGTTGACGTTGACCTCGCAATTAGTGCCGGAAGTGCCGGGCCTGCATATGCAGTGATAGCCGTTTATTCGATCCTCGCATCTGCCGCCGAATTGGCAGGGGTTGCTCTCGCACTCGTCGATCTGCGTCTGGCAAAGACGTCCCGTGAAGCCGGGAAAGCAACTGCAGGTGAAGGAATTCTCGCCGTCTATGCAAGCACCACTGTGACAAGGACTCGACTGGCAATCGTTTATGTTGGTCTCGCACGAGGCGCCCGTGAAACCGGGCGGACACTCGCACGTGTATTTTGCGATGGAATCCTGGCACGTGCCGCCGTTCCGACAAGGCGACGAGGCACAGTCGTCCACGTTTATCTGACAATGCGAACCGGCGAAACCGTCCGCGCACGTGCACTTGAACGAATTTATCAGATCGGTACAGACACCGTTGTTCAGGCAGGGATTCGCCGCGCACTCGTCTATGTCGATCTCGCACTGCGTACCCGTGAAACCTGCGAAGAAAAATATTGTTTTTTTCGTTATTGATGGGAACGGAATTTTTTACGGAGAAAAAAAAACGGCAATTGTGGGTTAGGGCAATTTTAGGTTCGTAGATGGCTAATGGAATGATACGATGAAGCGCTAAATATAGTCAAAATATTATCGAAATACTCGATTAGTTCAATTATTCGTTGATTCGATGGAATAATTGTCTAAATGATTTACTTTGTTCATTTTTTAAATGAATCATTTGAAATATATTTTTTAATTGTTTAATTTTTAATTAATGGAATAATTAATAAATTATTTAAAATTATTGATTTTGAATAAGGTGAATAATTGATAAATAATTAAAAATAATGGTTTTTTAATCAATTAAATAATTAATAAATACTTCAAAATAATTTTATCTCAAATCAATATTTCATATAATTATTCGAAAATAAATTATTTATTTGAAAAATATCATTTTTCCGACCCGGAAATTACTGATACCAAGTGTCGATTTGAACCTTTTTTGTTCAACTTTTCAATGGGCTTTCAGAGGGAAAAAATCACATTTCCAACAATCGTTCATTCTTTTTTTCTCGCGTGATCTATATAGAAGCGATCTATCTCGAAAAGGGAATTTTTCAGTGTTGCATCGCATTTTTTTCCAATTCTATGAAAAATTACAATTTTTGGACCAAGACCTACCGTGGGTCGATTTTTGTAAAAAGAAAATACAGCTATTCAAAGTTTACAAATAATTAAAATACCAATTCAACCTTAATTCGATTCTCATTCTTTAGCCCGTGATTGTTCATAATTTTTGTTCGTCAATTTGCTTCAGAACGTCGGCTGATTTTAAAAAGTGACAAAAAAATGGCCTCATTGGCACACTTTTTTTCAGACTAGAAAAATCGGCACTGCGTGGGTTGCCGATTTGCGATATACACGAGCATGCCTTACGGCTTCATAGCTTCGGGGTGTCTGTGAGTAATGGCGGTTCGCAAAATAAAAGCGTGTATATCGAGAATGAGAGGTGTCTCGATTTTTTTTCTCTTTAACATTGTGTATTCTCTTAAAAGGAACGTTCTCGCGGCGCGATATACGACCGAGCCGTTCTGTAATAATGCAAATTAACATTCGTATACGCGCGCGTGTGTAGAGAGAGGCTCGCGAGACCGATCGGTATACGGACAATTAATAATTATCGCGATGACAGGCCTATCGGTGAAAATCGTCGGGCGTCTTATAACGACGGACTTATTTGTCGTATTAGTGTCGCGCGTCCGACTTGACTTGATCCATGCGCGGAATTTAAACGGATCCGAATAATACAAAGATTCGAATATCACGAGTAATGCGAACAGAATAAATTGAAGATGGACACTTAAAAAAAAATATCGCATTTATAATCGTAAATTATTTATAATAATGACAGTTGCAGTACATTATGTATATACATTACATGTACTGCAACTTTCATTATTATAAATAATTTATGTGAATTATATATATATATATATATATATATATACATAAATTATTTATGTGGAATATGTACATACATAAAAAAATCGAAAAAATGAACATTATAAAAAATGAAATTCCGATAATTTCTCAATGTCCGTTACAGGAAAAGGAGACAAAATGTGCTGATATAACCGTAACGTTCTCGCCATCTTCTCACCTAGTGATTTCTTCTCGTCACCTTCTCTATTTGTCTTCGTTACACCTTTCAACTGGATTTTTTTTCCATTCTTTTCATGACAAGTCAAATCTCTATATTTTCTTAGGATTTGTTTCTGTCTCTCTCCCTCGTTCTCTCTGTGTCTTACTATTTTCTTTATTCCCGGTGTTCATAGGGACGAAGACGAGGCCGCCTTGACGCGTGCATGAATTTACATAAGAATAGTACAACATCGTGATAGATAAAGAGCGGGAAAGAAACTCGCCGCTGAAGAGGTTTCATTATTATAGGAGGAGAGGACGGTGCGTTGAATTATTAAAAAGATCCGTGCTCTCGGTTCTCCACACATGAGAGGACCAGAGAGAGAGAGAGAGAGAGAGAGAGAACGAATAAAAGGGACAAGGGGCTCGACGAGGCGACCGCCGAGTGAATTTTTCGACGATGACTTTACGCCCCATTGTCTTTCTCCATTGAGTTCCTTGGGGACTTCGTCTATACAAACACATACATATATCGTCATACATAGGGGGAAAAGTGATTTTGAAGACATTCGACTTTGAGGACCGTCCTCACAGTAGCCAATCGTCCCCATACTCAACATTACATAAAGCCCAACGTCTTTAAAATCACCTTTCGATAAATGTAATCGTATCAATATAAAGGTTTTTTCGAGGAGCGTCCTCAAAATAGCTAGATGTGCTGATCGCCAACATTGCATAAATATGACGGGTTCAGAATACCCTTTTTTCATATATATATATATATATATTTCTGGTCCCTCTCCAATCCACGCTATAGTCCAGTAAAAGAGACGAAAACCCAGCACTTTTTAGTGTAGAATATGCATTTGTGACTGAAGGCAGATGGTTGCATACTGAAAGTAACCCCAATAAAATGTTGCCCCTCAACTCGCCCCAACCCTAAAAAATAGGGGTTGAAAACATAGAAATCGCGGTATCTCGATAATTAATAGCCCGATCAAAAAATGTTTCAAACAAAAGTTGTTTGAAATAATAAAATATGTATAAAGTTACCTAACGTCCAATCCCCTATCTCTGAAAACAGCGCCACAAAAACACGGGAATTTTCGAATCGTTTTCGTGCCGCTATTTTTAAAGATAGGGGTTTGGCCGTCAGATAACGTTATACGTATTGCATTATTCCAAACAACTTTTGTTTGAAACATTTTTTGATCGGGCTATTAATTATCGAGATACGGCGATTTTTAAGTTTTTAACACCTATTTCTTAGAGTTGGGGCGAGTTGGGGGGCACAATTTTATCGGGGTTACTTTTAGTATGCAACCATTTACCTTCAGTCAAAAATTCACATTCTACGCTAAAAAGTGCTGGGTTTTCGTCTCTTTTACTGGACTACTATGGTTCCTCAGTTCCACCGAATTCTCTCTCTCTCTCCCGTGCCTGAATTTTACGAGGCAACACGATCCAGATGCAATTTACGATTCACACCGGAATTCTCTCTCCCGGCTGTTCTCCTCAGGGCGGTTCCTGGCCCGTCCGGCAACCCGAGACCCCGAAACTATATACGCGGGCGACAATTTTACGCACTGTATACCGCCACGCTTAATTTCAACAGTCGAGGGGAACGAGTGCACGCGGAACACATCTGTGGTACAGGGCCCTTGGGCCTGGATGCTGAGAGAAAGAGAGAGAGGAAGAGAGAGAGAGAGAGAGAGAGAGAGAGAGAGAGAGAAAGGAAGTTTATTTGTCCGAGTGACTTGTGATCACACACGAGTATAAAGTGTAGTTATATAGATATCGTCATTATTTGCAGCCGGCAAAATACCGTAAAACATTGCGAAGACAAGTTTCCAGCGAGAAAAAGAAATAAGCCCAAGCCTCTCTTTTTTTACAAACATCTTCGAGGCCATTCGTCGCGGAGGGGGGGGGGGGGGGGGGGGGTGGCGGATAAATTTGTAATGATTCGTCAAAATGGGGGAGACGAATTCGTACTTGCAATTGCAGTGTAATCCGCGAAGGATGTGTACAATTGGCAAAAACCTCACGGTAATTAATTACCTCGATCTTTTGTGTGTCAAGATCTACATTTGGGTCGGGTTATTTTTTCTTTTTTTTTTTCTTCTTTTTAAAGAGGCGCCGTGACCTTGGTTTTAAGGTCAGTGTGGCTGTTTCAAATGCGAGCATAGTAGTCGTATTAATAATGGAGAGCTGGAGAACAGACATTTTTTCTAGTTTCGTTTCATTTCCATTTTCTTCTCGTATTTTTTCTCCATTTAATTAATTCCATTTTTTCACTTCTTTTTATCTTACTCCATTTTTAGTCCCACTTATTTTGTTTTAGATATCTTATTGATTTTATTTACTCTCTTTAATTCATATTTTATTTTCCTGATGTAATTTATGCAATTTACTATACTCACTTGTATTTATTACTCCATTTTTTAACCCCATCTATTCGGCTACATTTTTTACTGCATTTTTAACATCTTACGTATTTGATTTTATTCTTTTTATTTACTTTGTTCACTGCATATTTTATTTCACGATTTTGTTCCTTTCCTTTTTTAATACGACTGTGCAACAACACGTGTGAGGTCATATTCGTCTCGTGGAAAGAAAGGAGGAAAAGGGAACCAACCTCGGAAGAAAGAAGTCTCAAGAGCTCGGAAAAAAAGAGTCCATAGAATTTCTCGGTATCCCACTTGAACGTCCGGGCGAAGAGTCTCGCGATACTTCAATTTTCATATACAAACATACCGTGTATATCCGTTGCTCCTCATCCTCCACCTCAGATCCCTACTCGCTCTCTTTCTCTCTTTCCCTCTCTTGATCTCTCGGTGGTTCAATCTTATTTCGGGCTAAGTTTCTCTTTGCCCCGAGGTATATTTTACGTTACAAGTTTGATATTTTTGTTCTCTTTAGTATCCATCAATCTGTCCAACGACTGTCTCTCATACGCTCTCGTAACCTTCTTTCTCTCTCTCTATTCAAGTTCGAGAGACACATAACCCGAGACTGATTTCCATGGGTGAAGAGCTTTTATCTCGAAGCGACTTTCAAAGAGAAAAGATACTACATTCCCCTCAACGGGCCAGCATAATCTCGAAATTTCCAAAATACATTTTTTTTATTGCAAAGATTTTTAAAAAATTCACGCAAGTATGACAATTCTTGCGATGACCGCATGATTTTGTTCATATGTCAATCCATTTGTTACTAACGAATGATGAAATTTGGTTTTTAGATTAAAAAATGATGTTTTTTCTACAGCTTGCCATTTTTGCAAATTTAATATTTCAGCGGAGTATACAGTCCAATGAAAGTTTTATTATCATACTAAAATGTAGATCTCGACGAACCCTTTGCATTTTGTCCAGAGTCAATATATTCATGGGAGTTGTCAAGTGTGCAATTGCTGGGGATCCACCCGCTACATATGCATGCGTATAATTAGTAGATGCGTCTTGGACAGCAGGCTGAAAAATTCGCACGGGTTACGCGGGTAATCGCGGGAGTGTACACGCTCTCCCGCATTATACTATATTTTTAGGTACATCCATTATATATATATACACGCGAGAAAAGTGCGCATCAAGCCGGAAGCCTCGATTCCGGCGCGGAAGAACTCTCAATTAAGTCAATTAATTCAATGCCCGGATGTGGTCCCGCGCCGAGCGAAAGAGAGCGAGAGAAACAGAGAGAGAGAGAGAGAGAGAAAGAGCTGATGATAATCCTTAATTCGGGAATTCATCCTTTCTCTACTTTTGCATGAAACGTTCAAAAAAACTCTTCACGTTTTTTGAAAAATAAAATAAAATAAAATAAAATTAAAAGAACGAAAACGTAATAAAAATAAATAAATAAAATTGACTCTCTTCAACGACTGCCGAACTGATCGAAAAAAAACCCCAAATATTTATATTCGTTATCGAACTCGTTTATCTCGATTGCGCTCGATTCCCGTCCGAGTAAATTTCCTCACTAACGAGTGCGAATTCTGCTGTCGTCGATCGGCATTGCGATCCTTCTTCAAATGCACACACGCATACTCGCAAGCATACCGAGCGTGTAGGAGATGACCCGATCTTGAATTTCGTTTTATGGTGGCTCTCAACGGAAGCCCGAGGATAAGTCCTTTGCGCGAGCAGGTATAACAAGATCGGTAAAGTCTCGTTAGCGAATATAAGGGAACGGTATTTCGTGAGGTATGCAAGGACGGCTGAATGCACCATACATGTATAAGCCTCCGGTAACAAGTGGCTGTGGATCTCCGCTCTTGTTGGGGGATAGGCACTTGAAACTTGAAACTGTAGTGGGGTAAGGTGAAACAAAATTGAAACGATTGTCTCAAACCACGTGTTGGAATTACATGTGTATATACAGGGTGTCCCTCTTATCGCTGCCACCAGAAATAACTCGGTAATTATCGACGTCACAAAAAAGGTCATTCAAGGTCAGTATCGATTATACAAATCTAAATATCTCGGATCACTACCAAATATTTGGTATCGATCCGAGATATTTACATTTGTATTTCATTTTAATAGGTGACCTTGAATGACCTTGAACGACTTTGACCCCTGATGTTTTTTATGCGGCATGAGATGCTTCGCAAGATGGTTGAAAAAAATGTACCATTCCATTTGAATAAGGGGAGGTGACCTTCACTGTGCGTTAGCGCCTCCAGAGAAATAAAAAAAATTGGTCGCATTTGATGGCCCCTTTCACACCGTACAACTTTTGTCTGAAACGTTTTTTTGTGACGTCAATAATTACCGAGTTATTTTGGGTGGTAGAGATAATAGTGTTTTTTGAGGGTCCAGCGCAGAAATTTTGCGACAGAAAAATACGATTTTTGTTGGTTTTTCAAACCCTTATCGAAAGAAATATAGCGTATTTTTGTGACGAGTAGTAAATGCCCGAAGAAAGTGAGCTATCTGAAAAAAAAAATTTCATTTTGCGTACGGCGAAATGAAGATACTCTAATTCCGAATACGAAACACTCCGGAACCAACTTTTTTGTGTATCCCGTCAACGAGAAAAAATGAGCAAAGATGCATTTTCAAGTGGATGAAGGAAATTCAGTTCCATTTCAAAATAGTATTTAGGAGTGTTTCGTACTCGGAACTGGATTATCTTCGTTCTGCTGAACTCAAAATGGAATTGTGATTTTTTCCCGAAATGCTCAATTTTTTCTGGCAAATACTATTCGTCACAAAAATACAGTGTTTTTTTTTGCAGAGGTCTTGAAAATCCATTGAATAACATTTTTTTCATTGCATTGATTTTCATTGCAAATGTGAATGTTTTTGCATAATAATAAAAATTAAGACATCAAAATATGAATAATCTTTATATTCGTATAAATATATATTTTTTAATTAAAAAAAAGGGACACATTTTTTTAATGTACTTTTTATTATTATATAATATTATATAAGATTAATATAATATTATATTCATGTAGATCTCATATATTTATATGTAACGAAATATACTGAAAGGAGTAAAAAAAAAGTCTATTTATATGAATATGTGTGTGCGCGCGCGTGTATGAGTGATAAGAGAATAAATTCGCACACTCCCACGTTCAACAGCAGCACAACACAACGATCGATGCTGCTCGCTGGACGGATCCGACGAGTTCTCCCGTGTTCAGATAATTGTAATCTATTGCGCACGCGGTGTATGTATCAGCGCATACGGCTCTTTATTTTGCTCTCCCATCTCTCCGAGTATAATTCTTGAATCTGCGACTCGTGTGATCGTTTCACGCAGCCCTCCCCCTCCCTCCCATCTTGTGTGTTAATAAAGTGTGGTTAATGTGTACGTATATATGCGTGTGCCTAGACCGCACTACGTGTAACTCAACCAGCGGAATTCTCGTATGCAATTTTTCGAGTTAAAGGTTCAGAGAGAAAACGTACAGGGCGAGACATGGAGAGCTGATAAATCGATTCTTCAATTTTGTTGGTATGTCGAGGAGGAAAATTTAATTATTTCGGCTGGTGATGCGAGCGGATTTTTTTCCGGGCTATTCCAAATCTGAGAATAATTAAAATTTTGAAAAAATAATTAAAAAAATTTGTAGAAAAATTATAAGTTTTGTCAGGCAATTTGATAATGCATTTTCACTGCAGGTTTTACGAAATTTTTGCAAAATTGGGATAATTTGAATAGTCATTTTTCTATTCTGTGTTGAAATAAATGTATATAATTTTGTAAACAAAATAAGAACTGTTTATAGAAATTCTTATATTTATATCTTAACATAGTAGTGTAGTATTTTTATTCCTTGCATACCCTATTCGAGAGTGTTTACATAAATGCCCCAACCTTCTCATTTACATCAATAATTTGACATCGGCTTTTTTATATCTATCCTAGCCGCTAGTTTCTCAAATTACCTGATTTAATTGCATAATTGCTTTTTCAGTAGCATTTTCAGTTGCGCTTCTATTTTAGTTTATTTACTATTTCTTGGTTTCGTTTTCCCTTAACTTCCGTACACTCGCAAATATGTCTCAATCTTCCAATTGCCTGCTAATATATACATTCTAACGATATTCTACATTTGCCGTCTACATACCCTTTTTCCGCGTCTTTCCCGACATTTCCCGTCTTAGCCTCACCCATGTTTATTTCAATACTCCGCTAATGATCTTGTCCTCCCAATATTTTTGCATGGTTATACCTGTTATCCTATGTTTATATTCCTTGCAGTGTGTTGACGCATCGATTTTGCTCCAATCGTATCGAATTTCTGGTTCAATTTTAATTGTTATGCTTCATTCTATTTTTCCTTCCAGCTCCCTTACATTTCCATTCCATTTGGTGGGTTACCATTTATAATTGCTCTTGCTTCTCCGCCTAGGCATTTTTTAGGCCAGCTACCATCCCCCATCTTCATTATTTCAATACCTCGCGGGCCTTTTCAAAATGTTGTCTTCCATTCCCCTGCACCTCGTATATCTCAAGATACAAATTCTCATATTTATATCTGAAAATATAAATTCTTTTATCCTCAATTGATTTTATACTTTGAAATATAAATTAAAATATTACGTCAATATAATTTTTTCTTAATAAATGTATAAGATTAAATATTTATTTATACGAGATCGGTATTTGAAAAGATTCGGATCTAATGATTTCGATAGTTGCTCTCTCGATTTTCCAGATCAGTTTCACGTCATTATGATTACAAATTGAATCGTTTGTATCAATCGATGATCGATTCTAACGAGATTTTCCTTTCGCTTTGCTCAAATTGCCCACGTGATCGTCATTACGATCATAAGAATTCGTCGATATATATAGACACCCACGCGCTATATAACTTACATGCGGTCGCGGGAATCCTTTGAGAATTCTACGTGATTACTATATCCCCTCATCACCGAGCCACGCAGTCTCATTCGCAACACTCTTTGTATTGAATGGATAAAAAAAAAATTTGATCAGAAACAAAACACAAAACATGTTCACTCGGTGGAAAGTACCATCGTGAAGGTCGATATTTAAAAAAAAAACTATAATATTGCAAAGATTTTTGGATTCTCACAGTCATTAAACAACATAATATTTTTCTCGCGATTTTCTTTGCTGCAAATTGAGTGGGCGAACAATTTTTTTTCTTTCCCAAAGTTTTGCACGATAAATAATACAAATTTCATGATAAATTGATGAAATTATCGTCAACGAATCACCGCTTTTTTTAATCTTTATCTTCCTATAATATTTCTTCTACGGGTCTGCGACATCGACATAAAAAACAAAATACCGAATTGATTTATTATCGATACACACGCATACTGCACGATTCAATGAGTGCTTTTGATCCGCGGGCGAGCATCTCCTTAATATGGAAACTCGCTAATCCGGACGCGGCGAAGACGTTCGCTCGGAGATCTCGCAAAAAAACTGGGACGACGCGGAAGGCGCAGGAGAAAAAAACGAAAAGGAGCAATTTTTGGCAGGGTGTCAACTCTGCACCGTGCAAGTCGCCCCTGTGTCAACTCGCCCCGTTCAACTTGCCGCCTGTTCAACTTGCCCCGCGGGCAACTCGCCACCGACCCAAGTGGACACCGTAGCAGCCTGCCATTTCCCCGACGCTCGCGTATCCCCACTCTTCAGATTCGGGCCGGGCATTTTTGCTACCATTTGAACTCGCACGGTGTCTCAACTCACCACGCGTAGTGTGCTCAACTTACATTGCCTAGTGGCTGTACTTTTTTTAAATCACCCATACCCGGGAACGAGAAATATACAAGCAAAATGTTTTCACATGTACCGACTACCCGCTCTGTCAGTTCTCTAGTTTATCGACTGATTTTGAATGGAAATTTCACGAGCGGCATTTTGTTATAGCTTTATTCTTTAATAATGCCACGAACATATATGTAGTCTCCTAAAATTTTAATTCTTCCATAAATCGCGGAAAAAAAGCGTCATTTTTGAGTACTTGAGAATAACGATAAGCAATACTAAGAGAACTGAAAATTCATATAATAATCGTGTGAAAGAAAAACTGGTGGCCTCGTACAGTTGGACAGATTTTCGTTGCCGTTGAAGAGGATGTTTAATTTTGTTCTGAATTTCATTTTTTTGTGGCTCTTGATTTATTCTTAAAAATCATTGTGCACAGTCTACATTTTATAATCAACTTTTTAATCATCAAAAATATCGATGAAAAAATCACATGCATTTACAAGAAATTAATATCATGAAAAGATTCCTTCCATTACAGATTGAAACGTCCACATTGTTATTAACCATGTTGTTCATATACTTAATGCCAAAGAACAGTGCATGTCGGATATATTTATTATTCATTAATGTGTAACACATCGTCTACTATGTATGAAAAAATTGAATCATCGTATAACATGAATACGCTGTGTTGAAAAGCGCAGAATCATTAGGGGGGGGGGGGGGGGGGGGGGGGTAAGGATAATTTGCTATAAAAAAAGCATATTTTCGATATTTTTTTGTTGACGACACTGTTTATATATATTTATTTATATAATTAGTATGAAATAAAAGGACATTTGAAGAGTATTCTGTGAAATTTTCGTTAATAATTGTGCAGAAATGAGCCAGTGACAGCAAATCTTCTCAGACGTTAAGAGTTTTTATTTTTATTTTTTTTGTTTTCAATTTTTAGTCACACCTAGACTATAAAATAGCGAATTGAAATTATGAAAACAAAAACTCGACAGCGTTACCTCAAGAAACTTATTAACTAACACAATCTTCTTGGATTTTTTTTCTCGGATGATCCAATGATGAGTTATGCAGTTCACTGCAATTTTTTGGAGGTGTCTGCAAAGATGTGCTGTTAATGGCTCATTTCCGCATAATTGTTAATGACAATATTACAGAATATTCTTCAAATGTCCTTTTATTATATGCTTCTTACACAAATAAATATATATCAACTGTGTCGTAAAAAAAAATTATCGTAAATATGCTTTTTTTATGCTTTTTTTCGTAGCGAAATAACCTTACCCCCCGCCCCCTTAACACGTCGGGCCTCCCTGGCCACTCGAAAAATGGGTATTATTTTTGAAAAGTCATAAACTCAACAGTATAAAACAATATATGTTAATTTTTTAACCTAAGCTAAGAAACAACTTTGAAAACGCCTCAAATAAATTTTATTTTGAAGTATTACAAGACGAATATTATTAAAAGATGAATTTCCGTTCCAGGCAAACAGCGATAAAGCATCATCGTTGACAGAATCATGAAAAAAAAAGTTTTTTTTTTCATGTTGCCAAGTACCGAAGTAACTTGGCTCGGATCAGTACAGTAAATACTGATGCGAAAGAACGGATTTATAAATAAAAGCATCATTGTCGAATTTTTGTCAATACTTGTGGTTTTATTTATTTAACTCTTTAAAATAATGCGCAGCCGTTTTAGATTTTTTTTATGCTACGATTCACATCCTACATATAGGATAAAATAAATATATAGAACTAAATAAAATTATAGAACATCTTGCGAAAGATTAAGATTTGAAAAAAAAGTAATGTTTCTTGTTTTATCATTGTTTACTATAATCCACTTGGGGTACAATAACGAAATTTTTTCCCACTGGAGGTAGAATAACGAATTCCTTTTCATATAATCTTTGGGCACCTTATTAGATTATATAATTTTTTCAAAATGATCAGTTTCGTACACCACAGTGAAAAAAAAGAAACACACTTTATTGATATATTTTAGTTATATAGATATATAATTAAATATATCAATAAAGTCTGATATGTGACTCAATAATCGGTTTGGTACGCCACAGTGAACAAAAAAGAAACACACTTTATTGATATATTTTAGTTATATAGATATATAACGAAAATATATCAATAAAGTGTGCTTCTTTTTTTTCACTCTGGAGTACCAAACCGATCATTTTGAAAAAATTATATAATCTAATAAGATGCCCAAAGATTATATGAAAACAAATTCGTTATTGTACCCGAAGTGGATAATAGTAAAAAAAAATAAAACAAGGAACATTTTTTTTAAACCTTAATCTTTCGCAAGATGTTCTATAATTTTATTTAGTTCTATATATTTATTTTATCCTATATGTAGGATGTGAATCGTAGCATAAAAAAAATCTGAAACGGCTGCGCATTATTTTAAAGAGTTAAATAAATAAAACCACAAGTATTGACAAAAATTCGACAATGATGCTTTTATTTATAAATCCGTTCTTTCGCATCAGTATTTACTGTACTGATCCGAGCCAAGTTACTTCGGTACTTGGCAACATGAAAAAAAAACTTTTTTTTTCATGATTCTGTCAACGATGATGCTTTATCGTTGTTTGCCTGGAACGGAAATTCATCTTTTAATAATATTCGTCTTGTAATACTTCAAAATAAAATTTATTTGAGGCGTTTTCAAAGTTGTTTCTTAGCTTAGGTTAAAAAATTAACATATATTGTTTTATACTGTTGAGTTTATGACTTTTCAAAAATAATACCCATTTTTCGAGTGGCCAGGGAGGCCCGACGTGTTAAGGGGGCGGGGGGTAAGGTTATTTCGCTACGAAAAAAAGCATAAAAAAGCATATTTACGATAATTTTTTTTACGACACAGTTGATATATATTTATTTGTGTAAGAAGCATATAATAAAAGGACATTTGAAGAATATTCTGTAATATTGTCATTAACAATTATGCGGAAATGAGCCATTAACAGCACATCTTTGCAGACACCTCCAAAAAATTGCAGTGAACTGCATAACTCATCATTGGATCATCCGAGAAAAAAAATCCAAGAAGATTGTGTTAGTTAATAAGTTTCTTGAGGTAACGCTGTCGAGTTTTTGTTTTCATAATTTCAATTCGCTATTTTATAGTCTAGGTGTGACTAAAAATTGAAAACAAAAAAAATAAAAATAAAAACTCTTAACGTCTGAGAAGATTCGCTGTCACTGGCTCATTTCTGCACAATTATTAACGAAAATTTCACAGAATACTCTTCAAATGTCCTTTTATTTCATACTAATTATATAAATAAATATATATAAACAGTGTCGTCAACAAACAAATATCGAAAATATGCTTTTTTTATAGCAAATTATCCTTACCCCCCCCCCCCCCCCCCCCCAATGATTCTGCGCTTTTTAACACAGCGTATTCATGTTATACGATGATTCAATTTTTTCATACATAGTAGACGATGTGTTACACATTAATGAATAATAAATATATCCGACATGCACTGTTCTTTGGCATTAAGTATATGAACAACATGGTTAATAACAATGTGGACGTTTCAATCTGTAATGGAAGGAATCTTTTCATGATATTAATTTCTTGTAAATGCATGTGATTTTTTCATCGATATTTTTGATGATTAAAAAGTTGATTATAAAATGTAGACTGTGCACAATGATTTTTAAGAATAAATCAAGAGCCACAAAAAAATGAAATTCAGAACAAAATTAAACATCCTCTTCAACGGCAACGAAAATCTGTCCAACTGTACGAGGCCACCAGTTTTTCTTTCACACAATTATTATATGAATTTTCAGTTCTCTTAGTATTGCTTATCGTTATTCTCAAGTACTCAAAAATGACGCTTTTTTTCCGCGATTTATGGAAGAATTAAAATTTTAGGAGACTACATATATGTTCGTGGCATTATTAAAGAATAAAGCTATAACAAAATGCCGCTCGTGAAATTTCCATTCAAAATCAGTCGATAAACTAGAGAACTGACAGAGCGGGTAGTCGGTACATGTGAAAACATTTTGCTTGTATATTTCTCGTTCCCGGGTATGGGTGATTTAAAAAAAGTACAGCCACTAGGCAATGTAAGTTGAGCACACTACGCGTGGTGAGTTGAGACACCGTGCGAGTTCAAATGGTAGCAAAAAATGCCCGGCCCGAATCTGAAGAGTGGGGATACGCGAGCGTCGGGGAAATGGCAGGCTGCTACGGTGTCCACTTGGGTCGGTGGCGAGTTGCCCGCGGGGCAAGTTGAACAGGCGGCAAGTTGAACGGGGCGAGTTGACACAGGGGCGACTTGCACGGTGCAGAGTTGACACCCTGCCCAATTTTTCCTTTCGCCTGACGCGCGCGATAAACTCCGCGATGTTGCTCGCGTTGCCTTTTCTCTTTTTTTTCACGTACGGTGCCGAGAAAAAAAAGAAAAAAAATGCGCAAAGAAAATTCTCAGATTACGACCCCGTCGTGACAGATAAAATCGGGTTTTCGAACGAACGTTATAATTGCCTCCTGTATATATATATATAGTCACGAGACGAGTCGCCTCTTTGACAAGTTATCCTCGATATCCTGATTCGCATTTTTTTAAATAATTCACTCGTCCTGTCTCCATAGTAGCCCTAATGGCTCGACCGAATTAATAAAAACGTCGCATATTCTCGTATTTGATTCGTGTGTTCTTCGTGCGAAGACGTAAATTACTGAGCCAGTTGACTACGAACAGAATGGAAAAAAAAAACATCGTTCGAGTGAGAAATGAATCTAGGACCAGTATACTCTTCATTTTTTTATTTTTTTTTTCATCCGGCATGAAGCACAGCAGAGGGAGAGACATAGCGAGAGGAAAAAAGATAGACAGCAAAATATGACTTTTACAAGTCCTCCGTAATCGCAATCACTTTCGAGGCGGCCGTGACTCAACGAGTTTGCAATTAGTACAGGCGAGAAGGACTACTCGTTTCGATTTGCATAAGTCCGATCTGGGAATGGGTGGCGTTCGGTTCGAGTCGCCCTCTGTCGCGTACGATCTCCCACACACACATATGCATATATATTGGGAAACGACATTTTGAGCTCGCTATGTCTATGTAATGCTGGCTATCAGAGTATCCGACTGTTTTGAGGTTGCTCCTTAAATTTGTCTAACGAATCGTTGATTTTGGGCCACCAGGACGCTCATGAAAAAGACCTTTATACGAATATGCTCACATTAATCGAAAAGTGATTTTAAAGACAATGGGCTTTACGGAATTTTGAGTGTAAGGACAATTGACTCAGGACAGTCCTCGAAGTGCAATGTCTTCAAAATCACCTTTCCCCATATATACAGATATGGGGAAAGCTGACTTATATATATATATATATATATATATATATATATATATATATATATATATATATATACACACACACACATAAAATAGAGAAGGTGGAGAAGACATCTCGTGCTTCGATCGCGCGAGAAATAGATACACGCGGAGCGTTATCCTTTCGCCTCGCAATCACCCGGCGTGGCACATACGCGTCGATTCCCGTACGCTCAATGTATATATATATATATATATATATATATATATATATATATATATATATATATATATATATATATATATATATATATATATATATATATATATATATATATATATAAAGCGACATAGATGTGTCAGCATGATGCTGGAGAAAAAAAAACGTGCCAGTACCACACCCAGGTCACGGAAACGGGTAAGCACACCGTTGCAAACGGTTTAACTATATATACGAGTCCGGAGACACGAAAGTTTCAACGCTCGAGAGTCATATATATACACACATATATGTATATATACATACACAATATTGTTACGGATGTCAAAATGTGTGCAGGAACATTCATATATATATATATATATATATATATATATATATTGAAATATATATATAAATACACACACACACACACACATATATATTACTTTCGAAATTCTTGGCTGCACTGGTTCCCATTACATTCATCCGCACTCTACCGTACACCGTGCAAAAGTGCAAACTGCATTTAGGTAGTACAGCACAGAGTATGCATCGCTGCTCGATCTCTTGCATCGAAACACCTTCTAATTCCCACTCTCGGTAACAATTAATCATATTCTTGGGCGGCAAATTAAATAGCGCTGGGTTTTAATATCAATTAAGGTTCGAGGTGGGTATATGTGTATCGGATGGTGCGCGGGAATCGAAGCCGATACAGGCGGACGGGGTGTATTTTTATGTCGCCTTGGGGCACGTCATTGCGATGAGAATTTTTTTCGTCGTTTGCTTTGCAGTTGCTTATTTTTGCATTTGGGTGTCTAGGGATTTATTTATTTTTATCAACAAATAAATATGTATATTTATTTGACAAATTAATAAATAATTTATTAAAATAATTAAATATATATTTATTTATTTATCATTTAAATAATTCGTTTATTTATAAATTCATAATTTATATTTCAGTATGCATGTGTGAGTTTCAGGAGATCCGACCTCTCTCTCTCTCTCTCCCACTCTTTCTTTTTCATCTCATCATCGGATCACACGGATTTTAATGACTATTATGCACGCACGCGATCGCGCACTAATGCGCCGAGATCGCTTCCGATCGCCGAAGAAGAAGGAGAGAGGGAGAGAGGGAGCGAGTACGGGGATTCCCCGGAGACGAATCTTCGAGGATCTTTCATTTGCCCACCCGCTGCCTGGCTCAACGATGAAAATATATTCCTTGGATATATCTCTTCGTTAGGATCGTTAGAGAACCGCGCCTCTATTTCTCTCCTTGATGCTACTTCCCCTCACCTCTCCCCCCCCCCCCCCCCACCCCGAAAAACATCATATACAGTCTCTGCTAACTCCGTGCCTTCGTTTTCGCCAATTCTTTTTTCTTTTCCGTACGAGGAGAACGAAAAATTTGGCCCCGAAGAGACAACGCCTCATCCGTTGTACTCTCCATGTGTACTCGGCGGGTTGAGCTCCTAGGACGAGAGAAAGAGCAGGAGAGAGAGAGAGAGAGATAGTTTATATATTAATAATCTATCTCTCTCTTTTGTAAAATTGTTATCTTTTGGTGCGGATTGTGTGCCAGAGAATTATAATCTCACAAAAAGATAACAATTTTTTATAAAAAGAAAAATTTTCATGAAAAAATGTTATGATAAAAAAAAGAGAAAGAGAGAACATGGATTGAAATTTATCTGTATCGTATGTTATCATTATTAGTATAATTATATTATGATTAATATCATAGATAATTCTATTATTACTATTAGCATTCTTATTAATTTATTTATATATAATAAAAACAAATAACATACGATAGAAATAAATTAATAGATCTTTTCTCTCTCTCTCTCTTTTTCTATCGATACATGTATATAAAATATATATATATGTATGGAATCGATGTTCCGATTGCACTCGATTCAGGCGACTCCAAGTGGAGCAACGAATGCAAATTCTCCTTAGCAACGAATGCGACAAGATGTGACGCCCAAGATCGAGAAATACGTTGATACAAATGCGCACACCTACCACGAGATTGAAAGGCAGAAAGAGAGAGAAAGAAAGAAATAAAGAAGGAGCAAGAGAGAGAGAGAGAGGGTGACTTATAGATAGAAATAGACGGAGCATAAGAAAAACAGAAATAGAGACAGTTAGATAGGAGAGAGAGAGAGACAGCAGTAAACTCTCCGTACTTCGTGCAAAGCGTTCGAAGAACCGCCAACTTGAGACAGAGAAACCTGAGAACGTGGATGGAGCTCCGTTCTCTTTGCGGCACAGTCGTCAGAGCTCGCGATCTCTTACACACACACGCAAGTACACAAGAAGGCAAAGAAAAGAAAACAAAACAAAAAACGTGGAAAGAGCCTCAAGTATAAATCCAGCAATCCAGGTGCGAGCGAGAGAGGCGTAGAGGAAGAAGACGTGGGTGTGGTCCTTATAGGTATAAGCAAGAAATCCAGCATCACGAAGCACACCAAATGAAAGATAAACGTAAAGAAGAAAGGAAAAATAAATAAAAATAAGAGAGATAAAAAGAGAGAGAGAGAAGACGGACTACTCTATCTCTCTCCTCCTATATATATAAATATAAATATAAATATATATATATATGTATATATATATAAATATATATATATAAACATACATACAATACATACATATAAGTAGATGTATGTGTCGTATGTAAGTACGTATGTACGAGCCCCGGGTCTCCGGTGAGTTTGCTAAATTGCAATCAGGAACGTCTACCAAAAGGACTCTGTAAGCTGCGCGTATGTGCATACGGGTGATCCAAGCAAGATCGAGGGGCCCGGGGCGTGCTCCGCCACACTTTGCGAAGACCTCCTTTGCCATGACCACAACGACGACGACGATCACTAGGATAACGATGTTCGACGGGAGAGAAAAAGAGAGAGAGAGAGAGAAAGAGAGAGGACTCTCCTTCCTGGAGTAACGGTCCACCGGCTGCTGCTACTGGCCGTTGGGTTTTCTGAGACATGATCGCGAGTATATGGGGGAAGCCTTTTTCAGGCTCAGGATCTTCCGTTGGGCTTGCTGAAGATCACTCGCATACACGTGTCTTCGATTCATATATATATATGTATATATGTATATGCGTGTGTGTGTGTGTGTGCGTCTGTATATGTGATTTAATTTATGAGTTTAAATTATATTTTTCATATATCTGTAAACATTATATTTTATTGTATATCATCAATATATTTTCGCTTTTTTTGCTTATATTATAAAACCGATAGAATTCATGTAGTCAAACTGGCTAATTGAATGTATTGTGTATGAACACATAAATCATATTAGAAACCCTTTTTCAAAATTGTATGATTAATAAAATATAAACATGCTATTGTTATTATTATTATCAGTATATAAATAATTATCTGCATCTTCAATTTTGTAATATAATAAAAATATAATGTTTATAGCTGCATCTATAGAAAAGTCCCAACCCGAGAGATTCTTCTCGTTACCAAAATTATACTATTCCGTTCTCTTTCACTCGCTGTACGTTATTTTTATTTTCTATCTGACCTGTTGTCGGAGAAACCTATTATTTGCCGCGAAGTCTGAAACGTATACCGAAGAAGTCTCATCAACTCACCTGTAACAGAAAAAAAGGAATATCTATGATTAGCAAACTACGGATGTGGAAATTCCGGTTAGTAGTTCGAACGACGGAAAAAAAAAGCACAGGAGGAAGAAAAAAGTTTACGGCTGATCCGTAATCAAAGATTCTCTCGATTGCCAAGAAACGATACTTTCACGAAACCAAATGGCAATCCCTTTCAGTTTTACTCCACGCTCGTCAATTCCCGCTTGCCAGCTTCTCGCGGAGCTTTGCAGTACGTTATTAATATATTCATTTATAAATTTATTATTCTGTTCATTGATTGAGGTATTAATTATTACATAAGTTTATTCATTTTTCATTTTTTTTCGTGTATCGTTTTATTAATTTAGCAATCGATTAATGTATCTTTAATAAATTAATGTATTTAATTATTAATCGATTTATTAATTCATCGATGCAATAATTTATAAATTGATCTATTTAATAGATAATCGATTTACTAATTGATCTATTTATTTATCTATCTTAATAGTGATTTATCAATGCAACAATTTATAAATTTTTTGATAAATTTATTTGGTCTTATGTTCGTCGACCAGGAACATTATTTTTCCGAGAGTTACATACGAATAACTGTAGATATATAATTTCAGGTAAATTGAAGACACGAATGAGGGAAAAAAGAGAGAGAGAGAGAGAGAGAGAGAGAGAGAGAGAGAGAGAGAGAGAGATAATCTGGAATCGCGATTCATCGGGTCACAGTGGCCACGGGCGTGTTCCCATCCGTTGCGACCTTCGACCTCGTATCTTCTTTTTTCTCGTTTCTTATATCCCC